>VWYO01015266.1:43920-69317 GCA_013400275.1 Rhadina sibilatrix | reverse complement strand
ACAACATTATCTTACTGAAGGTGGTGTTCTTCAAATAACATAGAGCAGGTGTCCTTTTCTTTTGGGGTCACTTGGAAGATGTGTGGAGGGGCATTCAGGGATGTGGTGTAGTGGGACTTGGAAGTGCTGGGGAATGGTTGGACTTGGGGATCTTGGAGGTCTTTCCCAACCCAAATGATGCTGTCATTCTGTAAACAAGCACGGGTGTCTTGTGATGTACAGAATCACTCTGACATTCAGCGAATTTATGAGGCATACACGGTAAAGTTTGACTGAATTAACCCCTGGCTGCAGCCCAATAAATGTGGACAGATTGCAAAAAAACCCAACAATTTCAGTGCCTTCACTGGGTATCACCTTACTTTAAATATACTTTCTCAGAGCTCCAGTTTGCTGCCAAGCTGCGTATTTTGCTTTTTGATGTTCGCTGCAAAGCAAAGTAGGCGTCTTAAAACCGAAGCAGTGGAAGTTAGAGAGCTGCTCCTGTTCCACTGCATTGCTTGTGTCTTTATTCTTGTATTGATTATGTATTTATGTCTTGTTTCTCATCCAGTGTGGCACTGAGTAGTTACAGAGAGCACAGGCTGGGGCTTGTGGGAAGTCTCATTTAATAACCAAGGAAATTCTCTGTACTTAGGAGAAGAGATGCAGTACCTGATTTTATTTTCCTGTTATTGCCTCTCTCAGCCCTGTGCAGCGAGACATCTTCTCTCTCCTTTTTTTTTTTTTTTTATGAAGCTGTGTTTTTTCAGCCCATGACTTTTTATTAAATTGCAGTTAATGATATATTTCTGAGCATTGCATCACCCTGCAAGGAGCAGTTTGGCTTAGGCTGGGGATCAGTCTGCACATGGAACATCTGTCACGGAGCCTCTCTGCTCGGATCCCAGCAAAAAGATTTGAGGTCCCCCCTGTGTTCTGGAGGGTTTTCTCCTTCTGTACATATCTCAATCTGTTAAACTCTCCTCAGCAACGCTGGGATTGTGTTTGATTCTATAAACAAAGTAGCAGAACTCGGATATTTCTCCAGAGTTGCTTTTTTTCCCACCCCTGCAGCCTCTGTTGTTGAATTTATTAATCCATGCCGTTGCTTGCTCAGGTGTAATCCCTTGTTCAGCCACATTTATTCATCCACTGAAGGATGTGCACATTGGTCCATCATGGCACATTAAAGGTTTGCCTCCTCCTGCCACAGCTGTCATCTCTTTGACCCCTCAGTAAACTAACAGTCTTCCACATAATTTTGCTTTCATTCAAGTGTAATGCCATTACTGCGGAGGCAGACAGAATGCAATTCTCTAAAGATCTTGTCTCATTCCCTTCTCTTCCAGGGAGGTTAATGTGCTCAGATGATCCCTGCATTTTCTTTTTGCTCTCTTGCTGCAAGAAGAGAAAAAAAATAAAAAAAAATAAATAGAGTGCTCCTGGATAATCTGTTTGGACTGGCTTTTGGGGGATGGAGCAGTCTGGGAAGATGAACTCACCAGCTGGGTAGAAGCTCTCTTTACCACATGTGTTTCAAATGCCTTCGTTTACTTAGCACTTTTTGTTTCTACAGCTTTTTACAAAAATGTTTTACAGATGTTTTCCTGAAATGGAAGTAACTGAGTCAAAACCTCTTTACCCAAAAGAAGCTAAGCCAGGTTTAAATATTAATGATGCCTGGGAGTCACTTCAGTCTGGGGTTGAAAGCAGTGTTTTGTCCACAGCCATTTGTCATTTACAAGTGGTACCGTTCCAGAAAACCCCCAGCCACTCCCTCAGCTTGCAGAGAATGTCTGCAGTGTCAGTGCTTTGCAGCCTGTGGCCACAGTGATTCCTGATTTTGGGAATGCCAGCTGGGAGAGGATGGTCAGCAGAGAGCCTGGGGACATCAATTCCAGCCCCAGCAGGAATCCTGTCCCTGAGTTCAGGTTCTCTGGAGGAACTTATTGTCATTGTCACATCTAATGACTTGGGATTGCATTGATTGCCCCTACTGTACACACTGCTATCTTACCCACTAATTAAGTTGAAAAATCAAATGAGCCAGTGATTTGTTGGATGTAGGGGCTGGTCCTGCACTGCCACAGCTTCTCATCTGCTGGCTGAACTCTGGAGTGTGATTTGCCAGAGGCCTCCCTGGGTATCAGATGGGTGTGTGATATGTTGCTTTTGGTTTTTAATTATCTGATATTAAGAGTGGTATTTTGCATTTCCTTATCTGTTGTTAACACTCCTTTGCATTCAGCTGGCTTTGAACCTCTGATTTCTTACTAGATCTCTCTTTCTGATTTTATTTCAGATTCTTTTCAGAAGAATTTTTATGCTGCTTTGGTTAGCAGAATGTAGCATTTGTACTCCTTAGTATTTCGTAACTTCAGCTCTTAATAACACATGCTGCTCTTACTTACTCTTTCCTCCTTCTGTGTGTCTCTTTTTTTCTTCCATTTAAAAGTAACTTTAGCATCTCTTTAAGCCAATTGCATCTTATCCATCCCTTACTTTTCTCCTATCTTTCCTGATAGGGATTCAGTGGAATTACTGTCTTACTTCTTCAAGAAACCTTATTGCCTCATAATAAATCCTTCTTTAGTGGTGGGGAAAAAAAAAAAAAAGAAACCAACTTGTCGTGTGATTGCAGGTCTGAGCTTTGTATCTAAACTTGTGGGATCTTTCCATCCTTCCAGACTCTGGTATTTACTGACTCTGTGGCAAGAGTAGGATTGGTTTCTGACATCTCAGTGTCTGGGGAGGCTGGGAAAGGGCTGCTGTGTCCCAGCTGAGAGCCAGGCAGGTGGGCACAGCGAGGTCCTGGAGTGCCACACGCCCTGGGTGCCATTGATCTGTCGCTGCCGAAGGTGACTGAGTAGGTCAGGGCACTGAGTGCTCACCACAGACGCTTTGTGTGATGACTTTAATTTATTCCAAGTCACGCCTGCAAGGGGCCTCCTGCTCTTCCTCCAGACACTGCAGATCCCAGTTCAGTCTGAGCCAGGCCAAATGCAATTTTGTCATCTGTTTCCCCCTTTGTTTAATTGGGTAACGATTATCGCTGCTGCCCTCCTAAAGCAAAGCATGGGATTTGTTATCTGCACGGGGATTACTCTGATTGGGTTTTCAACGTGTCTCTGTTACATCTGGGTCAGAGCAATGATTAATATTGAAAGAGAGGTTTTGTAACCAGGCTGAAGCTCTAGCACGTGTCCTGAAAAGGCTGCTGTGGTTTTTTAGGCAGGCTGTGAGGGGCAGAAGTGGATGTGTGGCAGAGCAGGTGGAATTTGGGCTTGATTACAAGCAGGTGGGATTTGTCACCCTGCTTGGGCTGGTCAGCCTGGGCTTGTCGCTGGCAGGAGCAGTGCTCTGGTGGGATGACAGGCAGTGCTTTCAGTACTGAGGCTGGAGAAAAGAAGCTGTGCCAGAGGTTATTCATGTCTCTGATGAGAGATCAGGAGGAGCTGGGAGATGCCTGTGCTGCTCTCACAGCTATCACACCACGCTTTTACTGCCTGACCCTTGTGTTAGCCCCTTCCCCACTCTGCAGTAACTGGCCTGGGGTTGTCATTCTGACTTCAGGTTGCCTGGCTGCAGCCTTTGGGTCTGTCCTGCCTCAGAAATGCCACCAGGATCATCAAGTGCTTTGACCTTGTGATGGGCAGGGGAGCGGGAGCATCCTGCAGAGAGCCGCTCTGGGCATCTCCTGGAGCTGCTCACCCCACACCGAGGAGCCTTTTGCTGCCTGCTGGGAGCTGCTGATTGCAAGTACAAGCCTGAGAAAGTTGCTTACACAGCTGCAGATCAGCAGAACAGCAGCCACGGGCCCGGCTCTGCGTGTTGGAGCAGCTACAAGCGGCCACTGCTCCTCTGGTGTCCCCAAAGATCCCACCAGGAGCACTCAGCCAGAGCTCAGAGCCTGCTGCAGCTCAGCCCGGGTGCAGGATACCTTCACACCTTCCACTGAGCACTCAGGCTCTTGAAAGCTAATTAAACACACTCAGCAGCACTTAAGAGGTTTCCAGGTGAGGCAGCAAAGTGGCTGCTTCAGCAGCAGGAAGCTCTGGTGTGAACCATCAGTGAAATCACACCGATGGGGCTTTTGGTTTGTTCCTCTGCCAATATTTGTGGTCTTAGCCAACCTTAATTCTGGTGTTTTCCACCTCCAAATAATTGAGTTTGCAGCCTCAGTGTATTCTTTTAATTTTGTTAGGGGCTAGAGAGCAATGCGTTTGCACAGTAGTGAATTAGGTTATGCAGTGGTTTTCTGCTTTTTGTTAAATAATTAATTAGCAGCTCGTGCTTGTGCACAGGTTGGAGATGTGGCTTCCTAGGGAAACTTCCCCGTTTGGCTTTCATCTTCAGCACTGAAGAAATGATTCTGCCCCATGGACTCTTCCATGGTCTGTCTCCTAGAGATAAAGTTCTGATTTTCATTTTTTGCCTTTTTATGTGAACTGGGCAAATTATTATTGTTTTCAACATCTCTGCTGTCCACGTCACAGTAACACGGAGCTTCTTTCAACTTTTCTGCCTTATCTGCCACAGAAAATACCTGTTTTGCTTGTCAGCTGCAAATGACATCAGGGTAAGAAATGCCTTTCCCTGCATTCCTGTTCCCTGAAGTCTGTGAGGAAATAACTCCAGACCTTCTGCTTCAGCCACGTTTTGCTGCTGTGAAGGAAGTGAACAAAATCTCCTCTGGTTTGCTTTGATGTGCTCCTGAACATCCATTAAGCTACAACTTCAGCGTTGCTGTACGGTGCTGGGATAGAAATAGATCATTTTTCTTATCTCTGCTGTCCTTCTGAGCCTGTTAATGTAGTCTAATCCCAGCGAGTAACCCCGGAGATTTATAGGCAGAAATGTTTGCAGCAATTTTCCAGAACCTGTTTTTATGCTGTGGTGACAATCCCGGTGCTCACTCAGATCCTGCAGGGCTTGGAGTGGAGCACGGGGAAGAGCACATCATATCCCTGATGCAGAAAGGGTAGGTTTGAACTTCACAGGGGCAATTAGTGTCAGTCCCAAATGCTGCGCTCAGGATACCGAGTCTGAGGTACTTTATTTGTCAAACGTGAAAATTGGCCCACCTCTTCCTTCAGATCCTGATGTGAATAGTTAATAGAGTGAAATAACTGTTCTTCCTCTGCAGGAGCCAGGCAAATGTGCTCTGGAAATGTCTTACTTTTTATTTCTGCCTCTTTTTCATCTTCAATAACGGAATTAGAAGTTTTAATTTCTCCTAAATTCCTCTGTAAATGTTATTTTTGCTACAGTATGGATCAGTCCTTGCACATTATCCTCTCTACAGCTTACTTCAAGTGGGTTATTGAATTCAGTTGTGTAGAAATAGTCACCTTCTCCAGGTTCCCTTGTATTTCTTTTATTAAAGAGTTGAGACGTAACATACCTGAGGTTAAACAGGAGAATTACTAAAATAAATACAAAAAAAAAGTCCATTAGTGTTTAACATGTCCAATTAAAAATACTGAACAGCAGCTGGAACTGGAAATAAAACCCAGCTGGTTTTGGAGCAGAAAATGGCACGGGTGATTTTGGCAGGGTTAGCAATGGGTTAAGGTTGGATCTCTTATTCTTGGCACATTATTTCACTGTTGTAGCTGATGGATGGGGAGATGATTTGTGTCACTGCACATAAAACAAAATATTTCATATAATTTTGCTCGGTTAAGGGCACACATTTGGGTGAGAGCACAACTCTTTGGAAGGGCTGTGAACATTTGGGTTTTTCTGCTGACTCACAGGTTGGTGGTTTGGAGGTGTGGAGAGCAGCCGGGGTGAGACATCTGTGGGCAGGACACTTCTCCATCTGCTCTGTCTGTTCTTTGTCACTGTCACATCTGTCCTGGCCCACCTGGCCCCAGAGAAAGCTGGGATCTGTGCCAGGTGCTCCATCCCTTGTGAAGGCAGGAAATACCAGATCCTGGTTACCCCATAGCCCAGGAATCCTTTCTGGTGATGAAATATTTGGTAATGCTTGGGGCAGAATGTGTCTGTTCCTCTATGGAAGGGAGGCATCCCTGCAAACATAAAGGACTGAAGTCAGTGGCAGGGAAAAAAAATAAAAAATAAATCCCACTGTCATCAGCATGTTCCCAATGCTTTAAAAGTGAGCTGTTGTAGGATGGTTTTCATTGATTTATTTATTGAGGAAAGGCTTTTTGGGAACACTGCTGCATTTTTCATAAATAAACAAACCTTCAGATAATTAGAGCTAGATCTGGCAGGGCTTTAGCCATCTGTTTAACTCTTAAAATGTGAATAGCCTGGTGTTCTTCAGCACTAAACCTGCTTTGTAGGTATGAGGGCTGGTGCTTAGGACTGTCAGGATGTTCTTAGGGCTTGTTTTGGGGAAGTGTTAGAGGGAAAAACAGAAATCTGTGTTGCATCTGAGAAGTCGACTGTAGGATAATTTCCTTGAGCAAACATCCCTGCCTCCTGAGATATTCCTCAAATTGCCTGAATTGCTTTGTTCAGTGCTGTGTTTGCCTGGAGTTGAGTGGTAATTCCCAGATAATAGGAATTTATGAAAGGCATATTTTTGGAAATACCTGCTGGAGAACATTTTTCTTTCAAAACATGCATTTCCCTAGTAACGCTGTTAGGGTTTGGTTTGGTTTTTTTTCCAGTTCTTTCAGTGAATTTTTGCCAGTGCAAAGCGTGTTTAGAAAGAAATACTCCCTGCTTATTGGATGTTGACTCAACTTTCATGCTATTAATATTCTTTTACTGCCTTTTTTTTTTTTTTTTTAAATCTCTACTGTCTCTGGTAGAGATCTCTTCAGTTCCACAGAGCCCACAAATCACCTCATCCCTCTCTGCCCATCTTTCCCCCTCATTGTTGCAAACTCTTCTACCTCTTCCCACGCTGGCATCTCCTGTTCACCACGCTCTGAGTCATCTGTGCCAATTCATTTTTTACCTTTTCCCGTGTTTATATGACACAGACTTTGGAATTATTCTCCTTTAATTGGCGTAAGAGCGTTTCATTTTCTCCTGTTTCATATTTTCCTGCACCTCAAGCTGATTCAAGACAAGGGGAAGAGTTTTAAAGATTTGTAAGGGTTGTTTTGGGGTTTTTTTTTGCTGCTGTTGGCTGGTTGTTCACTGCACCTGGCTCCAGCAGCCTGTTCACCTCAGCAGGTCTCTCACCTGTGAGATATTCAGCATTTTTGTGGGATGGAAACAACCTGCAGGGCCTGTTCTGCACTGAGGTTTGCTGCATTTTATTGGCAATATTTCTTGGATGCACGAGCACCCAGGTGGACTCTGCTGGTGGGGCTGATGTGAGCAGAGATGGGGGCAGTATTTTCCAAACTCAGCTGTTGTCTGAGTAGCATTTTGGGTGTAAAATGAGCCTTGAAGGGTAGGAAGTTGTTTTGCTTGGCCTGCCATGGAGCTTTTCAGGGCAAGTTCAGCCATGTGGCACAGCAGAAAGGGATTTTGTAGGGGTTGGTGTGGAATTCTGTGATTTCCCTGGAGCACCAGCCTGACCAGTAGGAACCCTGGAGATGCTTTCTCAGCAGCCTCTGAATCTCTCCTCGAGTGACAAATCATCCCCACCCTGCCTGCTTTGAGTAATGTTCACTGTTAATATTTTTATCCTCTCTCTCTCTCTGCCCAGCAGAAATTGATAACAGAGATAATTTTTGGTCTCATCCCTTGCTCCTACCTCAGTGTGATTCTCCCAGGCTCAATGCAGGCCCTGGGAAGGCAGCAGCAGGTTCTTCACTGGCTCACGTGCAGCCCTGGTGTGGTGTCTGTCAAGGCAGTGTGTTGGGGTTACCACCTCAAACATCCCAAATATCCTGGTGGAAATTAATTATGCAAAGTGTACCTTCAGTTCTGGGTGCCTGTTCTAAAGAAATACAAAATTCATGACCCCAGAAATGCCTTGGTGTAGCCAATTTTGGGGTGTAGGGTGGTGGGGAAGAAGGTTTGTTCGTGCACGCAGGTGAGTTAGGGGCTGGTGGTGAAGTTTGTTGGGTTTTGTTGTTTGTATTTGTTTTTTTTTTCTTTTTAAAGAAACAAATTGGCGTTGGTCTGTTTTCTCCAGCAGTTCTCATTACCAGCATAGCTATTACAACGTGCTGAGGCTGTTATTTGCCCTCAAGAGCTGAGAGAGTGGAATTTCCGATCTTTTTAATAATGTGACTTTTACCAGGGCGAGTGGGCTGTGAATTAGTGCTTCATTATGGGCTGACATCAAACAGTCCTCACCTCAGAATTACCCACTCAGGAAAACAGCTTAGATTTGGTTGTCTGACTCATTTAGGCACTTGAACATCCTACCAATGCAGAATTATACCTAAAGTATATTTAACAAGTTCTGCTCCTTTGAAAAACAGTGGGTCTGATGCAGCAACACAATAAATATTTTCATGGCTATTAAGGGACAATTATGTTTGTAGAGCTTGGATCCTTGTTCTGCAGTTTTCAAAACGTGGTGGAATTGCTAATAAACAAGTGTTGACAATAAAGAGCAGTTGATACAAGTGTGATGAGATGCTTGGGTGTTGCTGGACTTGGAGTTGGAAACCTGAATTAAAAAGGGAAACAGTCGAAAAACTGAATCCTGCTCCTCTCACAGTAAATGTGTTCTGTGTGTTGCTTAAAAAAAAAAATGGGATTTGGTGTAAGTTCTAGCAGTGCCTGTAAATCTTACAAAGTTCCTGTGTACGGAATTGGTGTCTGGGGGTAAAATATCACATAGGTTTCTTGACAAAATGCAACATAACTCAGCACTGCCACACGCCAGCAGCTGTGTGTGTGGAGCAGCTTTGTCATCAGAAATGCCCTGAATTTTTCAAAGCATGATGTTCTGTGCCTTCTCAAAGCATGGCTGTGGTATTTGATGTGATCTTGCCCCATTCCTCTGCTTCCCTTCTTGATTGCAGAACTCAGAACCATCCGGGAGGTGCTCGCAGTGAACCTGCTCAGCGAGCTCTGCAGATGAGTTCTGATTGATTCTTCTATGAAATGTCTCTGTTTTCAGCCTCCTTTACCTTACAGAGATGCTCCAGGTCGTGTTTTCCCCTCAATGAATCCACAAATCCGTGTCTTTTTAATTGTCCTGAGTATGGCAGGAGTGTTCAAATGTAGCTGGTACAGGTTTGATACTCACATTACTGTCACTCCAAATTTTGGAATCTTCCTCAGCAGCAACTTTGGGCCTCAGTGCTCGAGACTGAAAACATGGCTTACCAAACAGAAGGAGAGAACCCAGTGGAATATGCACTTTTCACATCCTTTTTGTCTGGGCAGGAACTCGTTTTGTTGTTCTCACTTTGGGCAGAATCAAAGACTTTCTCAACAAAGCTGAATTGGGCTTTTTTTTTTCTGTTTTATTGCAATGACATGTGGATTTCAGTTGATACAACTTTATGGACTTGGTGCTAAAGCAATGAGGCAAATACACGTGTTAGCAGGGGAAAGGAGGAGAAAATGCTGTTTCAGGAGTCAGAAAGCCTCAGTTGCTAATTTTAAACTACCTTCTATATGGCAAACTATAAACAGGCAATAAAAGCATTTAATTCGCAAATTACAGTTCTAGCTTGGTTTTTATGTTGTGGTTTGTTTTTTCTCCCCTTGTAGTCAGGATTTTTGTAACATTTATACCAAAATATTTTCAGCGGCAGAATCAGAGCCTTTGGCAAGTAGGGTTAAGTAATTACCTTGTTAATTTTTAATTTTGTCCATGAATAGTTGCATTTCAGGTGAAAGGAGATTAGAAGTGAGGTGTCATAAATGCAAGGAGGAAGTGAAAAGATGAAAGCAAGAGAAACTAATGAAAGCACTTGAGTTTGGTGACCAACTTGTGAGAGTTTTTAAAATCTCCTGGTGAATAAGCCAGTCGTCAGTCCAGCAGATAAAATGCAGAAATACTTCAGGTGTTTCTGGCCTTTTCTTTCACTGAACAGTGAGAAATTGTCATCCCATGGGTGCTGAAAAGCGAGTCCTGTTCTGACTCACCGCTCCTCAAAACCATCTTCTGTCCTGGTCTCTGTTCTTTGCTTCCAGTTATATTTTATCTGTTGAGACATTACAGCAGGAAGAGAGGCTCAGATTTCAGGGATACAGTTCAATCTGTAAAAATAAACAAGCTTTGATGTTATTAGTCCACCTTTTAAGGTATTTTATTTACCCTGAGGACTTCATGTCCCTTCCCAATGAGATCATGTAATAAATAAGTTTTGTTGGAAGATAAAGCTCTACTCCCTCATGTTATTGAGCTTGGGATAGTGGCTTTATTAAAAAATCAAACAAAAAACCTAACAAAGAAGCTCAAGGATATAAACGATCACTCTTTAGATACTTCCAAACATGCCTGGATTTGACCTTCAGTCCTCTGAGTCTGCTGCAGCAACACCCAAAAATCAGACCAGCATCTTGTTTAGAAGCAGCCAGTGCTCTCCAAGGTCAGAGGTTGGGGCTTCACAGTGCAATGCTAATAAAGAACCCTGTTCCTGTTTTGCATGTTGATTTTTCATTGTGTTCAGAGCCGTGCCAGGCAGGAGAAATACAGAAGTTTGTAGAGAAATTAAGTGATGGCATTTTTGGCAGCTGTGTGGTGAGTCAGGTAGTTGATCTGCTCTGGAAAGTGGGGTGGGGAGCTTCCTGCTAATCTGTGGAAAATCATTCTTTTATTGTAGCATGGCTCATATTCTCCATTGTTGGATGGATGTGCATTGCTTCTTGTTTCCCCAGAAACTCTCTTTCTGTGACAACAGTCTTCACCTGCAGTCAGTGATTAATAATTCCAGTTTTTACAATGGTTGGTGGCTCCTCTCTAGGTACCTCTGGGTTGGTTGCCTTCCCAATCCTCCAGCATGTCCCACATCCCTTCCCAAGGTGCTCCCAGCCCAATCCCATCCTGCCCATATGATTTGTTGGACAACACAAAGGCAAGGAAGGTTCTGAGGGTCTGCAGTTGCAATAAATGACCCAATTTCAGTTATGGAAATGGTGTTATTTAAGATTAAAGACTTGTGATGGTTGTGATGTAAGAGGGCAGAATGTGGTTATAATTAATTTTACATGTAAAGTACTAATTCTTTGGGTGTGATTCATCCTGAAACAGAACAGTGTGTGTTCTCTGAGGTGCTGTCAGCTCCTGGTTTTTCCTTCCATTGCTCTGGGGAATGGTGTTGGGGCAGCTGATGAATGTATAATGTTATGAGGGAAAGAGCAAGGTGCTTGAAAGGCCTGAAATAATAATTTAAGGCTGTGCTTTTTTGATCCCTGAGTGAAAACAGTTTGGCTGGGGTTGTATGTGACTTCTACATCATGTCCAGCAAAAGGATCTGAGTTTATTCTGAGGATACCTGCATGGAAATTCACTTGGAGAGCTGAGAACAGCCCTTCGGAGAAACATTCCTGTGAACTTCATGTGCACTAACAAAGGATTGTACAAGACTCTCCTACTGCAGCATTTTCTAGAGGAAGCATTGAAATTCTAATCGCTCTTATTCAGTGTTCTCACTGTAACAGCTGTTGCTTTGCAGTAATAAAAAACACTATATTTTGGAGAAATAGCTACTGTTGGTCAACTCACTGCTCCTATTATGCTTGGTTATAAAGACAGCCTTATTTAAAGATTGAGTTAGTTTAGTATCCTATAGAAGGTTATGAACAGATTTTTTTTTTTTTTTTAAATTGCCTGCTTTTCTGTTATGGAAAAATAAATGGTTTATTTATGGAAGAGCCTTTTTTAGTGTAGGACTTCGATCTTGGTGTGTATTACATGTTGTATTTAGCTTAGTTTAAGGGTATAATGAGGCCAAACTTTCTTGCATTTTGACTCACCAGGTAGAGGGAAAGCCAGTCTAACTTCATGTTAAAATATTTACATTTATGGGAACTGAAGTGTTTGCTTCCCCCCCAAGAAGTGCTGGACAATGCTGTGTGTGGTTTTTGGGGTGTCCTGTGCAAGGCCAGGAGATGGACTCAATAATCCTTGTGGATCCCTTCCACCTCAGGGTGTCCTGTGATCCTTCCACAGCTTAAAATAATCCCAGAGACCCGAGGCCAGCCAGAGCAGAGCACTGGGTCAGCACACTGAGGTGCAAAGCTCTGGCTTAGTGGTGCTCCAGGGGATTCTCCTGCAGGAATATGGTCCAGGAGGTTCCTTGCTCCTGGGAAAGGTCCATATCTGTTTTCTGAACAGCTGTTATTAATGTTATTTTACACTGGACATGGGAGCTTAGTAGGATTGTGATGCTGTGTTCATCATAGCCCTTAAAGGACCTATTTTTAAGTCATTGGCTCCTTTTTGGTTATCGAAGTCAGGGTAGCAGGAGCCAGGCATAAGAACAAAATTAGCCACAGGATCTGTTCAATTATCTCACTGCAGATTAGTTCCTTTCAGCCCTAATTCTGTCATCCTCCCTCGTGCCGAGCAGCCTCTTCTTCTGCAACTGCTGCTCTGAGTCTGCCGGGTGTAGCTGCAGACCAGGAGTGGGGAGGTCAGGATTTCAGGGTGCCAGTCTCCTGTCTGTTGACATTTCCTGATCCCCCCCTGCTCTCTTCTGTTTCCCTGGCAGATGTGGAGAGCTCCAGGACGAAGATGAGGAGCGCGGTGTCGGTGCGGGAGGGCCAGGGGGTCGTGCTGCTCTGTGGGACCCCGCCCCGGGCTGGAGGTAAGGGGGACCCTCGGGGCTGCTGGGGCTGGGGAGCATCCCTGGAAATGCTGAAGAACAAAATCTGAGTTCTGAGGTAAATGCAGGGAGAAAGAACCCAAAAACAAGGGAGGAGGGAGGGGGGAAGTATTTAAGAGGATTTACTTTTATCTTGAAATGCCTTTCCGGTTCCTGGTAATTTCTGTGCACTTAACGTGTCTGATTTTTATGGGATTTCCTGTAATTAATGGAGTACCTTCTGCAGTTACATTCTGCCCAATTTCACAATTGCTGAGCCTCGGTGAATCCAGTTTTCCCCGTGAGCAGAGGATTGCAGAGAGGAGATGGTTGTCTTTATCAGTGCTGGTGTTCCTGCAATCAAGACGTTGTGTGGTGGGATGGGGTGATGCTGTGTGATTTAAACCACTGCCGCACTGAGGGGGTGAGAAAAGTGGATATATGGATTCTTGGTGGACCAAAAGATGCAAGTGCATTTCATCCCTCGTTCTGCATCTTCAGTCTTTGACTAATTGCTGTTGAGCCTCAAGTAATATCTGAGGGGAACTGGTTTGATTGTTTTTAATTGATACGGAGTGTCGTTATTGAAGGACTGGGATGTTAAACATTAGATTTGATTGCAAAGACAAGGTAATAGAAGCTAGACATTATATTCAATAATATAGGTGTTGTGGCCTCATAAATTTGGCAGAGTCCAAGCAGACGCAGCCATAAAGTGGCAATTTTACAACTGTCTGAGCTTGCAGAATTTTTTCCCCTCTAAACTGATACATACTCTTAAATCATCTTTATAGCCTTGCAACAGCTTTGTCTTTCAGCAGCTGAGAAAATGGGTCATTCTCCCAGCTATCTATAAGAATTAGAATGATTAAATTTTCCTTCTAGATGCAGTCCAAAGTCTGGACTGCCCCAGCTGTTGTTCCAGCTGTGTCCTGTGTGTGGGTTTACACCCAGAGGTGATGGCCAAGCTGAGACAACGCTGCCTGACTCTGGCAAGGCCTAAGTTTGAGGTGTGGAACAGGAGGTGATGCCAGACATGCTCATGGTGCTGAGAACAGTGGTTGGAAGAGGTGAGAACTCCTCTTGCAGCCAGCAGATGGGAGATGATTGACACCCCCACACTAATTGTGGTATTCATGCAAGAAACAGATCAGAGCGCTCCCAGAATTACCAAATGGGGTAGAGAGCTGCTACCAGAATTACTTCAAACCCTTGGATCTGTCTGAGAGTTGGAGGATTAGCTGTTGAAGTTTTCAGAAGACATGGAGCAAGGTGAAAAAACAATCCTCGCTGCAGTAAAGCTGTAGCGAGGTGACATCAAACACGCAGTGCCCCTGACAGGGTGGGATGCAGGGCAGGAAGTCTGGGATAAAACATCCAGCCACGAAGCAGAAGTGGTTTGTTAGGAAGAGCAGGGATGGTTTAGGACCAGCTGACCTGGCCTGAGGGATGTTCAGCCCTTTCCAGATCAGTGAGCTGACTTTTTTTTTATTTTACTTTGAGTCTGTCTTTATTGTGCTGAGCTATCAAACAATTCCAGACGACACTGATTCAATAAACCTTCTCCACCAGCTTGTTTCCTCTCCCTCTATAGCCCCCAAAATACTCTGCTTTTGTTTTCTGGCGTGTTGTGCAATTTCTAAGAGCTTCCTAACTTAATTGCACTTATTTCTTGCTTTCTCTGTAAAGAGTTTGCAAGAAGAGACTTGATTAAATAGTGATTATTGCTCCATGTACAGCATCCCAGTTACAATAGGAACCAGCGTTCATCCCCAAAGAAATGCCAGTCCATAGTATGGAAAAAGAAAATTGCTTCACTTCTACAATTCATCGTATTTTTTTCCTTGCTTATCTTAGGCACAGATATTTACATAAGTCATGTGAACATCCCTTTTCAGCAGGGAGCAAATTATTCCTGCAGTTAGCAGTGGTTTTGTCCTTTTGAGTGTGCAGTTCCAGCTCCACTGGGGTGTGGACATCCAGCATTAAACCAACAATGAAACTCCATTTACGAATCACAAACCACTCCAATACTTTCCTTTAGAGTTACCACATTGCCCCTTTCTGGAAATTAAATCAAATTCCCTTTTTTAGCAGTCTTGTTTGAGATTTACTGAGTGGGAGATTTCATAAAAAGCTGGCTTTGAGTGTGAAGACTTTCCCCCCCAAATATTTTTCTGATCCAGGCTGGTTTTATGTTAAATACTCCGAGTTGTATCATAATTGAGCATGATGTTTGGATAATTAAGATTCTCATCTGTCATCGTTCTGCATGGCCATACTTCTTGACCTTCGAATTCTGTTGCAGGGAACCTGTTAAAATGTCCCTTTTTGCCACCAAAAATCAGTAAATCATCTCACCCACATACTCAAAATAACATCAGAAATGGATTTATGTAGCTCTCCTGCTACTTCTCCAGTTGGTGCCACCTTGAAATTGCACTGAGATCTCCACAGCTGTTTTGGCTTTTTTCTGTGTTGCTGTTATGTCTTTAATGGTTTTAAAGGGCTGTCGATCCAACAAACATCTCAATAATCCCAAACTTAATGTTGGACACAGTTAATGTGCAGCTGGTTAAAAAAACATTCATGTGATGCTAATTTTTGCCCATTCTGCCAAGAATGGGAAAAGCTAGACATATGGAGATCTAAAAATGATTTTTCTCTGCTATTGATTTTGTTCCAGAATTGGTATCTAACGAGTGACAAAGCCCTCAGTAAAACAAATCTGAGTTCCTGCAGGGTTTTACCTCCTGTTACTACTGTACTGTATTGTGATTATTCTGTAGCTTTTCTTCAGCTGTTATTTTTATTTCTACATATTGGGATTTATATTTGTTTAGTACGGCTTTCCTCATCTGACATTGATTTTGGGTTTTTGAGGTATTTCTGCTCTTTTGAGAGAGGAGAAGGCAATGATGATTTTTGATGGTAGAAGTGAAGATTGGCTTGATGGTTATTTGAACATTTCAACGAATTTTAGTTTGCCTGGAAGAACTAAAATTAATTTTACACTGGTGTGCTTCCTGCTGCATTATTCCCATGGGGAATGTGACCATAGTCCAGGAGAACTTAAATAAATAACAAGAATTTTGTGGAGCTGACAAGCTGTTGCTTGGAAATTGCAAGGAAATTCTGCTTTATTCCTAATTAGCCTTGTGTGCTCTGTGTTCCTATTTCATGCAGCATGGCAGGGATGTTCCTACATGGAAAAAGCAGCCAGGATTTGTCCTCCCTCTTCATATAACTCCCTGATAAATGTAGATTTAATCCATAAATGAGGCTGGATTTGAAGGACAGGGATCAATTCAGCTCACAGCATATTGTGTCAGAGTTGTGACATGCTGGTAGGAAATAATATTAGATCATGGAAAAATAGATCCCAATTTACTGCTCAGTGTTTGCTGTGACAAATCCTTCACTGAATAATGTCATATCTGTTCCAAATGAGTGTTTAGACTTGCAAATTTTTGTTCATGTCTCTTGTATTGCCATTTGGAGACCTGCAAGTTCCAGCAGGGCTCTGCTTCATGAATAACGTGGCATGGAAAGAGTCTCAGGTGCCAGAAATATTTGGATGCTCTGATTCTCTTCTGCAACTCTTAAATAGCAATGTGCTGTTTTTCAGGGAACTAGAAGTTGAATTAATTTTTTACATCTTTGGCTTTGAAAACATTTCATACCTTCAAAGCAAGGTCAGACAGGTGGAACTCCAGAATGTGATTTCTTTCCTACTTCACATCAGTGTTTTGTGGAAAGGTTTGGGTTGGAAGAGACCTGAAAAGATCTGATTCCACCCCATGGGCAGGGACACCTTCCACCATCCCAGGCTGCTCCAAGCCCCAAAGTCCAACCTGGCCTTGGGCACTGCCAGGGATCCAGGGGCAGCCACAGCTGCCCTGGGCACTCCCCACCCTCCCAGGGAAGGATTCCTTCCCAATATCCCATCTAAACTCCCCTTTCACCATCCTGGTTTGGCACCTCTGCTTCCTGCTTTCACTGCAGGTTGTGGATGACACACATCTGGGCATCAGCAATAAATCCCACTTGCAGAGCTTCTTGCACAAAAATGTATTTTAAGGAGAGTGGTACTTTGAATATTGTAAGAGCATTGGCCTTAAAAATGGCTCCGTAGTGTTCCTGTGCTGTTTCAATCTGCCAAGGAAGAATGGTGTTTTTATTTAAAAACATATTTTTCAATAGTCCTGCTGGTGTCATCATCATCATCTGCACAAATTTCAGCTGACAGTCTGAAATCAAATGGTACCTGAGAGACACCTCTGTTTGTCCACACGAGGGGAAATAATACATGTTCACAGCTGGATCTTCCAATGATTCCTCTCTGCCAGGGCATTATTTTCATCACCAGTACCAAACCAATGCTGCAGAGACACTCTGCTCTGCACTTTGTCAAAATGCAGCCTTTCTGAAGCACTTTTTTTCTTTTGATAAACCTGTGCTCCAGGCTGAAATTAATACATCTTATTTATATATCTGTGCACCCTTCTCACAGTTGCTTCATAGCGTGTGGTTTTCAGCTGATGCAGAGGTGGATAAAGTGACCTGGGAAGTTTTTAGCAGTTTCTTACCCCAAAATCTTACAGAACTCTTGAACTCCACGTTCCATTGTGGAAAGAAAAGGGGAGAAGTAGATTAGGAAGAACCAAATTGGAAGAAAAAAAAAAAAAATCAGTTGAACTTTTTTCACTTACCCAGTCCCAGGTATCTCAGTGATGCCTTGGGGAAAAGAGGAGAAAACTGGAGACAATAACTGACTGCATTTGGCTCTCCACCAAGTTTATTTTTATCCCTAAATTGTGACTGTGGGGTATTTGTCCTCCAGCTCTTTATTATCTTCCCTACTAAAATATTTGGGTTTTTCTTTGGAAACAGGATAATGGATTAGGAAGAGGCAGGAGGGAGGTGGCTGCAGTCCCAGCACTCGGAACAAGGGTGCTGAAAGGAATTTTTTGTTTTTCACAAGAGTTTTATCAAGTACCTTCTCCTAATAGAGTGCAAGAGTACCAAATGAAAGTGTCACTAATTACTGCTTCCACATATAAATATTGGTGCTTTACTTTGAAAGTTGACTCCTGGGTATTTCCATTAGTTTCCCTTGGTTTATGTCCCTAATATTTAACATTCACAAGAAATCAGATTTATTTTAGTCTGGCAATAAACTAAACTATTGCCTTTTTTTGTCCTCAAAATTATTATAGGCAGGAAGCAATTTCAAATACTTCCAGCTATTGAAAAAGCACAACAGAGTTCTGGAAATGCTCTCAGCAATTAAATGTAAAGTTCTAGGGAGGTGATTAAGAGAACAATTTGTCACTTGAAATGGATGTGGCTAATGGGGATGTATTTACATATTGCTTCCTCAAGCACTTTCTTACTTTTCTGCCTGCTTCCAGAGTGGGAGCAGAGTGCTGAGAGCCAGGACACTTGGAATGACACAGCGAGTCTGGAACAATTAGTGCAGAAATGTGATAAAGGGAAACCAATCCGTCTCTTGTGCAGCTCCAGGGGAAGCCAAATGGGTTTGGTTTGTTTTTTTTTTTTTCTTTTTTTATCCAGCACTGGAACCCAAGTGCAGCAGAGCTGTTCTGTCAGGCTCTCATTAACATCTGGGCTTCCTTGGGAGCACCCAGGGGTGTTTAACCTGGCAGCTGAGGAGCAGTTTGGGATGAAGAAGCCCTGTTCAGGCTGAAAGATGCTCCTGGCCAATGCTCCCTGCCCAGCAGGCAGGGCCACGTGCTGAGCCCTTCTCCAGGGAATGTGCTCTCTGGAATTGGACTGACCAGGAGGGGCTTGGTGTTAATAAAGAAATCAGCTGCCAGTCTGGAACATCTGTTTCCCAAGGATGAGCTTGGAAATGTTGGTGCTTTAATTGCAGTGGTGAGCGTTGCTTGTGATGCTGCTTTGATTGATTCAGAAAAACTCCAGGAATTATTAAGTGTAGGGAACAGGGGACCTTTAGTGGCTGTTTGACATCCCTGTGGCAGCTTAGCACAGGTGACCTCTTGGCCAGTTCTGTGGCTGTGCTCTAGGCTGGGGGGCAGCAGAAAAACAGTATTTTTGGAGAATTACATCTGCTTTTACATCAAACTAAAGCTCATTCCAAAATTGGAAAAAAAAACAACAAGTGGACTCTTATCCTGTTTCATTTAAAAATGAAAATCAGGTTTTAGCCCGAAGTAGGAACCTTGCAACTTCAGCTGAAACATTTCAATATTCTCATTAAATGAGTAGATTGGAATTGCAGGATGTTGTGTGTGTGTGTCTCAGTGCTCTCATTGTTCTGGGCTGTTCCATACACAGAAGTTGCATGCCTGATTACCTGCACAGCAGGCTGAAAATTGATCTGGTGTATTTTAGCTATAAAATAATTCACCTTCTATGCCAAAACAATTAATGTTATACATTAGTTTCAAATCAGAGTGTTGCCATTATACTCTGGAATAAAACTTATTTTCTGGGGATACGTTCTTCACTTTTTGTAGCTGGACTTTGCGTTTTCCCATCACGCAGTTTACATTTTGCATAAACAAAAATTCAGCCAGAAGAGTCCCTCTGCAGAGTTCAGGTGGGATTTCAGTGGTTGATAAGACGCTGCACGAGTTTGAAGCAGATCTCATGTCACTCCTGGAGAGCACAATTCAAGGCCAGCTACAGAGGTTTTGTAATTGTCATTATTTTTATACAGAGAACGTGAACCAGAAGTAAACCACCAACCCAGTTTGTTCTCTGAAGTGTGACTGCAGCTAAAGACTTCTTCATTATCATATTATTGAATGCCAGCAGCCCAGGATCCCCCTTGGAAATGCAATCTGAGCATTGATTTGGTTTTTTTTTCTCAGCTGGACATACCTAGGATAGTTTTTAATTACTGAGCATTGCATGTGTGCAAGAACATACCCCAAACCCTTGAAACTGTGTACAGTTTATCTCCAACAAGGTTCTAAACTGGTTTTTCAGTGCCAAAAGGCTGCCATTTCTGACAGTGGCACCTTGTGCCATCTCCAGTTCACACATATGTTATGGGAGCACACAAACACCTTGTCCTACGCCCCCGGTGCAGAAGATTTTTATTTTGGAAAGCAGCCTTTAACGTCTGCCAGGAGAAATGAGGGAGATGTTTCATGGCACAGAGGAAGAATCAGCAACAGGGATCTGGTGGTGGGAGCTCACCCAGGGGTGCTCAAGGTGGGGAACTGAGTGCAGGAAAATTGGCCCAAGTGAGAAAGGAAAAGTATTAAGGAGAAGTTTGAAGTAATTGACATAAAATAAAACAAAATTACACCCCTGGGAGCAGTGACATCCCAGTATCCCCATCCCACAGCAGTGAAACCCAAGGCTTTCCCTGCAGGAAGGTGAGGGCAATTTGCACCCAAGAGTGTCCTCTGGGACCTTAATGCACCTCATTAATTCATTTCCTGCTTTAAGTAATTTGTTTGCATTTCCCAGGGGTTCCTGTGCAGGCAGCCAGAGCTGCAGCAGTGCTGATAAATGGACGTTTTTGGGGGTGGTTGTCTCACAAAACCCAGTTTGAATGCTCAGTGTGAGCTCTGGGAGCTCCCCCCTCCTGAGTGAGTGGTGCTCATCCACAAACAAGAGACTTTGCTCCCTTTCCTGCCATTTCATCACACTCTGAGCTGAAATTGGGCCAAATCATGAACTAATTGCTTTCTGCCTTAATTAGGGAGTCTGTTATTATCCTCTCAAAATCAGTGTTACTCTTCCATTATTTTGAACCTAAGGTAGATCATTCAAAATAGCTGTTTGCTGCAGATTTCCATCTTTTTAATTGCAGTTTCTGTCATTGGTAAATTCTGGCTGATTGCTTTCTTGGAAACAGTTTTCCAGGAGCCAAGTGCCATCCTGTGGGATAGGCAAAGAGCCATTTGGGGCCACAAAATTCCAAGGTATCTCAGCTTGTCCTTGTGTGTCTGCTACAGCACATTGTAAACTCAGAACTGGAGAAGTGCCTGAAATAATTGGGATTTTGGTATCAGTGATTGACGTGAAACTTCTTTATGTTTTGGTGGTTGGTTTTTTTCTGTTTATTTGGGGGTTTTTGGATTTTTTTTGGATTTTTTAACCTTGAAGTGTTGTTCAGTCAGCCCCATGCTCCCCAAAATCAAGAATTTTCATTTCTTACCAGCTTTATTTCTGGGAACACCCACTTGGCTCATTCAAATCCAGCCAGTTTGGAACATTTGGATCTGTTTCAGAAGAACATTGTTGCCATCACTTACTCCTGGCTATTTTAGAAGTCTCCATTAGGTGTGAATTATGGGGCTGGCAGGTAAATATTAAGCAGGTGTAAAGCACTGATGTCCCAAAAGACAAGGAGCATGAGCTGTCATTATTTATGCAAATAGTGGATAAAACAAACTTTATGAATTGTCCTTCTGCTTTTGATCATAGGTCTGTGTGCCTTTTCCCCCTCTAAACTTCTGCTTTTCCAGCTTCTGAATTTAATTGCAGCTTGGGATTTCCACCACTGCTGTTGCCACTTAAATTCTGTTTACAAGAAGTAAAATCACCCTGGTTCTGTAAATGATCTCTGAGTGAAGGCTTTCAGTTTCACTTAGAAGAAATGTGTAATTTCTTTAAATTCTGTATTTCTGAAATTCTTTAGATGCAATTTAAAGCCATATTTTCAAAAGGATATGCATAAACTTAAGAGTTGACTTTGAGCATGGTTAGAAACCAATAAATGTTTATTGTGGGGTTTACCCCATTATGTTCCTTTAGCAACAGTAATTTGGGGGTTTTTAAGGTTCATTTATAGCAGGAAATGACCCTGGTAAACCTCAAAGGCCATGGTGATTTAATCGTTGAATTTCATAAAGAATTCAGGTTTAAAATGACAGGTAATTTTATAAGCTTTTTTTTTTATTATTTTAATTGAGCACTTAGGTGCACAAAAGGGCTGGAACAGCGTGAACGTGCTGAGTGTGTTGGAGACTGCTCAGTAAATAATAATCAAATAATGCAAAATAAAGAGAAGCCGCCAACCAAGACGTAGTAAACAAATAAAAATTGAGTAATAACTGTAATTTCCAATACCTTATCCATGTATGGTGACCAAATAAGGAAAAAAAAACCGCATTGGAAAGCAAAGGCTTGGAACTCAGAGGAAGCCCAGGAGAGACATATTACTTCCATTTATAACAGAAAATCAACTGAAAACTTGTAATTGACAGAAAGGGAGTGAGTTTGTGTCCCTGGAGGTGCCCTAAGATCAGCAACAGGCAAATGGTGTAAACATAATAAATCACACACCAAGTTGTTTAATATGATTTTTTTTATTATTATTATTTTGGAAAATAAGAATATAATTTTGTCAGGGACAGTAAATATAAAATGAGGTGGTGGTGGTGGGGCACGGGGACAGAAATCCTCCAGCCTTTTTTAAGAGAGTCAATGAAAATGTGTTGGATGTGGAATTAGGTTTCCAGGAGTGTTTTTTCATAGGTTGAAGGACCCAATTAAACTGGAATCCACTTTGCATGGCTGCCATAATCCCAGTGACTGATTTCAGTGGGTTTACTCTTGACATAACCCAATATCATAGGAATGAAATGAAGCTGCTTCTTTTCCTGCTGCATCACCAGATCTCTCCACCCCCTCACGCTGCTCTGGACATCTTTTTATTTTCTCCCTTTTTTTAAAGCATGACAGAATATTTTGAGCAAGGAGACAAAAGTGGTTCAGCAGATACCAGAACCAGTAAAGCCTGGTGTCACCCACTGCTGCCTTGTGGGTGTCTGAGTTTGGTGTAGGGCTGAAAATGGGATTTTTTTGGTCACTAACTTGGTGTGCAGCCCCTCCCTCAGCCCTGTGATCACTGTCTCCAGCCAGCTCTTCTGTAGAAAGAGTTCTCCTCTATTTTCTGCCTTTCCCATTTAGGAGGACCACCCATTCCTTGCTCCCTAAGACCATGTAGTCCCCTCCAGACTCCTCAGGTGTTCTTTCTTTCTTTCTTTCTCTCTTTCTCTCTTTCTCTCTTTCTCTCTTTCTCTCTTTCTTTCTCTCTTTCTCTCTTTCTCTCTTTCTCTCTTTCTCTCTTTCTTTCTCTCTCTCTTTCTCTCTTTCTCTCTTTTCTTTCTTTCTTTCTTTCTTTCTTTTCTTTCTTTCTTTCTTTCTGTCTTTCTTTCTTTCTTTCTTTCTTTCTTTCTTTTCTTTCTTTCTTTCTGTCTTTCTTATGCTTCCCACTGCACTCATTCCCCCATTGTTTCCTGACAAATCCTTGCTGCCTTCCTTTCCATAAATGAATGGCACCTCTCGAGTTCTGGAGGAAGGAATTGTGCTGAGAGCCATTGTTGCCCCTGAGGAGATGCTGCAGGTCCATAGGGGTGATGGTCTGGCAGACCTTCTCCTCCTCCTGGTGCTGGTTTTGACCATGAATATTTCTAAATATGACAAAAGTTTTAACTCCTGAGCCTGTTAATGGTTGGCACACGCTGCTGCTGCAAAATCATCGTAATGGTAGAGGTTTAAATATTGATAGAGGAAAATGAAATGCANGCCTTCTCCTCCTCCTGGTGCTGGTTTTGACCATGAATATTTCTAAATATGACAAAAGTTTTAACTCCTGAGCCTGTTAATGGTTGGCACACGCTGCTGCTGCAAAATCATCGTAATGGTAGAGGTTTAAATATTGATAGAGGAAAATGAAATGCAGTTTAATGATCAGCCGTTTCATTTCATGCCTTTTTTTGCATTAGGCAGCCCATAAATATCTTAATAATTTCATTTATTGAGTGGGTTGGTGTTTTTTTTTTTTTTCACCTGCACAGTCTTACTTGTGTTGAATTGTCCTGTTGGCTTTGGCAGCCTGG
The DNA here is from genome assembly GCA_013400275.1 of Rhadina sibilatrix. Taxonomy (NCBI): domain Eukaryota; kingdom Metazoa; phylum Chordata; class Aves; order Passeriformes; family Phylloscopidae; genus Rhadina; species Rhadina sibilatrix. The sequence continues at coordinate 45,835 of VWYO01015266.1, read as the reverse complement.
GGAGGTGCTGAGGGTTCAGGACGTGTCACCTTTTCATTCCATGATGCACCCAAATTTGTGCACCTTCCAATTAAACCTGTGCAGGAAGGGCTGATCTCCATTTCATGGGGGCAGTGCCAGTGCCGCAGACACAGCAACACGAGGAGAGGTCAATCAAGCTGTAATCACTGCTAATTAGCACTTCCAGAAGCTGTAATCTTTGTGTAAGTGGCACGTGGGTGAAAAATTCTTCCTTGCCTGGAACGCCATTAAAAATTTATTTTCCTTTGATGCTGTAGGAAATGAATGAGACAAACACATGGCCTCGCACAGGAAGGGGCTTTTGCCAATTAAAACTGGGCACACTAAGCTCAGGGTGATGCTCAGAAAACAGAACAAATTCAGTGGGTTTTTTTTTTTTTTTTTTTTGCCAAATCTCTTCGTTTATCTTTGGAGGTGTGGAGTTTTATTTTGGTTTTTTTGTGTTTTTTTTTTTCCTTCCAAATAATCATAATGAATGGTAGCGAGGGCTACTTTGCCACATCATACACAAGTGTTTTTAATGGGGTTTTTAATGGATTTTTGTATGAAAAAAAATAGTTTTGCTGTGTGATGAGCCCTACTGGGAATTTAGGCTTCTTCTGACATTCTTCTCACGTGGATACTCCTGTCCTGTTTCGACCTGCTAAGCATCTGGCTGAGGAGTTAAGGAGCTACTGAATGAATAATCTTCCCGTTTTAGCAAAGTTTGCTCTCGTTTTTGCTGTCTGCTCCTATTTTCCTGCATATTAAATTTGAAAAAAAATAAAATAAAGGAGATTTCAAGTCCTCCAGTGAGGACTTGAAATAAAGGGAAGCTTGGCTGGGTGGCTGAGAGAATTTGTATCATTTAGTAGATGTAGAGTTTGTTTTTCTTTTTCTCTTTTTGGGGTGTTTGATTTTGGGTGGGTTTTTTGTTGGGTTGGTTGGTTTTTATTTGTTTGTTTTTTGGGAGGTTTATTATTTTTGATTTTTTTTTAGTTTGTGGGTTTGTTGTTTTTGTTGGTTTATAGTTTTGTTTTGTTTTGGGTTTTTTTTTTTTGTTTTTTTGTGGGGGTTTTTTTGGGTTGGTGTTTTTTTTGTTTTTTTTTTTTTTCTTTTGAGATGTAGAATCCAGGAGATTCTGGATTTCTTCTCCCTTTTTTTTTTCTCCTACTGGAGGAGACGAGGACTTGGTGAAAAAAACGAGGAGGGTTGAAAGTTCCTGGTGCTTTTAAAATGCATTTTTTTTCCCATCATTGGCTGCGTGTATTACGCAGTAAAATTCTGTAAATAACGCAGTGTATTGTCAAATACAGCCATAAAGCAGGGAAAAAAATGAGGGAAAAAAAAATCCAATCAAACATCTTTGCCTGCTTTTCTTGTTTCCCCCACCCAGAGCTGTCGTTCGCCTGGATCTTCAACGAGTACCCGTCGTTCGTGCAGGAGGACAGCCGGCGCTTCGTGTCCCAGGAGACAGGGCACCTCTACATAGCCAAGGTGGAGCCCTCAGACGTGGGCAACTACAGCTGTGTGGTGACCAGCACGGCCACCAAGAGCCCCGTGCTGGGCTCCCCCACGCCCCTGGTGCTGCGCACGGACGGTACGGCTGCCTTGGCTTTGAGCTTCCCTGTGTTCCAGGTTCTGTGCTGCCCAGGGGTGCAGCTCTCAGCCTCACATTCAGGGTCACTCAGCTCTGCACACAGCAGGGACACAAAACAAATCCTGTTCCTGCTGCACACCAAGGACAACTTTCAGCCCAGCAGCACAAACAAGGGTGGCTGGAGGGAGGAACAAGAAGGATGGGACCTCACAGCCTGCAGCTGGAATTGGACAATTCAACCCCAATGTGCAAATGGACCCAAACTGATCAGAGTGTGAGACCTGGTGACCCTTTGTCCATTTTGGGACCATTTTG
>VWYO01015266.1:6869-43750 GCA_013400275.1 Rhadina sibilatrix | reverse complement strand
TTTTTTGGTTTTTTTTTTTTTTTTTGAGATGTAGATTGCCCTAGCATGGTTTTAGACAACATTACCTTATTGAAGGTGTTCTTCAAATAACGTAGAGCAGATGTCCTTTTCTTTTGGGGTCACTTGGAAGATGTGTGGAGGGGCATTCAGGGATGTGGTTTAGTGGGGCTGGGGGATGGTTGGACTTGGGGATCTTGGAGGTCTTTCCCAACCTAAATGATGCTGTCATAAATTCTCATGTGTTGGTTGCTTTCTGCAGAGATAAACTCTGTTACATCCTGATTTTGTCCCTGATCTCCCTGCTTCTCTTTAGAATGAAATTGTCAGAGAAATAAACTTGATTTTGAATTGCAAAAGAGAAAAAGAAAACCCTTTAAAGGTCACCTCCCAAAACTGACCTTCTCAATTGTCTCCCACAGGTGTGATGGGAGAATACGAGCCCAAAATAGAAGTTCAGTTCCCTGAGACTCTGGCTGCAGCCAAAGGCTCCACTGTGAAGCTGGAGTGCTTTGCTCTAGGAAAGTAAGTTCTCATCTTCCCTGAACATGGCAGCACCTCAGGGTTCACCTGTGCAAGAGGTGTGGGCTTCTGGCACTTGTTCTGGTCTTCTTGTTCTTCTCCTGCCTTGAAATAAAGAGGACAAAGACTCTTGGTTGGAGTGTATTTGGATTTTGTTTAGAATTAAGATGTGTGTGTTGGCAGCACAGGAATTTACATTTCATTTCAAATTAATTTGAGTATATTCAGTGTGGTTTTGCATATGACCTTTGAACTAAGTCTCTTTTCCCTGTACAAGGAAAGACTGCTGAAGCCTGTGAGAGTGCTGTCTGAATTTTCCTCATAAATGCACCTGATGCTTTCATAATATTGTTCTTTCTTTATAGCCAAAATAAAGATTGAAATGCATTTCTCCTCTGAATGATACTTCACTCACAGCTGATCTCTCTTCTCTTTCACAGATGATCTGAGAATGCATTTGTGTTTCTGTGAATGTATTTACTTACCAGTGTGGGGTTTGTTTGCAGGCAGCTTTGTCAGGTGCCCAAATCAGATTGATAACTTGATTGCACACTGTTGCTTTGGATCCCCGGCGAGGGGAGGGAAAGTTTGCAAATCAGAGAATAAAAAGCTTCTGGAGGATGGCAATTCCAAAAGACTTGCTTGGATTCTTCCTCCATGGAAGCCACTGGTAAATCTCACCCGTCCTCAGGGGAGGCCAGTGCTGATTTACAAGAAATTTTTGCAATTATTGGGCATTCCTGACAAATTTGGTACCAGAAATGCAGCGTAGGAATCAGCAGTGAATGCAAATCAGGTGCCAGAGTGTCTGACCATCTGTCATGTACAGTGTGGTTGCTGCTTTTAACACAGCCTGTAAGCCACTGCTGAATTTAGTTTGCTTTAAGTATCTCATTATGACAATCAAGGACTTCAAGCAAAACTGTTTAAAATCTCATTACTCTCTCTTTAGCCCTGTGCCTCAGATTAACTGGAGAAGAACTGACGGGCTGCCATTTCCAAGTAAAATAAAGCTGAGGAAATCCAATGGCGTGATTGAAATCCCCAATTTCCAGCAGGAGGATGCAGGGCTCTATGAATGCATTACCGAAAACTCCAGGGGCAAAAACATTGCAAGAGGACGTCTCACCTACTATGGTAGGAAACCTCTGTTCTGCCTCTCCCTCCACCTTTCTTTACTCGTGAAACACACACTGCTCTGGGGTACTCTGGTGTTTCCACTTTCTGCAGTTCCATCAGGCATTTGGGCTTAAAAATCCAGGGCATTTTAAGTGCTCCTCCCAGAAAATGAGAACTTCTGCAGCAGTTTCTGGCTAAGATCTCTAAGAAATGGCTTAAAAGCTCACCAGGATTGCTGAGAGGGAAGCAGGGTGTGCTTCTGCTTGGTTTTTTTCTGTGATGGAAAGACTTTTTTTTTTTTTTAAAAAAAATTTTTTTTTTTTTTTTTTTTTAAAAACAACATTTCTTCTTGGTCCATTGGTGAAACCTTCAATTTTCAGTCAATTGGATTTATTTGGGGGATCATTTAGGCCTCCCATTTATGGGAAGTACGAATTTTGTCTTGCTTTGTGAAAAGATTACTGGTGGATATTCTCAATCCTGTGCTTTCAAAACAGCCAATTTTATTTTAAAATGAGTAAATAAATGGGAGGATATAATCCAGTATAGGAAATGAAATAATATGAAATTTTATAGCTGGAAAAAAGGCAGTCTCTTGTGCTTTTAAGGCTATAGAGTGAAATGAGTATCAGCAAAGCACACTGGTGGTGGTGTAAAGCAAGAGTGATTTGCAACAAAGTGGTAATTGACAATTTTTGTTAAAGCCAGATCTCAGCAAATATAATTTTCTTTACTTCGGTGGCAATTTAAACAGTGCTTCTGACTCTGCCTGGGAATGTTTCCCTCATGGAGGAATATTTGAGCAAAGAGATGGGTTTTTAGTTGGATAAAGGCACAGAGCACAGCAGCTCTGCAACTGGGAGAAAGTTCTTTACTGCCTCTCCATGGGGAGCTGCTGCTTGGTAGAACACACAGATTTTGGTCCATGAAGATTTTAGTTTAAGGCACAATGGAGTTCATAAGGAGGAAGGAAAAGAGGTTGCTCTCCTTGCCAACTTCCAAATTAATCTTTCCACTGAATGAACGCCCCGTTGTTGGAAATGTTCAAGGTCGGGTTGGACAGGGGACTTGAGGCAACCCAAATTTTCCATGCACTGATTGTAATTATGACTTTTTTGAGGAATCCTATGATTATATAGGGCAATAAATCCAAGCTGCTGCACCTGCCAGTGTCCCTCTGCCGTTCCAAACTTGGCACTGTGCATTTGGTTTTATTAAGTGACCTTATCTGCTGCTTGAAAATTCCAGAGTTGGGGTTTGTACATCGTTTTGGCTCAACATTCCTATGGCAGTGTGAAATTGGGGCATCAGTGTAAATTACATCTAAAACAAAGTAGATTTGGTCATTAGTCCTTGTCATCCCAGCAGTGGCCGTTCCTGGGAAGATCAAACTGAAGGCATCAGCCCTGCTGCCCAGATTCTTCTTTGCTCATTAAAAGGCCACAGAGCTGAACTAAAGGATGTTGCTAATGAACAAAAGCAACCCAGCTGCAGTTCTCTAACAGTTGAATCAGGAGGGACATTTCCATTGCAAATCTAGACAGGGATTTGGACCCTCAGATGGAGTTCATATTCCAGTAGGAATGGCTGCCCATGTTAACAGTCATCCCTGATATGGATGTTTATCTTAAAAAGAATAATGAGAGCTGTAATGGCAGTAATGGCACTCCAACTGTTTCATTTCATTTGTTCTGCTTCATGGAACCCATTCTGCAGAATTAAATAGATTTAAGTAGTCTTTCTTATTTTGGTTCTTGCTTTGTTGTTGCAGTTGGAATTCCAACAAGCCTGGGTTCAGGATAAGAGCATTTAACTCTCTTTGATAATTCAAAGTTTTGTAGCTAAAGATAATATCTTCTGATGGATTGCCACCTCATCTGGTGCCAAAGCCCAGAAATCTGTCTGGTGAAGAAATCTAATCACATCCCACTCAGCCTTCCAATAAAAGATCATTATTTAAGGAGTTTGTTCTAAAAGCAGATGAGGATTTGGGGGAAATTGATGGAATAAACTGAAGACATAGATGAAAAAATTACTCATCTGCCAGAAGGTACCAATGTTGTCAAAAATCCACAAATCTGGTGTTTTTAGGGAATGGTGGCTGCTGTTAAAACACTTTAATGGTAGGAGTTTAAGGTGTGTCTGCTTATCAAACACAGAAAAACATAAACATTACAAAAGTACCAATGTCTTTTTATTTCAGTAGTGACAACATTGATTTTCCTCTTGGCAGAACAAAGTGTGTTCCTGCCTGACCCAAAAAAAACCCCAGTATGAGTAGGATTGGGGTTAACATTTTGCAAGTTGTCACAGTGAAATAACGTGAAAAAGAAATCCTTAGGGTGAAAAAGTATTGATAAAAATCTTTCATGTGCCCGGAAAATAGTTTTTCTTTCATTGCAAACTTTAAGGATTCTTTGCAAATGTAACATAAAACTGGTCCTGAACAAAAGCTTGAAACATTCATTGCTCTGCTACGAAGTGAAACACTCCTGTCCTGATTTGTTTTGTGAGCTGAAACTGCAAAGTTTAAAATCTGGAGATGAGGTTTTCCAGTGCATAAATAGTTTGGTTAAAAGCCTTACTTTTCCACCCAATAATGAATTACAGTCTTGAAGCCACAAAGCCATTGAACACAGGCTCAACTTTACTCCTGTCCATAGTCAGCTTCTCAAGAATTCCTGTAAATCTGTCACATCTGTAACTCTGGTCCTGAAAAAAACGAAATGAGTCTGTTCTATTATGATTGTGGTGTGTTTTAAATATAGCTCTCAACCCGTAGTTGGCGTTGATAATTAAAATAGATACTCTAAAGCAGATAGTCTGGGTTCATTACAATGCTCACAGAGTATTAATCTTCCTTTTTTCTCCTGAAGGATTTTATCAAGAAAAGCCTGACATCAAATGTTCAGTTTTTTTGTCCTTTTTACAGCTCCAACATTTGTTAAATGCCAGTTTTTCTACTCGGGGGAGTGCAGATTGTGCTAAAAATAGGACAGGATTATCCAACTTTGATTGAATGTAGAACCTGAATATATAAATAATTTGCTTTCCCTTTATTAGCGTGTTCATTTGTCGTCGCTTTTAGCTTCCCATAAAGAGATAACAGGAAAAGAAAAAAAAGAATCCACGGCGATGTTTCATGGCAGAGAAAAATGAGAGGGGATGAAACAATTACATTTTTGTGGTTTAGGATGCAATTAAACATGAAGCATGGTAAAGATAGGTAAAGCAATTGATTTAAAGTGTAATTGAAGAAAATATATTCTTAATTAGCCCGTGCTGATACGCCAGAAGTCCTGCTTGGCAGTACCAAGGTAAAATGTTTGACAGGCAGAAGGAAATTCTGCTGCAGTTCTCCTTTTGCTCTGCAGTTCTGGGCTGTGATAACAAAGACAAAATCCCCCAGGAACAAGTAGAATCTATACAGGAACAAGTAGAATCTACATTTTTTTTTTTTTTAATTTTTTTTTTAGTGTATTAAAAATACTGATATGTTTTGTTGGGTTGGTTTTTTTGTTGAAGATTGGAGGTGTTTTTTTGTTGTTTTGTTGTTGTGGTGTTTTTTTTTTTAATAATCTACCAGCAAAATTAAACTGAAACTGTGTTATTTGTGTATGTGGAAGAATATCTCTGTTTAAAGGTTTTATCTGATAGCTTCACTCTGTCTTGTGCTTGGAGATGTCTTCCAAACCTTGACAGCAAAGCTGCAAATGACTGAATAATATCAATGAGTTGCTGAGTTTGGTCAGCCTGGAGCTTGTTAATGCTGTCTAATAATATCATTTCCTTGCTGTCCAGACATTTTGTCTTTTTTTACATGTTAAAGCTTTTCCAGGTGGTTTGGAGTTACCTGTTGCTCGAGGGCATTCTTATTTTCCAGTGGGAGCCCCCAAAAATGGACATTTTCAGGGATGTGTCAGCTGCTCCTCTAGGCCCAGGTGTCCTGGCAGAACAAAAATGATTCGTGCTTGAAGTCCCTTGGAGTTTTGAGGTGAAATAAGGGTTCATCCCTGCTGCAGGCATCAGTGTGAGTGTCAGAGCCTGACTTTGAGGCTGACTTGCCTGGAGCTCTGCAGGGCTCACCTTTGGGGTGGCTTTTCCCCCATTGGCTTCACAGCTGCTTCCTCCTGTGCTCTGGGATGTTCTTTCTGCTCTGATTTCTTGCCCAGCTGCTGAGCTCCCCCAGAAGGTGTTTTGAGAGATTCCCAGCCCAGCTTTCATGGTGGAAATGTCAAAGTGCAAGTGTTAAGAAGGCAACATCTCGTGTGAATCCCTGTTCTGGAAGAGCTTCCCGGAGGCTTTGGCTCCCAGCAGAGCACAGAACTCCCTGGAGGAGTCACGGCCCTGAAATTCTGCCTTCCCCTTTGCTCTACTCCCCTGGCCTAAAGAATTAAAAACAGATTTTCAATGGATCCTCTCCCTCTGAAGAAAATGATACATAAAAATGCATAAATGTGGGTTTGGTGCGCTGTGCGTGGTTAGTCCACAAATAATCTGCAAATCCCAGCTCAGCCTCTGCAAAGTGTCACTTCTCCAGCCAGTGCTTCCAGCAGCATCACTGCAGTTTTGTCTTCCTTCACATCAGCCCCCCCTGAACGCCACGAAGGATTTTGTAAAATCTGAAAAAAAAAAATAATAAAAAAAATCCTTCTTCCCTCCCTTTTGGCCTACAGGGAAGGCCCGGAGTGTAATGAAGCAACAGTTGTTTCCTGCAGGCTTAACTGCCTGGAAGAGAAGGGTCATCATAACCACCAGGAAAAAAAGAGATGAGAGAGGCCTCTCACGGGGATACTTTTTGTGAAGTTACACACTTGTTCTCTCCTTGCCTCTGGGACCACGAGCACTGCAAGGAATATTTTAGGCTAAAACAACTGAAGCAAAATCCAGGCTGGTGCTTTTTCCAAGTGACTGGCCATGGAGCTGACGGCTAACCTGCTTTAGAAAATCACTTACCTACAAGCATTTCGTCCTGGGGGAGCTCCAGATGAATCTTTCATGAAGACTGCGCAGCAAGTTCCGAAGAATTCTTAATATTATCCCAAAATATGAATTCCTGTCACAGTCTCAAACCTTCCCTGCACTGTGAACTCTTTTAAAATTAACTTCCAACCTCTCAGCTTACAGGACAATATTATTTTTATATATATTTTTTTTAAATTCTCAGCAAGGATGTGCTGCCTGCTTTAGGAAGAAGTGACTCCTTCCTCTCTCCTCAGGAAGATCCAGGTTTCACCATAACTCTGCAGCTGTTCCAGGAGAAAATGGGGCTTTGTTACCAAGCCTTCCCTCAGGAGCACAGATGTGGCAGTGATGGTGGAATCAGATATTTTGGGCAGTAAAATTTGCCTGGCAGTGACAAAACCTTGAGAGGCAAAAAGCTGTTTATTCAGAGTCCTTCAGGTGCCCTCAGGCAGAGCTCAGCAAAAAGGGGCAGTGCTGGCCTTGGCAAGTCCTGTTTTTTGAGAGGGTGTCCAAGCATCAGAGTAGTGTCAGAGCTGCTGATACCTGACTTCCTTTCTGCACGTGAAGCACCTTTATCCTGACCAGGAGTCAGAGTATTCCCAGCTGGAATTGCCCCTGTAGAGCTGCCTTTTCAATTCTGAGCTGGTTGGTCAAATTGTTCTCTATCAAAAACAGATTGAAAACGGTGCTTTTCTTCCTGCTCAGCTCCTCCATCCGTAATTGGGAGAGAAAAAGGAAATTTTCCTCCAGGAAATCACTGAAGTCTCCATCAGCACTCTCTTGTGGATGGACAAGCACCAGGAATTTCTCATTCTCTGCCTTGGGAAGCTGTTCTGTGCATTTCTGTTTTATTGTATCCTGTGGGAACCTGGGAAACCCTCCTCTGGAGGCTGCCTGACACAGAGTCCTAAAACAAGATTAGATGGACAATGTTTTGCTTGTTTTGGTGTTTTTGTTTGTTTATTTGGTTTTTGTTTGTTTTTGGGGTTTTTTTGTTGTTGTTGTTTTTTTTTTTTTTTTTTTTTTTTTTTTTTTTTTTTTTTTTTTTTTTTTTTTTTTTTTTTTTTGTTTTGTTTTGTTTTTTTTTATTGGTAGAATTGAATCCAAGATCTTTCGTTTTGAAAATAGATTATATTTAACCCACTTTCAAGTGGAGCTAGGCAGCAGATGTTAAATATTCCACGTGTATGGATCCACCAGTAATTCAAGCACTGCTGAATGTTGCATAAATATTTAGGTGTGCAGAGTTCAGGGAGCTCATTACCTGGAGCCCTAATTTTTCATTCCCTTGGCACCTGTGGGACAAATGCTCCCAGTGACAATGTGAGATCAAGCAGTGGCTGTCTTGAGCTCCAGTGTTGTAACATGAACTTTGAAGATGTAACCCCAGTTAATACCAGTGAAATTGTAGATCCATGTGACACAAGGATTAGGTCGTCCTGTCTTCTGCAGCTGGCCTGGATATTGAGGGTGCAAAAAAATAAATTATCCCCAAATCAGTGAAAGGAGTTAATCTTCATGGGGATATGGGGGGGAAAAAAAGGTAATACTCAGAGGGTTTCACTGTCAGCAAATATTGGTTGAATTCCAGTAGTTATTAGTAGTTAAAACCTCGGTGAATACATTCTAGGAAGTTCCTCTGTAAGAAGTTAACCCTAAATATGGATACATAAATCATAAATAGATCAATAATCATTGTCATAAAAGCCTGGTGCTCTGCATGGTCATGTTGAGGTCTTTTCTCTGCATTGCAGAACCTGGGGCTGAGAGGAAATTTCCATGCTAGGAGACAAGGAATCTTTTAAAGTGAAATTAGTGCCAACCCTCATCCAGACCTGGCTTGGCTGGTGCTGTGCCCGTGGCAGTGGGAAGGTTCAGCTCTCAGCCTTGCCCACGGGCAAATCTTTCATTTCCCTGGCCTGAGTTGATTGCTGCTGGAGCTCCATTGTACTGGGAAGTTCAGTGGGAATTAATCTGGCCTTCTGTGCTTCCTAGACTCATGTATCTGATAACGTTCTCCTCCATCACCAGGGACTTGTTTTCTCCCAGGTGTTCTCATATGAGGGTGGTTTGAGATCTCCCTGAGTTACTGACTTAAGCAAATTGACTCTGGAAAATTCTCTGCCTGTAGCTAAGAGTTTGCAGCCAAGTTTCATCCTGCTCTTTCCTCTGTTTTTTTCCATGGGCAGTGTCCAGAATTTTATCTTTCCTTGGAGAACTAGCATAGGCTGAGATTATAAGCTTCCTGGCAATTTGAATAAATTCAAAGAAAATTCACAAATTACCTATAAAATGGTGTTGAAGTGATGTGTGAAGTAGCAGTAAAGGAATAAAAATAAATTACTGTTGTTTTTCATGCATTGATGTTTATTTGCCAAGTGAGCTTCCTCCTTCCTGTGAAATCTGTTACAGATTTTTAAAATATCTTTACAGTTTTAACTGTATTTTGGGTAATTCTGAAGGATGTATGGTATTACTGCATCAAATTTTGGCTTAAAAAATAGTGATTTTTATGGACTTTATTCTACTGGTTTGCATTACCCAAATTCTGTGCCAAGACTTCTGCTTTCAAAAACAATCTCATATATCCGTGTTTTCATCCAGTTAAGTGCTGCCTTGCATTAGAAAACAATTTAAATGGTATTTAGCACTAAGGCTGACATACCATTTTTTTTTTTTTTTTTTTAGGACTTAAAGGATTCTCTTCAGCATTAATTTGATGATTTAACCACATCACTTATTTAATTTCAGTCTCGCCATTAGTGTCTTTCTCTTACATTTGCCTCGATTGCAAAACGATGTTGTTTAATCATTAGTGATTTTAATATTGGGTTCACTAGTCCAGCTTTAGTGATCTGCACTCTCAATTTTCTTCTGGTTTAGTGCTCATAATAAAAATGCGTAAGAGGAATAAGAGGTTCTTTGTTTCATCAGGGGGCTTGAAGCAGGACCGGTGGGAAGCTCTGTTGGCACAGCTCAGTCTGTGCAGAAAATCACAGAATTTTCTAGGTTGGAAGAGACCTTCAAGATCATCAAGCCAACCCAGCTCTAACACCTCAATTAGACCATGGCACCAAGTGCCACATCCAGGCTTTTTAAACACATCCAGGGATGGGGACTCCACCACCTCCCCAGGCAGGCCATTCCAGTACTTTATCACTCTTTCTGTAAAAAACTTTTTCCTGATATCCAACCTGTATTTCCCTTGGTGCACCTTAAGGCTGTGTCCTCTCATTCTGTCACCTGCTGCCTGGAGAAAGAGCCCGACCCCACCTGCCCACAGCCACCTTTCAGGGAGTTGTGCAGAGTGACAAGGTCACCCCTGAGTCTCCTTTTCTCCAGGCTGAACAACCCCAGCTCCCTCAGCCCTTCCTCACAGGGTTTGTGTTCCAAGCCCCTCACCAGCCTCGTTGTCCTCCTCTGGATGTGCTCAAATGGATGAGTTCTGTGCCCAGTAAGGCTTTGATTCAGCTCTGGAGCAATAACCTGGGAGGGTCTTTGTTGTGTATTTTATCTGCAGCAAAGCCTCACTGGATCCAGACCATAAAGGATGTGGAAGTTGCTGTGGAGGACACCTTATACTGGGACTGCAGAGCAAGTGGAAAGCCCAAACCATCCTACAGGTGGCTGAAGAATGGAGAGCAGCTGGCAATAGAGGTAACATTCTGCTGGGGAAAAGTGGCGCTGGGTCAAATTAACAGTATCCATGCAGACAGGAGAATCCAAAAGTTCCTGGTACTAGTCAAGAGAAATCTTTGATATACTGGGTTTGTATTCTTTGAGAGCATCCTGATGAAGCCTCAAAAGCTGCAAAGACAAATTATGTTGTACAAAAATATTCCAGCTAAAAGCAGATTGAAAAACAATAGAATCACAGAAATAAACACGTAAGGAATGACTGGAGAAGGAAGTTTAATAATGTTCTAAATAAGAAACTGTAAGTAAGGGATGGAGAGCTTGAATTATTTTATTATATTTACAACTGGCATTTCATTAAAGGTAGTAAGAAAATATTTTCCAGCTTCTTGACAAAACTCCTGAAGATTCACGGGTTTACCACTGCTTGTTGCAAAGAATGGAATACAAACAGCAACGTAACATAGATACTTGCTTTAATGCAGTTGTCATAGTAAAATAATTGAAAATAATGCATGTGGTGGCAGGGTAAATAGATGGAGCTTAGAAGGTGAAAGGTCAGAAATGCAGAACAGGATCTGATACCCCTTATTTATTGATTTTAAATCTCACTGCTTTGTTGGAAAACAGCCCTGTTCAGGTTGTCAGGAATGTGAACTCCAGGCACTTCTGCCCTTGGCCAGTCCTTGTGCTCAGCACTGGCTTTTGGGGAAGAAAGGGATCGCTCAGGTGAATTCACTGGATGGTTCTGAAAAATGAGCAGAGCACCGGAAAGCATTTCTTACATCCGTGCTGGCTAAAAGGAATGGTGCTGTTTTGTGGACAGGTTAAATGAGGGAGCACAAAAGCTCCTCTGGGTGATTTCAGAGCGTTGTTGCTGTGCCATACGGAGTCACTGAGGTAATGGGCTTTTTTTACCTCAGGAAGTACAAAAATATCTTGGAATCATTCCGTCTCCCCATTTCTCCCGTTTGGAGTGTTGCTGTCTGGCCTTCTGCCATGATGTTGGGGCAGAAGTATGACTTCCCCTGGAAATAGGGAAGGAACTCTTGGAGAGCCAGCCCTGAGGAGACACCAGAGGAGTTCTCTGTGTGCAGTGATCAGGTGTCTTCTGCTCCTTGACTGAAATAATCCCTTGTGCTAGGATTCCAGGGAATTCCTCCTTCACAAACATCCCTTAGGGTTGTTCCTCTCAGCTCTCCCCTTCTCCATGAACAAATCTTTTCTAAGAGCAGCAGCTTGGGCTGCTGCAGAGGAGACCAAGACGTGGAGACTCATGCTTTTTTTTCCTCTTTGGGGTTGTGTTCTGTGTGTCTGGATGAGCCTTAGCTGAGACAGGACCTGTCAGGGAAGGGGCTGAGCTGCCTGGAGTCACCCTGTGCTTGGGCCAGCTCTGGTGCTGCCCTTGGCAAGAGGCAGGGAGGGAGTGATTGCACTGGGCCTCCTAAGCCAGGTCCAGATCAATAAAAGAGCCCTTAGAAAATACTTTGGAACAGGCAGTTTGGGGTTTTGTCCCTCACTGTCTCTGGTTTTCCCCAAAGTCGATGCTCCTTTGGTTTTGTCTTTCTCACTGGTTCTCCTTTCCTCACCAGTTCTGCCACTCAGATTAGTCACTTGCTGCTGTAATTGAGCTTTCCAAGAATAAGCAAGGTGAGAAGAGCCAGATCCTTGAGTAGCTGTAGCCTTGAGTGGCTCCAAGGCACTTCAGGTTGTGCCTTTGGTTTAATGGCCAATGGAATTTTTTCTGCACAGTGTTAGGAGAGAGCTCATTAGCAAGTGGCACATGTGAAATCTCTAAATAGTGTGAAATGCCAGTGCCATCTGCACGGTTTGGATTCTCTGGTCTGTCTGAAGGGGCTGGTAGGGTTCTGTCTGTATTGCTGGAGAAATAAAAGGGCATTTGACATTGCCAGACCTTGGTGCAACTGGGCAAGTTTGAGGAATTACTTTGTGCACTGCATTGATCTCCATATCTGATCACCATTGCTGTACCATGATGCAGTCATGTCACTTCTTTTAGAACTGTTTTCATGATTATGCTTTTGCATTTACCCTGTTCATTGTATTTATGCTGTCCTGTTTCTATTCCTTACTTATTTTAAAATTTTCACAGGAAATACATCATCAATAAAGATATTTTTCTTAATATTCAGGGAAGGATCCAAATTGAAAATGGTGCACTTACAATATCAAATCTAAATCTGACAGATTCTGGCAGATACCAGTGCATAGCTGAAAATAAACATGGTGTCATCTCTTCGAGTGCAGAGCTCAGGGTTGTAGGTAAGATGTTCCTTTTCTCACTAAAACACAAACCTCATTATCCCTCCCCACACCCCCTCAGATTTAACTCACTCAGCTGCTGTCACTGAAGTAAAACAATTTTTGTCAACCTGATGTCTTTATCTGCAGAGCTGAGGAGTTGAGTCATCTGCTGCCAGAGGATTTTCAGGCCAATCATTCATTTAAAACAGAGCAGGATAAATTATTCACGAGGGGAAGGGCCGGGATGAGGGTTTGGGCAGGAGGATTAAAACCCCCGGTGTGGTGTGGAGGTGGTGCTGGCTCCATCAGCTGCTCTCAGCTCTGTGTGGGGCTCAGGGACAACATGGGGTTAAAAACCTCTGTGTGCAGCCCTTCTGGAGCCAGGGACAGGGAGTGACAATCAGCCATCTGCCCAACCTGCCTGTGCTTGGGGCTGAAATAGTGCCAGCTGTTTGTTTGAGGGACTTGGGACTGCAATTTCTCCCTCCAACACAGTCCAAACTAAGCTGTAAGAGTGCTGTGTTTTGGGGACACAGGTTATTTCCTCTGTGGTGTTGATTAGCACACTCTCCTTCAGCCTTGCTCTCCTCAAACACTGAATTCCCTTTCCAAGTGCAGCGTTGCTGCAGGGAGAGGCCACGAGCCTTTTCGAAGCTCTTAGTTCATGGAAGCTTCACTCAGAGTGAGCTGCAGTGTCATTTCCTGCCATCTGACACGCCCTGGCACATGAAACTGGGAACCCTGGCAGTTCCCTGAGGTTCAGTGAGATCAGATTGATTTGATAAATCTGCTGCCTTCAGCAGAGCATCCAGTTGGGCAGGTGCTGAGCACTCATCGGGTTCATTGAGCTTCTCTCAGTGGCATCTTCTGTGCTCGCCTTGTTGGGTGCTCACCTGCACAGCTGAGACCTTTGGTAGCTGGCTGAGGTACAGAAAAGGAGGAGAAAATGCCTAATTGCCCATTAGAAGATGTGTCTGAACTAATTAATGGTGTTAATTATGTTTGGAATCTGAGAAGTGCTCGTGTAAGTGCTAAACAGTACTATCATTAAAAGTGCTTTATTTCACTACTGCTACCCCTTCTGTTTTAGCTTCTGCTCCAGATTTTTCCATGAGTCCAATGAAGAGACTGATCCAGGTTCAGATAGGCAGCACGGTTGATTTTGAGTGCAAACCCAAAGCTTTCCCTAAGGCCAAATGTTCCTGGAAGAAGGGAGGTGAGCAGCTACACGAAAATGAAAGGTATCACGTTACGTTGGTTTATTTGTTTTAATCTTACAAGAAGCTTTTGTGTGTCATGTCATGCAGTAGTGTCAGCTGTAGAGCCAAACACTTGTAAAGTCTCTCTGAAGTCTGGCTGGCCTGGGGTTTTTTTGTTGTGATGGTATATACCATTTTAGAGTGCAAGTGTGGTGCTTTCTCTAAGGTCAAGGGTCAGATTTTGTTTTTCAGTTTAATGTAAAGTTGAGATTTAGAGAGAGCCAGGTACTGATAGGGAAACTGGGAATGCAAAGCCTGTACAAAAGTCCTGAAAGGCTTCAACAAAATGCTTTGAAAATGTTGGCAAAGGAGCAGTTGGGGTGTGTTACAGCCATGGGGATGATATAGCTGAGAAAAGAAAGAAAAGTTAATTGGGAGTCAAGAACAGCAAATGAAAACATGAAAAGAAAAGGAAAATGCAATTCCAGGTTCTTTTCAAGCAGCCATGATCCTACCAGGGATAACTGATGTCCTCATTGTTTACATGATAGTGGATGTGTTTTGGGATTGTAATTCTCAGGGGAGAGTTTGTGATTCACCCATGCCCCCAGCTATTGATTTCCAACAGCATGTAAATGGTTTTTATCCAGCAATACCCATTAAAGCATTATTGAATTAGTCATAAACTGAAACTGCACACGTGTGCTGGTTAAATTGTGTAAAAAAGCAATGCAGGGCTGTACCTCTCTGCTTTGGAGCAGCCTTTGGGTTTGCATCTCTCCCACACTGGGCATTGATGACTTTCCAGCCTTTGTTCTACACAGGCTGGGAGTTCAGGGAGTGAATTGGGGCAGCAAAGAAGGTCCTTGGAGGAAAGGTATGATGCAGGTAGTTACAGGTGTGATTTAGCATGGATGTAGTCAGTGAGCACACCTCAGTGCTCAGGACAGGCTGTGCACACTCAGAGGAGTCAGAACTGGTCTTTTTGGGAGTTCACTCTGGCCCCAGGTCAGCCTTTCTGTCTGAGTTAGACACAGGTGCAGTCCCAGCAGCAGCTCTGGTGGGTCTCAGTGTTTGCTGGAGCAGTGGGGACAGGCTGGCTGTGCTCCTCTGGGGTCATGCTGTGCTTGGCAGGGTAATTCATGGACAGAGAGTGTCCAGAAGGACAGACCTGAGGAAACCAAACCTGGCTTTTGAGGGAGGATTGCCATGGCACTGTGGTGTGATTCAAGGAATGTGTCCCTGCTCCTCTAGGACTGGGTGTTGGTTTGTACAAAGCTTAGCCTGACATCAGGAGCCTGCTTCCAAATTAGACAAAATTCTTCTGGTCTGTTCTTGTAAAACACCACCTTGTGCTTTCCCTTTGCAATTTCTAAACACGGAAGTTGCTCCCAGATAGACAAAACCTGGAGAGGCTGCAGTGGAGACCTTTATTTGTTCCATCACGAGGCTGGAGCTGTCTCCTTGTACCCAGAAGCTTTGAGCAGCCATCTTTGCCCTTTGTTCACAGGGGCCACAAGAGTTTTCATGTGTTCTGGTGTTAAGTGTTGTCAAATGTGACAATTTGGCAGAAGTTGGGGCATCTGTTGTTGCAGAGCTGGACGTGGTGCCACAGCCTCCTTGGCTGGCTGCCTGCAAGCAGGCCAGCAAAATCCCTTTCAAAATAGCACTGCTTGGTTACTGAATCCTTCTAGCCTTTAATTAAACAAAACTAATGTATTAAATTAAACGATGGCCTCTAAAATTTATGTGAAACTTGCTGCCTTTTGATGGATCTCAGTCGGTTTTATTTTCATGACTGCTTTTGGAAAGCGCGGGTGAAAAACACACGGCGCCTGATTTTGGGCCATTTAGGAGAATTCCTACCTTTTGTCCCTGTTCCATTTCCATAAAAAAAGTAGAATGGTACCAGTTTCATTTGGGGTAGGATAGCACCAGGCTGAAGAGACTCCGTTTTCCATTCAGTTTCCAAAAACTGAATTGAATATGATGCTGCCTGCTTAGGCTTATGAACATAAATTACAGCTGTTCCTTCTGCCAAGTGCAGGTAATTCCAAAATATGACCCAGAGTGTGTATTTTTGACAACATGCTGTAAATGGCTTCAAGAGGAAGCACGGTAACAAGGCAGTAATCCTGAATTAATCTGAATGAAGTCAGCTCTGTGCCTTCAGAGAAGAGCAGAGAGTGGCTCTTTGCAGAAAACCCTGCAGTTCATTCCTGTCTGCTGTGAAGAATTGCAGTTCCTGAGTTTCACGCAGTTCCTCCATTCCTGCAATTCAGGAAAGGGTTTCAAACTAGCAGGGCATTTTTTTTTTTCAGCTGTTAACTGCCTTTCCAGTGGAGAAGTCTGGTGGGGAGGGCTTCCTCTTTTTTAATTGCAGCAAAGGGGAGGAATGAGTTCCTCCCACAAGAGAGGTCTGGCATTGGCCAACACCTGGGAGAGGTGGTAGGGTGGCAAAAGAAGCTGAACTTTGACTTCATTTCTTGATGTCTTTAGAAAACTCCTGTTATAATCATGAAGATAAAGCAAAGCACTCGAATTTCTTGTCATCAGAGAACTCGTGTTTCACTGAGGTACTGACCACAGTGCTTTGGTAAAGCCTGGGAGAGTTTCATTTTGATGGCGCCGTTGCTCGTGTTCTTAATTTATTTTTAAATGGTGCTGCCTTTTCCGTCTGCAGACGATTTGGATAATGACTCAGTAAATTTTAATTAAATGAGCTGAATATAGTGTGTCTTGTGGAGGGGAGAAAATATAATTCAAAATGGATTCATGAGCTGTGGGCTGAGAAATAGCTCGGCGTTGAAGAAAGCAATCTTGTTTCTTGTTAATTTTGCGAAATACGTGGTTCATTTTTTTTTTTCTAGAGTATCTTTAATAAAGAGAGCAAAACATTAAAGAGCAATGGAGTGCAGAGAGAAGTGGAGGCATTGGATAACATGGAGAAGGAAAGACAGAAAATGGGAATTAAATTTATTGGGTGCCTGAGACGGCTCCGCCTCCAGATGGATGAATTTTTGTTGTCTTTTTATCCTCCAGAAAAGGAGGATTAGATGTTTCACCAAGGTTAGCTGCTCCTGAAGCTGGTTTAACTCACCAAAACCAAAATAAATACTGAAATAGCTGCGACCCAGATGTAACCCCCTTCCAAGATTTCCTTAATGTTTTATGTATGTACATGACTTTTAATTTTCAGTTTGTACTTGACAGTTGCTGCCTGTGGGCTGTGGTGGGTCCTGAACTCCTGGCTCAAATGCCTGACTGGAATGGGGTTAAAAACCAGGATTTTGTGAAAATGTAAAGCAGCATTTCACCTTTAAACAAACTCACTTTTATTCCTAGATGCTTCTAAACTTACCAAAACTAGAAAAAGATGAGAAGATGCTGCAAAAACTTCACTAAAAGACTTCCCAAAGAAATTCCCTCAGGAAAACTCCAGTTTTAGCAGCTTTCATTGTGGCCAAGTGATGGCAAATTAAGGGAGGAAGGAAATAATTCCTGATAAAAAATTGCACTGTACTTAGAAGTATTAGTTAATGGTTTTAGCTTCCCTGCAATTTGAATTAAATACTTTTATTCATTTTGTGTTATGGTTTTAAATGCTGTGATGTAAAAAGTGATGCATTTACTTACCAGTACTTGCATGGGATTTTGGATTTTTTTTTTTTTTTTTGCTGACTTGCCTGTTAATTAATCAGCTTTAATTGAGTTGGAACTTGATGGATACATTAAAAGACAGTTTTGACCCACTTTCTCACTGTTCCTTTGCACTGAAGTGTTCTGAACTGGAAAGGAATGTGTTTGTGTTTATTACCATCTCAATAAGGATCTAAAATAGTTGCATTTTTTGTTCTTTTGCTGAATAATCTGAGAAATGAAGCAGGCAGTGGTTCCTGAGTCTGATGATGTCTGATAGCTCAGTAATGAAGCATTGCCTTGGGAAGATGGGGAGGTTTGCAGTTCTAACACTTGCATTAATGACACCAAGGTTCAGGGCATCCTGAGGCACATTCTGGCTTCTCTCTCTAAATATCAATATACAAACAGGTGTAATTTTTAAATAAGTGTATAAAGAGGTATCATTTCTCTCAAATCAGGAGCCCCAAAGTCCTGAAGTTGTTTAATCCTTCTCCCCATCCTGTTGTGTCAGGGTGTGGGTGTGAGCTAAGGGGGTTTTATTTGACTGTAGAGAAAAAGAATCTCCCCAAACATCAATTTCCCCCAATTTTGCTCAGGAGTTAGTGAGAGATGATGAGTTTGTCCATGATCTGATGACCAAACAGGGTCCTAAACCCATCTCCAGCTGGAATTGTGGTGGATTTAGGACACTAAATCCACCATGGTCCCTTTTAAAGGGATAAAGGTTTTGTGCCATTTGCTGGGGTGTCAGAGGAGTGTAGAAAATGGAATTTTCATGGCAAATTGCTGGCCTTGAGCCAAATGTTTTGGAAAAGCACCTGTGGATGCAGGGAATGCCAAAGGCCAGATTGTTATTTTTGTGTGTCACAGGTCTGGGTCTCTCCCTGGCAGTGTTCCAGCACCCTGTGTGAATATTGAATAATTCTAAGTAAACTAAAAGCAGAAGTAATTTTGGGTTTTAGGGTTTCCATAGGCTCTGAGCTGCATTTGCTGTTTTGTAATTGGAAAAAGTGGAGCATTGCTCTTTTTTCTAATTTACCAGTAAAGATTTTATTTCGACTACAGTATTTTTCTCAAATTGATTTTTTTTCCGTGTATTGTTTGCTTTTTGTTTTTAATTCTAGGAAAAAAAAAAAAAAGATTCTTAATTATATCTGGATTTTAATAAGCTTCCTGTTTAATTATTTCAGGCAAGCTAGGCTTGCAGGTAGCTCAGAGCACTCTAAAAGTGATTCATTTTAATTAAACAATAGGCATTTTCAGGTTTATTCCCTGATCCTTCTTTTTCCTTTGTTTGATCTTAGGCTTTGTCAACACTCGAGGTTTCTTTAGTTTGTATTTTTTTTCTGTTGGATATTGCATCAAAGTAGATGAAGCCTCAGCTAGAAAGTGCAACAGCACTTGCTTGGAACCATAATTGATATATTTTAACACCTTTTTTTGATGTCATCCTAATTACCTATAAAATGTATCACTCATGTCTTTAACACATTTAAAATACCTATAAACCATATGGCACAGTTTAATTAATTTTAAATGTTCCATCTAACATGAAGTGCAGCCAAATATGACTTGGGAATTCTGCAAAACAAGTTAATGAACCTCGGGGAAGTCACTGGTGAGGCACATCCTCCCTTGAAAAGAAGCCTCAAACGCTGCCACCACATCAGCTGAGGTAGCTCAGGATGCTTTGTGGCTATAAATGGATTGAAGTGCCTATTTATAGCTCTCTTTCTCACCCCAATAAGATGCTTTTGTCTGTTGTTCTAACAGGGTGGCTTGTTATCTCTTGTAATTTGCATCTGCTAATTTCATTATTGCACCACCTATGCCCAGAGGAAGAGCAGCTCAGCTGCAGCAGTGAGAGCTGAAACACCCTTTTTAAGGAAATACAAAATGCAATTTGAACTAATTAAGAGGAAAGGAAAAAAAAAAAAAAAAAAAAAAAAAAAAGGTGTATTTCTGTATTGTAATTCCAAAAATTCTGTTTCCTTGTGAGGAGCAGTGCAGCTATGGCAGGAGTTGGGATTCCTGCTTTCAGAGGTTGGAAACAGCCTCCATGAATGAGGCTTTGAGGACGAGGTGAATTTGGTGTCAGGGGAGTGGGGCAGTGGAATTCCAGAGCCCTGCTGGACTCCCGCTGCTGTGGTTTGCATTTAGGGAATGTGGGCTTGGATCAGAGCGAGATCCCTGAACCCTTGATGAAAGTTTCCTGAAGGAATTTTCCCCCAGATCCAATCTAAGCCTCCCTGGCCGTTCCTCTGGTCCTTGTCACCTGGGAGAAGAGATTGAGCCACCCCTGACCACAGCCTCGGGTCAGGGCTGTGCAGAGTTCATCCCGTGCTGATCCCAGCACAGCCACAGAGCTCAGCTGGGACCAGTGGCAGGGATCTGCTGACAGTATTTCACCTCAAGAGCGTTGAAAATGAAAAGAGCAGCAGAGGTGTGTGATGAATCCATTCCTTTAGTGCTGAGTAAAAGCTGCAGGTTCATAACGAGGCACCTGCAAGTGAGCAGGCAAAACCCTCCCAGCTCTTCTGAGGGAGGGAGGCTGGCAGTGGTAAGTTTGATGACATTTGCTGCCTTTTCAGCTGGCACTTCCCCTGAAAACCGAGCCAGACTCCAGCTGATGCAGGCAGAGCTTTGCCTGGAGAGGTTTTGTTTGCTGCTCTGTTGGTTCTGCAGCTCAGTGCAGGACATTTCCAAACCACCATGCAGCCAAGGTGCTGTGTCCCAGCTTGGTGCCTCTCAGATGGGTTGATGGGATGTGAGAGAAAAGCTCTGAAGCTCTTTTTGACATGGGCATATCAGGAAAATGGGTACCTCTTGTTATTTACTGTGGACATTTTTGTACATGTTCAGTTATTTTGCTGCTGCAGGTTGTCTTAGGGTAGAAGTCCCTGCAGCTGTGGATGGAACAGATGGGAGGATAAGAAATAGGGGAAGAGGGAGTCAAATCAACCTTACATCCCTCCAGTGCTGCTGTCTGGGATGTCACCTCTGCTCTGGGGATGTTCCTGCTCCTCTGTCCCTGTCAGTGCTGGGGGTTTTCTTCTGTCCACACCTTTCATAAGCACCTTCCTGCTTTTTCATGCTCTCACTTGTGGGGGGCTGTGTGGGGTGAAGGGAATTTTCTGTCCTGGAAGGCCTTCCACAAAGGAAGTTGATGAACAGTCCTATGGAGTTGTCATGGTAATCACAGTTATTTCAAAGTTGCTCTGCAAGATTGCTTGAGGTAAACAACAAAAGAGCTGAAAATCATTCCACTTTCAATTGGTGCAGGTGAAAATGGTGCAGCTCACGTGGGATTTCTCTCTTGCACACACACACATGTGCCTACATCTCTTAAAAAACTGCTTCTGCTGGTGTCCAAAATGATATGTCCAAAGTGACACATGGCTGGGTTCAGATTTGTTGTGTACTGTCAGTGGATGGTCGCACCATTTTCAAACCCCAGGCTGCTATGACCTGGCATAGAGCTCATTTTCTTCTTAAATGTCCATCCAGTTTAATATGTCCAGGATGACAGTAGAGTGTTGAAACATTTTGTCTACAAATTCTGCCACTTTTAAAATCTGCTGGTGATTTTTTTTAGGATCACACTGTTAAAGGATGGAGGACTAAGGATAGCCAACGTGACCAAGGGGGATGCTGGCAGCTACACGTGCCTGGCCACAAACCAGTTTGGAACAGCCAGGGGCTCCACCAGCTTGGTGGTTACAGGTGGGTGAGCTGGGACAGGGGGGCTGGAGCTGGAATTGCAGACTCAGGAGCCTGCAGTGATGTGGTAGAATGTGAAGAGTACAGGAGGTTATTTATTTAATGTATAAAGATAAAAGGATGGCTTGTTACAGCTCTTTTATTAGTTGAAAAGACACTGAGGGAATTTTCCGTCTTTGACAAAGATACTTCTCAGATGTGAGGGAGTTCTGAACACTTCCCTCCCTCCTCTCACTTCTCCAAACACTAAATAGTGCAATTACGCTTTTGAGTTCGTGGGGGTTTTTAATTTGTTATGAAAAAAACATGTCAATCCGAAAAAAAAAAAAAAATCTTCGAGGTAATTTTATATTCCAGTCGAAAATCTGTTCTGCCCAAGAGGTTTAAATACTGTTTGCTCATGGAAAAAGATGTGGTGGAAACTCCAGCTGCAGGGGAACATTCAGGGACTCCACGGGCACTAGAACACAGTCTTTCAAAAGCAAATTTTACACAGAACTGCTGTTCAGAGGGATCCTTCCTCCAAGTCATCCATTCCTGGCTGCTGGTTGAGATACTGGATGAAAAGAGCCAGGAGTTTGTGGAGATTGTCTGAAAAATGTCTTCTCCCATAATGTTCCTTTTCAAAGATTTCAATACCTGAAAGATTTCCCAAATTCAGAATTATCTAATATCCCACTGCATTACATATCCTGTATATCTCATAGGTCCAAACAGAATTACTTTGTTCAGTGAATTAACAGCTTCATGTTTCCAGCCTGTGCTCCTAAATGATTCATGTCCCTTTATATACAAATAATAGAATTATATACAGAGAATTCCTAGAATTAAATTTCATTTTAAAAATATTTACAGTAGCTGAATTTTTTCTCTGTTAATGTGATTCTGGAATAACAAACAGCTGCTCTTAAGTGACACTATTTATGTTCTGTGTGATGTATGGACCCAAATATCCAGTGTGTTCTTCCTTAAGTGGATTTCCTCCAGTTTCTGGGGTTTATTAGGTTCTTACCTAACTCCCACCTCTTCATCTGTCCAGTGGCTGCTGCTGCTGGAATTTTTTGGTCCTCAATTCAGAGCACAGTGGGATAGCTGAGAGCCACCCAGCTGTGGAATGGCAATTCCTGCCTGTGGATTCAGCTTGCTGGAGTGGGTTGGCTGCACCCAGCAGGCTCAAATTCACCTTTCCAGTGAAAAGGGAAGTGCAAGGACACAGAGCTCCAGGCAGCATTCCCAGTCCAGCTGCATCTTTGGAAGGGGCTGTCACTGATCCCGTCCCGGGAACGTGGGAGGACATCAGTGGCAGGCAGAGCTCAGCAGGGCAGAAAAATCCAATAACCCACCTCTGTGCTCCCTGCAGAGCCCACCAGGATCACCCTGGCACCTTCCAACATGGATGTCACCGTGGGGGAGAGCGTGGTGCTGCCCTGCCAGGTGCAGCACGATCCCCTGCTGGACATCAGCTTCAGCTGGTACTTCAACGGCACCCGCACCGACTTCCAGAGGGACGCCTCGCACTTCGAGAAGGTTGGAGGGGTGAGCTGCAAACTCCNCTTCCCTTCCCCTCTCCCATTTCTCCTTTAGCCAGCACAAACTTCTTTTTTTCCTCACACTAAAATCAAGCTGTTTAGGGTTTTTTTGAGATTTCTCTTCTGTGTTGAAAGGAAATCCTCCCGTGGCCCAGCTTGTTCCTCATTGCTCATGCGTGCCCTGTGTTTTACACCTGAAGTTTTTAAGTTCTTACCTCCGTTTTGAAATCTTACTTAAAAACCCTGAAGTTTTTAAGTTTCTTACTTGCTGATTTTCCTCAGGATCACATGAAGCACAGCAGTGACAGACAAAGGAGCCTGACACAGAGAAATTGGTCATGAGGGATTTTATAGACCATAGACATTCAAGGGTTTAGGTTTTGGGTTTTTTTTAGCTGTTATTTGTGCAAAGAGGAATTTGAGCTTGTTTTAGTAGAAAATTTCACAGGTTACCAAGAGATCCATGAAAATATTTTATGGGCTTTGTATACCATCAAAGTCAGTAGAATATTTCAATCTGGAGTCACATGCAGCTCATGATGAGTAAATAATCCTAAATATGTTCTAGGCCTTCCAGCAGATACAGTGTGCATTTATTAAATAAAGATATCATTCAGCCTTCTTCATAAAATATTTGTATTTTGGGTGGCTAGATTTCCATGTACTCATGCCTGGGAGGCCTGAGGTCTCTGACATCTTGTGGCAATTGCGACGTTCCAGGAGCACCACCTGATCTTCCAGATGGTTGGAAAACTGTGGGATCTGAGGCTGTCTTGCTGCTTTTTTGGGGTTTTTTGTTAGCCAGGTGGTTTATTAAAGAGCATGGCAGACCAAGCAGATACCCAAATGGGTGAGCAGGCTTGCCCCAAAACTGGGGATCAGCAGCGATGGCCGGGGTTGTTCTGCAGCCAGGATGGGCCTGAGGGATTCCAGCAGCTGCTCCTGCTGCAGGGGATCCCCTGTGTTTGCACTCCAGGCAGGTGGGGAAGGGAGGAAGGTGATTTCATTGTCACCTGGGCTTGTCCACCCTGCCAGAGGCTGGATGTGGCCAGGCAGGGATGGGATACCCTCATGGAAAGGGGTTCCTGCTGCAGGGGAGCTTCCTGCTGCCTCCCCAGTCCCTTGAGGCTCTTCCCAAACCCCCACAAATAACTGGAATGCAGTGTGAACATTTTGCTGGGGTTTGTTTCAAGTAAAACTGTTCTGTTTGAAGCCCCCCTTCCCCTTTGTTGGGATGTCTCAAATTGGGTTTGCTGAAATCAGTTTGTGTAGGACGTGATTTGCTTGCATTCCCTGCTGGTGTGGGGCATTCCCTGAATATCCACTTCCAATCAAGGAGATGGATTTTAGATTGCTTTTGANCCTTCCCTTCCCCTCTCCCATTTCTCCTTTAGCCAGCACAAACTTCTTTTTTTCCTCACACTAAAATCAAGCTGTTTAGGGTTTTTTTGAGATTTCTCTTCTGTGTTGAAAGGAAATCCTCCCGTGGCCCAGCTTGTTCCTCATTGCTCATGCGTGCCCTGTGTTTTACACCTGAAGTTTTTAAGTTCTTACCTCCGTTTTGAAATCTTACTTAAAAACCCTGAAGTTTTTAAGTTTCTTACTTGCTGATTTTCCTCAGGATCACATGAAGCACAGCAGTGACAGACAAAGGAGCCTGACACAGAGAAATTGGTCATGAGGGATTTTATAGACCATAGACATTCAAGGGTTTAGGTTTTGGGTTTTTTTTAGCTGTTATTTGTGCAAAGAGGAATTTGAGCTTGTTTTAGTAGAAAATTTCACAGGTTACCAAGAGATCCATGAAAATATTTTATGGGCTTTGTATACCATCAAAGTCAGTAGAATATTTCAATCTGGAGTCACATGCAGCTCATGATGAGTAAATAATCCTAAATATGTTCTAGGCCTTCCAGCAGATACAGTGTGCATTTATTAAATAAAGATATCATTCAGCCTTCTTCATAAAATATTTGTATTTTGGGTGGCTAGATTTCCATGTACTCATGCCTGGGAGGCCTGAGGTCTCTGACATCTTGTGGCAATTGCGACGTTCCAGGAGCACCACCTGATCTTCCAGATGGTTGGAAAACTGTGGGATCTGAGGCTGTCTTGCTGCTTTTTGGTTTGGTTTGGTTTGGTTTGGTTTGGTTTGGTTTGGTTTGGTTTGGTTTGGTTTGGTTTTTTTTGGTTNTGTGGCCAGGCAGGGATGGGATACCCTCATGGAAAGGGGCTCCTGCTGCAGGGGAGCTTCCTGCTGCCTCCCCAGTCCCTTGAGGCTCTTCCCAAACCCCCACAAATAACTGGAATGCAGTGTGAACATTTTGCTGGGGTTTGTTTCAAGTAAAACTGTTCTGTTTGAAGCCCCCCTTCCCCTTTGTTGGGATGTCTCAAATTGGGTTTGCTGAAATCAGTTTGTGTAGGACGTGATTTGCTTGCATTCCCTGCTGGTGTGGGGCATTCCCTGAATATCCACTTCCAATCAAGGAGATGGATTTTAGATTGCTTTTGACTCAACTTTTAATTTATTGTAAGCAATCAGCACTGAATTGTCCTGCAAACAGCTTCCATCTGTGCTTTCACAGAAGACCAGGCACACACATGGAAGGGAGTCAGGCAGAATTGGCTTCAGCTTGTGTTGAATAAAGAACTGAGACGTTGTAATGCTGAAACAAAGAAAAATAACCAAATGTTTTGAAAGGTTCATGTTTTTCCCAAGACTAAAATAAACTTCAAAGTCATGTCTTTGCCTTTCTCCTAAACTACTGTTTGCCCATGAATCAGTGGCCAGAGTAGCTGAAAATACCCACAAATTAGGGTTCTGTCCTTGAAGAAAATGCTGATTCTCATGAAAATTTAAATCTTAAAATCTGACAGAGATGTTTTTCACCTGGAAAATTTTACTGGAACTGAGTTAAGGCAGTAATTCAGCTGACACAAAGAAGAGATTTTTTTTTTTAAGGGAGACTGCCTAGCAAAGATTTAATATCAAGTTCTCTGTTCACTGGTGTAGAAAACAAACAGTGCAGGAAGAGCCCTAATGTGATAGGAAGTTACAGTTTCATTCAGGTTTTATTTCTGTTTCCCCCTTATCCAGGAAATAACCACATGCTGTGATCTGAGAGAGAACAACAGGGAAAAAAAAGAGTAAAGATTAAATGCTCAGTGTATAGCAAAGAGTAGAACTTGGGCTTGTAAAATGGGAAGCTCAGCCTAGAACATGCAGCCTTTAAATGAAAGTGCTCACAACAGCCTGGAGAATGCACCGAATTTAACTTTGTCTGTTACACATTTGAACTCCTTAAAGGTCTGTCATGACCTGACTTACAAGTTCCAGATAAAAACTCGGGGAGTTCTGTCTAGAAATCAAATCAGTAATGGCCACAGCAAACAGGTTCTTCTCTTTTTAGGGCTTTCAGACAAATGGTCACAGGGCACTGTGGTTACTGGGGGGGTCCAGCCAGGAGATGCCTTCCCAGTATGAGCTCTCCATGTGGGAGCTCATTTCTCCCAAAAAAGGGGCATTACCTACCTCATGTTTTTGGGAAAACACTCACAACAAGCACGGAGCTGCTGATGGGCAGCGACGTGGCTTTTGAGCAACTTCGTGGTTTCGATGGATTACTTTTCCCTTTGCAAAGAAAATATTAAGACTGCAAGGGAGGTTGCATTTGCATTAATGGGTGTTCTGTATTCCCCCAGAGTGCGTCAGGGGATTTAATGATCAGGAACATCCAGCTGAAGCACAGTGGGAAGTACGTGTGCATGGTGAAGACAGAGGTGGACAGTGTGGCCTCTGCTGCCAACCTCATCGTGAGAGGTACAGCCCAGCCCCGGGGTCCTGCTTTCCACCTTATTTTATATTTCAGGCTCTTGATGTAGCTGATGTTTGAGGTTGCAGAACCAATCCATGGCTTGAATGGTGTGATGAATGGCTGTGAGTTGAGTGATGTCGTTCTGACTTGCAGCTAGGGAGGATTACAGCTCAGGTTTTGGGTGAAGCATGATTTTTCCCAGAGAAAGTAGGAGCTGGAGGTTGTAATTAGTGACTGCACATCTTTTTTCACTGCCAGTGCTTCAGGTCACTGCCAAGAGGGAACTCACTGGCAGCTCGGAGGCAGTTGGAGTTGCTGCCTCTGCAGACTGAAGTGCTGGGGACTCCAGAATCCTTCCTCTGAAATGGGCAGTTCTGCCAGAGCCCAGGAGAGGCTTTGTCCTAGGGCTTAAAGCCTATAATGCAGCATTATTCCTTTTCATTTCGAGCTGGAATGCTCACAGTTGAGCCAGAGTTGTGGCTTTCTTTGCTGATGTTACAGCTGCATTTATTGCAAGGTAAAAGCTTTGATCTAGAAAAGCACATTATGTGATCAGCACTTACTCAATGTATTTTAAAACATGTCAGATATTTTCTCATTTTTAATGCAGTGTTACTCATTTCAACCCCCTTCGCTGGTGCAGGTGAGACAAAACCCAACATTTTGGCCAGGACATGCCCAGAATGAGGATTTTTCCAGAAGGCAGCAGGAAGTTTGTCTGACTGAATTGCTGCTTGGGGTGCTGGTCAGATGTGCTGAAAAATTGTTCCAGTGCCTTGTACAGTAAAGAAATTGTAGGTAAAAAAAATTCCAGACTATAGAGATGTATCTGTAGATTAATGAAAACATTTAGGACTGACTAAAGGAAAAGACTGGAAAGACAGAGGGATGTGCTGAACAAAGGTTCTTGGTAAAAAAACCTAAAACCCAGTCATCTGTTCTGCCCTTGAGAGTGTTTCAGGGTTAAATTATCAGAGTTAAGTCCTAGTGAGTGTAAAACCATAATTACAAGTGGTTCTTAGTCCAGTCTGAATTGTTTTCCTCCTCCCTGAGGAGGAAAAAAAGGAGGATCCATCCTGCTGGAAGTGATTGCCAGGCTGCTTCAGGGCTTCACCAACCTCTGCTTGGTTTCCCATTTGGTTCCAGGCTCTCCTGGGCCCCCTGAGCACGTGAAGGTGGACGAGATCACGGACACCACTGCCCAGATCTCCTGGCAGGAGGGCACGGACAACCACAGCCCCGTGACCACCTACACCATCCAGGCCAGGACTCCCTTCTCCGTGGGCTGGCAGCGAGCCACCACAGGTGAGCACAATTCCCAGCCCCTCTGGGAATGTCTCTGTATCTTGGTTTGGAAAGACAAGGAGAGCCAGAGCTTCCCTTGGAATGGAGAATGTAAAACCCCTCCCTCCAAATTATTATAAATTGAGAGGCTTTCAGGCAAAGATATGGGAATAGGAATAACTTACTGTTCCTTACTGAGAATATTAAAAATAAAAATGTAGTAGTACAAAAAAGCAAATGAACAAACAAACAAAAAAATAAACAAACCACTGACAGAGTCAGGACACAACCTGACACCCTGTTGGCCAGGGTGTTGGGAACAGTCCAGTTAAGTCCTTCTGGAATGACAGATGTGGCTCTGTTGGAGCAGAAATGATCCTGTAGAAGGGTCCAGTGGTGGTGAGATGGGTCCAGCCTTCCTCTGGGAATCCAGTGCAAACAGGCTGTGCTGGTGTTCCAAATTTCAGGTTTTGTCCAGGTGGGAATGCTGGGCTCCAGATGCTGGGTGGAGCCTTTCCCCATGGGCTGATGGAATTGTATCAGCCCTGCAGTGAGCCTGGATGGCCCATGGACAGCAGATACCCCTGGAGGGAGGATGGGTCCTGGAAGAGATAAGAACACTGCCCCAGCTGGTTTGAGGGAGTTATGAGGGATGGGTCATGGAAGAGGAAAAAACCAAACAAACCTCCCCAGCTGGTTTCAGCAGATGATGATAGAATCCATACTTTTGGTTACGTTCTGCATTGCAACCCAAGACACTCTGGCACCCTGTCCCTGAGTTTCCTTTTCCCTTTCTCTTTCCCAGTTCCAGATGTGATCGACGGGAAAACCTTCACAAGCACAGTAGTGGATTTAAATCCTTGGGTTGAATATGAATTTCGTGTAGTTGCCAGTAACAAAATAGGAGGTGGAGAGCCTAGTTTGCCCTCAGAAAAAGTAAGAACTGAAGAGGCAGGTTAGTGGGTCCTTCTATTTGTTTTTAATTCAAGAATCTTGAATATTAACAAAGAACAGGAGCGTTCATGTCTCTGGCTCTTTGCAAATAAGTTTGGAATTGCCATTGGGCATAAAAGCCTGTCACAAGTTTGTTCATGTTTTTCCATTTAGCTGTGGGACAGTTTGTGTTGCATTACTGAACATCAGAAAAGCATGCTATCTAAATCCATTTAAACTGCATTTACTGTGCCAAAATCTGCCAGTTCATGCACTGCTGCGGAGTCTGAAGGTATTAATGGATGGAAAGAGGTTAATTTTGACAGGGCTTTTTCATTCCTGGTGTTTGATCAGTGAAACCCTTCCATGTAAGAAGCATGTGGCTCAGAAGAACCCATCAGTTACAACCCCAGTTCACCTGGAATGAGGCCATTTCCCAATTTATCTGCATAACATCCCTGGAAATGTTCAAGGATATGGAATTCTGAGCAACATGGTCTACTGGAAGGTGTCCTGGAACAAGATGATCTTTGGGGTCTCTTCCAACCCAGGCCATTCTCTGAGTTCACTCTAGAAAAATGAAGCTTGTCTCCAGTTTTCAGAAGTTCCTAAACACAGCAGACGTGGTGTAACCTGTGAGCTGCTGAGGCTCTCCAGGTGCTCAGGGAAACCCCAGCCTGGCCCAGGGAGGGATCAGTGTGGGTCAGGGCTGGGGCACTCCAGTACTGCCCCTCCTACCCCAAAAACATTTACCCTGATGGCAAAAGGGGTGTGAATGTGGGTGAAACTCAGGGCGTGAGGGTGGTGTGGTGTGTTCTCTTGTCTCTGCTCTGTGCAGACATCTCTGCCTTTCCTTTCCACAGTTCCCGAAATTCCCCCGTCTGAGGTCAGTGGGGGAGGAGGCAGCAGATCTGAGCTGGTCATAACGTGGGATGTAAGTCTGCTGGGGAGAAGTTTTCTTCACAGAGCTTCTTTCTTGTCTTTCTGCTGTCTCTGAGTTTCCCTGGCTGCAGCAGCTCCTCCTGTGGGATGTGCTCTGTGCCGTGTGTGCTGTGAGCCCTGCACACTGGCCTTCCTTCTTTCACTGCCACGTGTCCCTGTGCTGGATGGAAATCCCCTGGGAGTTCAGTTTAGCTGGGATTGCTTCTCTTCTCCAACAAATATTAATGCTGAAAAGGAGGCAGGAGGGAAGGGCAAGAGGGAAGGGGGGATGGTTAAGCCAAAGAACTTTGGGTTTGCAGTGCAGATTTGCAGTTCTTGCTTCCCCACCATGAAATCTGGATGCACGTGCTAACCAATACAATTTATATAGTGTATCCTTTTTTTAATGATTTAAAGAGGTGTTAATATTCTCTTCCTAGCATTGACTACTCTGTGTGGTTATCTAATCATAATCACATCAGAAGAAGGTTTAAGCCACTGTGTGAAGGTGGTATTGGATTCTCTAATAGCTGACCAAGCAATTATTCTTTTTTTATGAACTGTGGATTGATGAAGGAAAAGTTGTATTTACTGAAGAGTGTCTTGAAACAGAATACTTAGTGAAAGCCAGCGATCATACCTGAAAGTTGTTCTCTTCTTGAAATGCAAACCTTAAACCAGGTTGAAGGGAGCACATTTTGCTGTGCTGTACTGTCGGATTGTACCTTTTTCAGACACAGAGATGGGGCAACTGAGAGGCATTTTAAAAACTTTTATTCTATTTTCAGTCTCATGTGAAGGGCGAGACAGTACAGATGTTACAGTTCACTCCATAACTGTCAGAAGCTAAACTAATTTCCTAATTACAATCCATTATAAGTGTTTCTTGGCCTATCAGCTTTTAAAGCCAGTCATCTTAAATTATCCCTCGTGGGTCCTACCACAGTGCCCCTTCCTTAGTTCTATTTCTCCAAAGTATCTGGTCTGTTTTCTTTGAGACTTCTCTGCAAATCCATTTCCCACGTTGTACCAGCGTTCATTGGCTGAGGGTTTGATGCCAAGCACGGTGCCCGGCACCTGCACGGTGTCCATGAGTCACATCCATGAGGTTCTTCCTGCCCAGCATCCCCCGTGGCCTCACAGCCCCGTGCTGTTCTGTCCCAGCCCGTCCCTGAGGAGCTGCAGAACGGGGAAGGATTCGGGTACGTGGTCGCCTTCCGCCCCTCGGGCACCACGACGTGGATCCAGACGGTGGTGACGTCCCCTGACACCCCCAGATACGTCTTCAGGAACGAGAGCATCCTGCCCTTCTCGCCCTACGAGGTCAAAGTCGGGGTCTACAACAACAAAGGAGAGGGGCCCTTCAGCGCCGTCACCACGGTGTTCTCAGCTGAGGAAGGTACAGCCTCCAGCCTGTGGGTTTCTTTTTTCTTTCGGGATTTAGTGCAGGGGGAGTCGCAGTTTTTTGTGTTCAGGCTCGGTGTTTATTCATTCTTATCTAGAGTGCAGCCTCACGAGGCGTGGGCTCTAGCTGGCAAGGTGGAAAATGGATGGCTCTGACTCTTTCCAAGGTCTTCTTAAGCATAAACTATGCAATAACGAGGTGACACTTAAATTATTTATACTTTGAACCCAGTAACTGACCACTCGTGGTTTGCAATGCGGACCCCTTCACCCAGTTGGAAGAAACCACCCAAAACCACAAAGAAAAAGGTGAAATAAGAAGAACCCTATTGCCCTAAAACCTCCATATTGCTCTCTATATATTACTATATACTAAAATCTTTAAGTTTTCCGCCCTTTGATATCACACAATTCTATTCAAACTGCACAACCACAACCCCAGTGCCATCACTCAATTTTGGGAGCCTGTTCCACGGCCTCAGGTCAAATGCAGTGCTTGCTTGGGGGTCAGTGCCTTTTAGAAATTTGAAATTCTCAGCCTCCAGGGTTCCAACAGAGCCACTCCAAACCCTTCCAGCAGCTGTTCCACCAGGGAACCCGGCAGCAGCTCAGGGGAGGGAGGTGGGTTGGGATCAGGAATCGGGTCCATTCCCACAGTCACCTCTCCCTGATTTCCCAACGCAGAGCCCAGCACGGCCCCCTCGGGAGTGTCTGCCACCAGCCTGTCCTCCTCGGCCATCCAGGTGTCCTGGACAGCCATTCCCTGGAAGATGAGCAATGGAAGGCTGCTGGGCTATGAGGTGAGTCAGTGGAAATCAAAATATTTCAATGAATCGACCCTGTTTATTAAATAAAACCCACTTCTCCTTCTGAAGGGCCGTGGGCCAGAAGGGTTGTGCAGGCTGCAGCACAACCACCCAGATTCACCCCAAATCTTGCTCTTCCTGCCCCACCTACAGCCTGAAGGACAGTTTTTCTTTCTGGTGGTTTTTTTTGGGTTTTTTTGTGGTTGGTTTTTTGTTGGGTTTTTTGTTTTTTTTTTTTAAAAACCCACAGAATGAGGTTGGTTTTTTGCTTCTTGTGCTGACATATAGTCATGTGTCTGACATAACTCCAAACTAACTTTTTTTTTTTTTTCAGAATTACATTTACTTTCAAAGAAACTTCTTTGTAAGGTTCATTTTTCTGAGCTTAACTTGTTCCCTTCTTAATGAAGTAATGCTTTTCCTCTTGTCGTTCTTTAGTTCAGGCAAGATCTAATATTTCAGTTGCCTTTTTCCTGCAGTCACACTGAAAAGAGCAGCGAGCGTGAGAGGCAGATGTATAAGAATATTTTATTTTTGCACAGTAAACATATTTCTGAATCTTTAATGTATTTCTACCTTTTACAGCTGAAGGGGAAAAAAAAAATAATAAAATAAAACAGGCTTAAAAGAGCCTAGTACAACGCTGTGGGTCAACAGCCCATTCCAGGCAAGATTTAAATGGTTTTGGTTTTTTTATCTCCTAGGTTAGGTACTGGAACAATGGCCAAAAAGAAGAGTCTTCAAACAGAGTAAAAGCAGCAGGGAATGAAACGTCCATAAAAATTACGGGGTTGAGGAGCAACTTGGCTTATTACACAGCTGTCCGTGCCTACAACAGCGCTGGGGCAGGGCCCTTCAGTGCCACTGTCAATGCCACCACCAAAAAGCCACGTGAGTACCTCAGTTCAGAGAGGGGGAGAGGCAGGAATGGTGTTGGCAGCACTTGCAGGGGAGGGGAGAAGCAGTGGCATTCTTGGGAATCACAGCCTGAGCCACCTGGATTTCCGTGCAGTCCCAGAGCTCTTCTTCAGCAGGGTGAGTGAAACCCAGCCATTCCAGGGAAGATCTGTAATTCCTGCACAGAGCCTTTATGATGCTGCTAATGACTGGGAGAAACTGAGAAGAAAAATCTCTGTCATTTAGAAAGGGGAAAAAAAAAAAAAAAGGAGAGAGAGAGAGAGACTTGTTGAATTTTTCAGTGTTCTATAACATATTTATAACCTCTCTGGGGCATGGCTTTTGAAATGCAATGAACCTCGTGGAGTTCATGCAAAACAATCCTTCATGTCCACTGTTTCCCCTTGAACAAATTGCACACGAGGCCACTCTGCTGCTGCAAAGGCGAAATTAAGCTGGAGAACTGATTGTCAAAGGCTGCACTAATTTTTCTACAAGTGGAAATATTTCGAGTGTGCTCCTCCATTGTAATACAGCTCAGAATCAGGGTCATCAGTCTTGAAGTGTTTCTGTCAGAGGCACAAGAACATACAATTAAATCTGTCTGAAGGGTCAAATTCCCTGCAATAGTCATTAACATCCCCCGAGCAGGCAGAGTTTGTAGCATTAATATTATGAAATAAGCTAGTTTATCAGAAATTATGATATGCAAAAATGAGTGTCAGTTTGTCACTGAGGACTACACCAGCTCAGATTTGCCAGAGTTTAAATGCATTATATGCACAATTACCATGAACTGGCTGACCTGGAGTGACTCACTGCCTGCAGCCTGGACAGGACAGGGGAAAAGGAATTTTTTCTAATTAATCGTCTTTGTGGCTGCTCCACTGGAGGTGGTGCCAGGCTGGTCAGCTCAGGGATTTTCAGTCCTTTTTAATGTGCCTTTTCAGTCCTTTTTAGTGTGCCTTTTCAGTCCTTTTTTCAGTGTGCCCCCCACTTTTGGGGTGTGTGATTGAGAGCTGGACAAGCCCCTGATCCCACTGGTGTGAACAGGATCTGCATCAGCCCCTTGGGCAGGTCGCTGCTACTTGCAATAATTAAAAAGGAAAATTAATTGCATTATGTCTACGGATCTTCCTGGTGAATAAGGAGAGCAAAACCATGTAATGTCACTCTGAAGATTTTGATGAATTAGTTGAATGGCTGAGAGAAATAATTCTCCGTGCCAGAAACTGATTTTTCATTCAAATGTGCGATTTTTAATCAATCCCGATTTGTAATTTAATTTGAATGTTTGTGATTGGTGTGAAGGATTTGCATTCCCCCACAGGACCTGCCAGGTATACCTCAGAAACTCTTGCCATATCAAGAAATACAAATAGTTCAGTTCTGCTGGCAAGGTAATTCAAAATTGTAATGGAGCCTTTGACAATTAAAATACCTTTGCTTCTAAGATTGAAATATGCATGTTTACAGCCCAGAGTAACAAGGGGAGGTTTAAATATTGCTGTGCAAAATGCCAAGTGGGTGGGGAAGACTTGTCTAAGTTGTTACAATTGCTTCATATTTAGAAAGTCTTAAAATAAAACCCAGTGTTCTGTCTGTCAGCTGTTAATTCTGAGAAATGCTCCTGTTGTGAGAGCAGCTTTCAGCACCTGAGCAGCTCAGAAATCCCTGCAGCTCCTTGGACACATCCTGACTTGATGGATCAGGACTTGCCACAGATGAGGTTCTGAGCTCTGATGATTGCTGGAGGTTTTGGTGTCTGCAGCAAACAGAGCCTTCTGAATCCCACAGACAGAGGCTTAGAGCTTTTACAGATAATTACTCTTCGTTTTTTTTCCACATGTCATCTTAATATTTTGTTGTGGATTTCAAGGATGACTCATTTCCTTTGAAATTCAGCTGTAATATCCCAGTGTGAAAACGATTCATACATGTTGTAACACTTCATTCTCAGGAGTGAAACTATCTCCTCTTACATTTACAAGAAGTGGTTATTATTAGAACATCAGGTTAAATCTTCCTCAGTGCACAGAACAAGACAAATAGTGGAAAAAAAAAAAACAGCTGTAGGTGGTTGGTTGACTTTGGAATAATTTTTTTTTTTTGTAAGCCTCACTTTTTTTTCCTGGTTTTTGAGTATAGTCAGGTGGATTTTGATTTGACTGCTTGTGGAAAGAAGGCAGGGAACTTCCTGTGTGAAAGAATTGAAAAGACGAGGGGGGAAAAAAGAGGAAAAACCCCATAAGCACGTGGAAACAAGTGTTCAAAACCACTCTCAGTGCTTCAAGCTGGAGCCTCCAGTCTCAAAGCACAGCTCAGGCCACCTAAGCAGCAGTTGCCTCCACTAGGTGACAGCAACAGTAAATTGTTTTCCTTAACACATTTAGAAAAGATTTTAATCATTGATTTGTGTCACTGCAGGACCCATTTTCTGGACAACCAACCTGAGGTATTTGAAGAGGTTTGTACTTCCCCTGAAAGCTTGGCAGCTCCAAGGTCCAGGAAGGGGCAGAGCCCAAAGCATGCAGCTGCCTTGCAAATAACAGGCTTGGGTTGCTAAATGAGCAAAAAAATCCCAGCAGATCTCCTTGGCCAAAGCCCACTTTTGGCACAAGCTCAGTTCAGAATCACAACTCAAGTTGGAAGAACCAGGAGAAAAAAAAACTACAAAATTTCAAATATTTTGCATAGCAAGCATCTTAAAGGAAATCGACGTAGTGGGTAAATTTGAATATTCACTGAGACTAAATTTCTATTGTGAAGAATTTTCTTGTTCTTGGCACTGTACTAAAACTAGAAATTGTCTGTTACCATCATTAGAGTTTGTTCTAATTAATCACCCATGTCCTAAGGCACATGCTTCTGTCTGGCTGTATTGAATGAAGGACCAGCAACAGATATTTCAGCTTCAGAAACAACATTTTTGTGCCATTCTGGCTTTTTCCTTCCTTCTGTTTTTCCAATTTAGCCCCTGAACCATGACGTGCACACAGAGGAGCCTGCACTGGAGCTGCTTTTGCATCCCAAATGCAATGGCAGGCAATTACCTGAGCTGGTGAGTCAATCACCAGTGCCAATTAAATTAAAGTCGTGTTTTTGTTGTGTGTTTGAAGCACCCAGCCAACCTCCAGGAAACGTGGTGTGGAATGTCACAGACTCCAGAGTTGTCCTGAGCTGGGAGGAGGTCAGAGCCATGGACAACGAGTCCGAGGTCACAGGGTACAAGGTCAGTGGGGACAGAGCTGGGAACAATCCAGAGCTGGTATTTCCTTGTCTGTTTGCACAGTACCACCCCAAAACCATTGCACTGGGGTCTCCTTTTTGGGGGTTTTAAATCACATTCTAACAGTGTCTCACCATTTATGTCCCCTAATCCCTTTTCCTCCCCATGCTGGCATTGCTCAGCTCTTGGGATCCCACCCACACCTGGATCTTAGGACCTTTGAACACTTACCACATCCATAACAATTAATTATTTTAAATGTGTAACACTTACCCATGTGGATAAAACTTTGAAAGAAACCAAAAAGACTTACATCCATCAGGCTAGCTTCAATTCCATTATTATATAAATATAATAAATATACCTGGCCAGGTATATTTATTGTAATATATATGATCACATCTATTAAACTGATAATTTTGAAACCCTTTCTCCTCTTACCTGCTGTGGGCCATGCTCATTTCCCTGATAGAAATTACACTGTTGCATCTGCTCTAAATCTGATCAGCACACAAATGCAGAAGTGTTTAAATGTGTCAGTCATGTAAGTGAGTGTAAAAGAATAGCTGAGGCTGCTCCTGATAAGCTCTGTACAGCTGGATCCCACGTGATCTATTCCTGAATAAGAGATTTAGCCTGAAGATCTGATTAGCCACTGAGTTGCATTGGCAAGAAGTACATGTTTACAGCTTGTTCCTGTGTCCCACCACCCATTATTTCACGTTCTTATAATAATAATAATAATATATAATATGTATTGTTGTGCCATTTTAAATTAAATCTGGAATAAAAGGCTTTGATCGACGTTCCCTCCTTCCTTTTAAATGTAATTCCGCCCTGGAATATTAACCAAAAAAAAATCAGCTCTTTTCTTTCATCTCTTGTCTTGGTTTGGAAAGACAGGTCTCTGCCAGGGAAAGCTGGGGTTTCCCTTAGAATGGGGAATGTAAACCCCTCACCCCCTGCCAAATTATAATTTTGCAATCAAGGGCTTTCAG
>VWYO01015261.1:24393-63996 GCA_013400275.1 Rhadina sibilatrix | reverse complement strand
AAAAAGTGGAGCAGGAGTGAGACTGTGCCTAAGTTGCTGGGTTTTGAGCTTTTAAGTTGAATTGGTCTAGCTCAATAGACCTAATGCAGCTGAAAATGAACCGTTTCCCTGTTGTAAGCAAGAGCTTAAATATGAACTGAAAATATCACAATAAAGAACTGAAAGTTGTTCTTCTAATAAGAATTATAGCTAAATCTTACTTTCTTCTATTATACCATTTAAAATTAGGAAAAGAACCTCTTTAATAGATAACTACTTTCCAATAGTGGATATGCAAAATGTATATTGCTTATTTGCTAAGCATGAAGAATGTTGCATAAGGCATAAAAGCAGTCTGTGCCTCAAAGAACATTTTAATCTAACAACACAGATGTTGAGTAGGCAAAATATGCCAGAGTCCCCAGCAGCAGATAATTGGTATTTTTCATGAAATTTCAAATTAATATAATTTATTCACTGTTTCTGGGCTGAGTTGAAAAGGTCTTGACTAAATACTCACTGAGATGAGTCCATTTGCTGCATTGTATGAGAATATATTTTATCTGAGAAGTGTTTAGAAGGGTTTCATCTGGCATCATCAGATCAGTGAGTGACTGAACTACTTCTTTGAAATCACTTGCGTTACTGAAGATATTAGATAATTCTTTGGACATGAAGAGGGAATTTCATTATGTGTTATAAATTTCAACAGTCCCTTCTTGCTATGATTTTCTCTTTCATATCTGCACGGTATAGGACTAAGAATACTGTTTGAAGTCAAGGAGACTACCTGTTGGCTTCCTGTGGTACAGATGTTTGGGATACTAAATCAAAATAGAATCTGTCTAACTGCCTTGAGAATCTAGGCTTTGTTTGGCAGATATGTGAAACCCTTGCAGCTGCAGTCAAGGGAAAGGTATATTTTAAATAGGAAAGCTTTCTCTGTGACATCAAGTGTTCTAAAAACAAAATAAAAACCAAACCCCATGGTGTTTGCTCTTTTGGGTGCCCAAAATAAAATGTATGTTGTCTTGAACCTGTCTCTGGCAGACAGATCATGCAACTACTTATTTCACAAGTCTTGTGAAAATTGATTATCCGTGAAGCTCTCAGACACCAGCAAAGATAGTTGCAAAGAATCATTAGCATAGACTGTTTCTCATTTTCAGTCTTATGCAAGGGAGAAGAAAATGAGTATCTGCCGATTTCCATAAACAGTTCTTGTGCATATAAATGAGAAATAGCTGTGTGCTAAAAGGCGAGTTTTCCTGTAATTGGAACTTGCAAGCCTTTGCCCATAGTTACTTTTAAAATTCCATTACACTTTCATGACGAAAAGTTATTCATTGCATTTTCCTACTGATGTATGCAAAACTATCCTTGGCTGCAGGTGTAGAATTGTCTTCTGACTTTCTCTCTTGAAAAAACTTAGAACTCTAAGGATTAGAAATAGGAGAACTAGCTTCAAATAGATACTGAAAACCAGCAGCAAGTGGTGGCTGGCAGGGGTAGAGCAGAATTTCTTCCATGCATTAGAGAGGTACTGTCAGTGCAGCTTCCCCATGCTTGAGCTGAGAGCACATGATGGGAGAGCTGGGACCTGGATTACTGCTTCAGATTTAAACCATTTCAAACAAACAAACAAATGAACAAACAACAAAAACACACACACACACACAAAAATCAAACACCCTACCCCTACCCCCCCCCAGTAGTACCACGAAGTTGGATTGAGTTGTATCCACCCCATCAAAACTTAGAAAATATTTTTTCGCATATATGTGAGTGATCTTCTGGATTCCCCCTTTGCTCTCCTAGGATTCACGCCATGCTGAAACTGCTGCAATAGTGGGAAAGCTTAGATTTCATCCAGCATTTGTGGCAGCACAAACTTAGAAGTGACTGGCATTGAGGGGAATGATAAACACATGCATAAAGCTTGTTCTGAATGCATGAGATTTGATGGATCTGGTATTGGCTGGTGGATTTTATAATGTAATACAGGAGTTCACCTGCAGGACAAGTAGATTCTTCAGTTTAAGTAGTGGAAATGCAGCCTCCTTAGGCCATGGCAGAATACTTACCTTCTCAGTTTGGGACAGGGTAAAGTGCTTAATATGGTAATGATGTGTACTCCTTTTCTAATTTTGTTATTTTGTTATTTTTGTGGCTTTATATGATAAAGGTGATGCAATAATCAATTTTTTCTTTGAGCAAAATATGGCTTTTGGTGGTTTTTTATTAAGAGAAGCAGAGATCTAAAGAAAATAATACATGGGTTTTTTTTTCCTTCCTGAAAATAAAGGATACTAGCCTAAATAACAAAATATTTTCTAAAACTCACCTTTTGAATGGGAAATATCTTGTACTTAAACATTGTGTAGTTTACTTGAAGGGAGTTAAAAGTATTTTACTTTATGTAAAGCCATTCTTTATTACATTCTTGATAGGATTAAAATCAGCTGTAAGCAACAGTAATTTAATTAAATTTTATTTAAGCACAATGTTAAGCCAGTGCTTGTGAATCAAAATCTTTATACACACTCTGGTCCTGCTTCGTTTCCAGTTCTGTTTTCATGCCTCCTACTAGTATCAAATAAGCCCCAAATCAATATAGCCCATTTAGAGGCTGTCAGTGGAATATAAATCACTAAATACAAGTGTAATTATGTGTAGAATCAGAAGATATATTTATATCTCTTTTTATAGCCTATGCATTAATTTCTGAATTCAATTTAGTAGTCTAGTTCCTGTCACATCTCAGTTTCTTTCTTAAATTTTAGTACACTGAGGAGATTTCTGATGATCTGTTTATGACTTTCTCCTTTCCTTAATTGGTAGGTGTATAATATTTATATTAAATTAAACTTCATGGTACCACCACAACCTTCATGGTACCACCACAACCTTTAAGTTCTCAAATTGAAACATACATCCCATCTTGTGTTCAGCCAGAGTGAATGTAAAGTTTGAGGCTGATGCTTCAGTACACCAGCTTTGTGTCTGAGTAATCTGCTTGACGCCAAAACACATGCATAAACAATCAAGTTTTACAGCCAGTTTGAAATAATTTGGATGTTTTCTATAGACATATCTGTGTCAAGGTTATCTCATGCTTAGATCTGTGAAGACTGAGAAATGGTATGAATGTCTTGGAATGCTTGATTTAAGTGGTGACAGTGTCTTTCCATGTTGTCCACTTGTTGGGATCCTGTAGAAGCTAGGAAACACAGAAGAAGGCAGTAACCACACTATCTTCGGCAGTACCCTGCAGCTTCTACTGTTTCTTCTTTACAGATAAAAGGAATTTATCCTATTTTTTCTTTAGTTTGCCTTCTTTGGTTGATGGCTTTTGTTTTGTTGGGTTTTCTTCTTGTTGGATTGTTTTGGGGGTTTTTTTTGGGGG
Organism: Rhadina sibilatrix; assembly: GCA_013400275.1. NCBI lineage: Eukaryota > Metazoa > Chordata > Aves > Passeriformes > Phylloscopidae > Rhadina > Rhadina sibilatrix. The sequence goes on along the minus strand of VWYO01015261.1, from coordinate 60,611 downwards.
GGGGGGGTTATCCATTTTGGTTTTGGTTTGGTTTTTTTGTTGTTGTTGTTATTGTTGCTTCCAATGTTGAATTAGCAAACAAATCTCATTGCCCAGGAGTTTGAAAATTCAAACTGACAAAATTTACATATGTTCTCCATGGAAACTTGCCATTATAGGAAATCTCTGTTGTTCCATGAGAAAGAAAAACAATGTTTTGGCTGATTTTAGGAAAAACAACCTGGTCAAACTATTAGTGATAAAGACCATTCAACCAATTTGGACTTTTGCTTATGTGTGTTTCTATAGGTAAGGTAACTATTTGCACGTGTCAAGTGCAATGACTGTACAAGGGCAGATAATATCAGCCAGTAGACTGCTTATTAATGTTGCATAGTAAATTACAATTTTGGACACATAATAGGATTTCTGTACTTTGAGAGAAGAGAAAGTGAATAAACAGGAAATGGAGAAATTTAAACTATGGAATCTTTCATTCACAGAATACTAGTGTGAAAAGGATATATTAATATTTTCATTTAAGAGCCAGCTTGAGAAGTTGCTGTCAGAAAAAGTAGGGCTGGTAGTATTTTAGGTTCTAGTCCCAATGGGTTTGGTCACTTACCCTACACAACGTTTCTCATTAACTGGGGTGTTTAACCCAGTCATCATCACCGCCACTGAATAATACCTGCAGGGTGTTTGCTCAGAAAGGCTTGGTCATATTTTAGTCCATGGTTAATTCCTTAAAGTAAACATATTGTTCAGTGTTTGCTGTAAGCAGGAAGTAGGAAAAGATACCAAATGCTGAAAGAACACTAACTATCTGGGAAACAAGGGGAGAGTTAGAGTTTTGTCTTTATATCTGGTACATCTCTTAATGGTCCTAAATGAACTGTGAGCTTTTGACAAAAAGAAAACTTGGAGTTGTGGCTTCACTTCCCTTTGTTTTGCTTACTGACAATAAATTTCTTCTTGCATACAGGAAGCCATAAGGGGGAATACCTGTGATTCTAACAGATTAACACGGTTGAAGTCATTTTTCCTGTAAATGGCTGCAGTACTGTCAAAAGCCTTTTTCATTTTACAATACTGAGGGAAAGCAAGAGGCAAATGTTGTCTCCATGTACATTTTCCAAAGACAGGTGAGGCCCCATGATCAGTGGTTTCCATGTCAGCTGCTTGGCGTGTAGATTTTTCATGCCCAGACATGCAGAATGTCCCTTGCACATGGTCTCTTGCCCAAGGGAAGAGTTAGAAATGGGGTTTAATGAGGAGACAAAGCTGACCACACTGATTAGGTACAGTCCACATCAGATAAGGGTCCTGACCACGCCTGTTTGCACTTGAGTGGTCCCTTTCACCACCATCCCCCCCGCCCCCTTTTTTTTTTTTTTTTTTTTTTTTTTCTTTTTTTTGTTTTTTTTTTTTTTGGCTGTGTATGCTCTTTTGGCTCTCTTCCATGCTTATTTCCCCTCTGTCCAACAAGGTGCCTCCTGGTTCTTCTGCTGAACATCCCATAATAAATCTTTTACAAGCCCAAAACATTCTTCTCAACATGAAGTCCCATGGCTTTGTTGTGCACAGCCCCACAGCCTCTGTGAGAATGCAGTGATAGTGGATCTCAGGACTGTTGGTGGAGCAGGCTGCTCTCCTGCTCTCACTTGAGGAGCCCAATCAGGAACAGTCACCATGGATCCCCACCTGATTTTCCCTTGTCTTTCTTTTGTTTGTGGAGAACAGCTACAGAAACAAAACCTGGATTCTTTAGAAAAATCCGTTTTATTGAAAACCCAGGTGACAAACAATGGACTACTACTATGCAAAGTGTTCTAAAAATATGTGAGAACTAAGGCTTAAGGCAGAGTGGGATGTGGTTTTTGATACTGCAAGGTGTGACACATGCTTAGGGACCACCTGCAGCTGATTTGCCATCCAAGACCATCCTGAAACAGAGGGCCCCAATCTAATGGGATATCACTCTCAGAAATTTTCTCAGAGAAGTTCTTCAGTAAGGCTCAGTAAGTAAGTGTTGGTAAATCTCACAAAAATTCTACACTGGCATTGTGACTTGTTATGTTTTCAACCCAATTTAGTGAAATGACTGAATTGAATATGATAGACTGTGGAATCCCTGCAGCCCCTCAATATAATATCTAGGGTCTGGCCTTGGCAGGACACATCATAGTCACCTCCCCAGCCTGAGAGAGAGAACTCCCCAATGGTGCTCTGTACACCATGGTTTGCCCTGGTTCCCCCTCCCTAATGCTCTGGCCCCATGGTGTCTCCTTTCCTTTGTGTCTCCATTGGTTTCAGGTCCTCGGTGACTGGCCCTGTCTCACCTGTAGGTCACTGACCTTACCTGCCCCTTGTTCCACCCTTTGCCTCAAGGTCACTGGCTGCTGTATCCCATACTTGGAACTGGCAGACCCTGGCCCTTTTGTGCTTCTGGATTTCCCTTTGGCTCCTGGAAATGAACCTGGCTGGAGCTGATCCCGTGCAAGGGCCTTCTGCCTCTCCTTGCTGAGCTAGCACATGGCCTGTGTGGATGTGTGAGCTTGACTGCTCTGCCTGAGGTTCCCCAAGTGGCCTTTTCACCAGAGAGGCTTGTTGGGTCTAGGCTTCAGCTCCACTCCTAAAATACACGTTGCAACAATTTGAATTTTCAGTTTTCAGATGAATATTTCATTTGACAACCATCAGATGTAAATAAACTTTATTAGCATTATTCTATGAAACTTTGTATTTCTACTTTTATATATTTACCCTGACTAAAAGTGGGACTCTCTGCTGTCCAAAAGTGGGACTCTCTGCATGTTACTTATAGGAAAGTACAGTAGTAGTCATAGTACCAACAAGAGTACTCAAAAAGTCCTGAAAAGTACTTCTGCAGTAGTAGCAGTAGGGTAGTTTTAGGTTAGACATAAGCAGAGCATTACTGTGTGGATTCAAAGGCATTGGCACAGGTTGCCCAGAGAAACTGTGAATTCCCCATGCCTGGAGAAGTGTTCAAGGCCTGGCTGGATTGGGCTATGAGGCACCTGGTCTTAGAGGAAGGTGTGGCTGCACTTGACAGGGAGGTTGGAGCTAGAAGGATCTCCAAGGTTCCTTAAAACCCAAACCTTCCTGTCATTCTGTACAAAATATAACAAAATATGCTACAATAGTATTGTAAAAATTACATTTCATTGGTTATGTATGTATTGGTGAGAGTATTTTCACAGTGCTTCTCAGCCACAGGTCTTCTATTTTATTAGTTCTTACTCTTAATCCCTTATCTCTTAGGGATAAAAGAGTGGTTTCATTTTACTAATGATTTGCAGATTGGGAAATTGGGGCAAAATCCAGGAAGATCTAAGTAAGATTATTCAGGAATTTGTTGGCAGAGCAGCCGTTTCAACCTTCAGTCATCCTTCTGAAGGCACAGCCATGCTGGAATTTAGACACAATGACAGAACCATCCAGAATTTTCTTTTCCCAGAAACACAGTTAATGTAACAAGGTTTAAGTCGAGAGTGACATCCAGTGGTCAGACCCATTTTATTTCTGACTTTTTGATCCTCTGGACAAACAGCAGTAATTCGAGTATAGATTTGACCAATTTAGCCCTTTTTTAATTTTTTTTTTTTCTTCTCTGCAACTTCTGTGGAAAAAACAGATTTTGAAATATGTGTGTTGCTCAAAAAAATCGTTCAGTGTCTATGAAATCATTCTGGCATTAGGACTGCTTTGAAATTCCTCGGTTGCAATTATTGCTTTATGTCTCTGCTGATTATAATTTATAGATTGTATTTTGGATGAATGATCGAAACCTCACAGGGCTAAGATCCTTTTACTGTCTGACTCAGACCTGCTGAAAGCTTGCAGAATGAAATGTGTAAGTGCGTGTCTGTGCACATCTTTATGTGCATATTCTAGCAGTGGTCTTTGAAGCAAAGGCTCTTTCCATTTTATTATACACTTCAGGAGAAAAATTCCCCAAAGGGATAGTGAAACATGTGACCACATCTGTCCACAATAAAGCCATTCTGCTGTGAGCATAGTGTCTAAACTCTTAGAGGAGTGTCTCTTGGAATGGCCATCCATAGATTAGAAATACAGTTCTCTCAAACAGGCTATTTACTCCTTTAACTGTCATTGAATATTACTTTCTTTTAATCAGATCTGGTAGTTGCCATGTGTGTCTCCTAACAACACTGTGGTTTTACCCTTATCAATTAATGTAAAAATCAGGCAAAGTGATGACAACAGGGGAATACAGGGGTAACAGGACTTGGAATAAATGCTGTGTTACACATGGGTAATAATCTTGTATCTCTTGGAAGTAAACTGAAGACTGAAAATGTACATGGTAAGAGGAAACTCTTATAGAAGTGAAAAATAGGAACTCTGGTGTGCTTAGAACAAAAGAAAAGCTGACATCTCTCTCAAAGAAACCAACAATGTGTGTATCCTCAATATGACAGTTACATTTCATGCCTTTTTATTCTGTCCCACAGCTGTTAATTAATGCTAATTACTGCCTGTTACCAGGCTGACCCTACAAACTCACCTGATATGTATTCCTGTTAAAGAATCTATTTGTCAAATTTATAATTCACTTTATGTCTAATCAGTTAATATGGGCTCATTCAATTAACTTGGTCTAAACTAAAAGATAATGGAATCAAATTGTTTAAATAAGCTATTTTATTTTAGCTACTGGTCCGAAATGAAATTACGTTTTAGATTTCACTGACATATGAATTGAAAAGACAAGGGGTATATCTGTTTGAGATATTATTTTCTTAAGAAACTATTTTTTTTAATTAGATTTATAGAAAAGCATTCTTCTAGGCAAAACTAGCATATAAGTAGAAGAAATTTAATTTTTACTGTAGCAGTGAAATCAAACATCATATAAACAGAATTCTAGGCTTGGACACCTATCTTACCAACATATCTAAATTCATATTCAGAGTGTGCAGTTAAGGTATTTGTTTAGTTTATTTTTGTTTCTTATTGTTCTGTGGAGATGGTCACACTTTTTTTCCTCCCAACTCAATTTTAAGGAATTTATTTTTGGCTATCTTCAGAACAGCTGGAGGGTCAATTTTCTTTTCCTGTTTTGGGTGAGCTGCCTTTTTGGCAAGGCAAGAAATGGCTGTTGCAAATTAATTTTGAATATTAAGTTTATGTATCTGTTTGTGTATTATCTTTTGGACTGGTAAAATGATTCAAAATAGTTATAACAAAAATTATTGCCTTGTGTATGGTACATTAAAAAAATAGATCCATATTTCTGGGCATACTTTACCAGTTATTTCCTCTTATGTGTATGCCTAGAAAAATCAGTGCCCTTATTTTTGGAGGGAGCTAATGCCCTCAGAAAAGTATAAAAAACAATTTTAGTCTGCTGTTTTTGTCATACAGAAAATTGAAAAACATCACATGGTAAGCACTGATTATTATTTCTGACTGCAAGCCCAATCTAATCTCCCAGACTGAAATTTTTTCTCATTGCATTTTGTGGCAAAATAGTCATGTTTCATTTAAGGCGATGATAATGTAAGCCTAATAATTGCCATGACAGAAATGTAGTGTTGCATACAATATTCTGTGTTCATAGAAGACCTTTTATCCTGAAAAATGTCAGTGCGTTTTCCAAACTAAGTATGTACTAAGGCTATATTCATCACAGGAGGGGGAAAACACCCATCATCTGTCATTACCAGCACAAATCAAAAGTCTCTACAGCTATGTAAAACAGCTATGTAAAACCCTACAGCTGTGTAGGGTCTTATCACTGAGGGTGACGACACAAAATTACATTGTAATGGCATGTTGCGTAGCTGAGGAAGTGATGTCTGACTTAGGAGTGCTAAGTAAATAAAATGTGAATAAATAAATTAAAAAGTATACAATAGACATTTTTAATGTTTGGTATGAGTAGACATAGGATTTCCCAGTGAGACTAATAATTCCATGGTTAATGTAAGCAAGTATGTTAGTTATGCACAATGTGAACTCAACATTCTTTGGACTGAATATTATGCTTTGAAAAATCAATGGTATATACTGAAAGCCTTCCTTTCTAGAGCTGAAATTGTATTTCACCATCAATTAAGGGGGCTTAGAAATTTCAACTGAAATACAGGTAAATAATTGAACTGGTGAGCAAGTTATTATTGTTTCCAGTGCAAAAAATAGCAATCCAGGCAAAGCTTGAATATAAAGATATCCCTTACTTCACTTAGTGTGTGCAAAGTATAGAAGGGAAAGTGTAACTGCGTGGACATGCAAAGTTTCTCTTTGTGGAGGTGAAACTGCTCAGGTTAAACATGTTTGTTTTTCCTTTAAGCCTCAAAAGGAAAAAACATGCCCTTCCCTTTTGGCTTATTCACTCCCTCACTAGGTCTGTCTTTGCCTACCTGAAATCCTCATGTAACAGTCTCCTCCAGTACATTTCTAGTACAGTTAACTTCATAGTTGATTTTACTTCTCCAGTGACTTTCTAATCTTGCTTCAGCTTTCATAACCACACTCCAGTGGCTTCACAGAGATAGCTGTGATACTGTTTCCTTTTCTTTATTATTCATCTGGAGTGGTTTGGGTTGTGTTTGTGTGAGTGTAGAGTGTGAAGATGCTGGTTTCTTAAGGCTCAAATCACTTAAGTCATGAGCTTATATAAAAGTGAGGGAGAAATAAAGGGACAGTTGTGTGTTGGATAAGCTTAGATTGTACAACCAGTAGCCTCCCGCATAATATTTAGGAGCTGTCAGGATGGGATCCTTCAATGGACTCTGTGGTAACTGAGAGTCTGCTCTATATATTCATATTTGCATACATTGCATGGTGCAGTAGGGATTTAAGATGGAGAGATAAAATAATCACTCATTTATTAGGACCATGATGAAATACTGCTATCAGCTGGCTGTATTAGGTTTGCATGGCAGGATTTTTGTAGCAGGGCAGCCAAAGGAGTGGCTGCTGTGAGAGGATGCTAGAAGCTTTCCCCATGTGCCCTAGAGTGAGTGCCAGCTGTCTCCAAGACAGACCCACCACTGGCCAAGGCAGAGCCCATCAGCAACAGTGGGAGTACCTCTGGGCTATTGTATTTAAGAAGAAAAAATATGGCAGTGCAACAGAAGCCAGTGGAGAGGAATGGGAATACAGGAGGGGAAAGAACTCTGCGGACACCCAGGTCAGTGGAGAAGGACAGACATATTTCCCTGCAGCCCTTGGTGCAGACCATGGTGAGGCAGCTATGCCTCTGCAGCCATGGAGGTTCATGGTGAAGTCCATATCCAACTGTAGCCATGGAGAACCTCACATTAGGGCAGCACAGTGTCTCAAGAAGGCTGTGATCCTGTGGGAGGCCCATGCTGGAGCAGGCTCCTTTCAGGACCTGTGGTCCTGCAGAGAGAGGAGCCCATGCTGGAGCAGGTTCCCTGGTAAGACTTGTGACTCCATGGGACATCCATGCTGGAGCAGGCTGTACCTGAAGGACTGGCCCCATGGAAGGGGACTCAGCACTGAGGCAGTTTGGGAAAAACTGCAGCCTATGGGAAGGACTCCTATTTGAGAAGGACTGTCTCCTGTGGGAGGAGTTCCATGCTGGAGCAGGGGAGGAGTATGAGGAGTCCTTCCCCTGAGGTGGAGGGAGTGGCAGACACAATGTGATGAGGTGACCACAGCGCTTTCCGTGTCTTTGTGCCACTGGGGGCTGGAGGTGGATAAAACTGGGAATGAAATTTAGCCTGGAACTAAAGGAAGGGTGGGGAGAAGATGTTTGTAGTTTTATTTTTAATTCTCATTGTCCTACTCTGGTTTGAGTAAATACATTCAATTCATTTCCCCAAGCTGAGTCTCTTTTGCCCCAATGGTAATTGGTGACTGATCTCTCCTGGTCCTTGTCTTGTCCCATGAGCCTTCTCTTACTTTTCTCCTCTCCTGCCCAGTTGAGGAGGGGAGTGATAGAGTGGCTTTGGTGGGCACTTGGCTTCTAGCCAGGGCCAAACCATCATATTAGCAAAAAATAGCAAAAACAGAGCATGTTTCTGACACACTCTTTGCTGAAGACCCTGGATAGATTCCTACTTTTCTCCCAAGAAGAAGTTTTTTATGCCTGAGCATATGTTATACAGCTGAAGAAAAGAAAGCAAATCACTGCATTTGCTAACTAGTTCCTACATACAAATAAAGAATTTACTATGAAGAGTTAAATTAGTTGTTAAATAAACAGAGATAGTTCTGTTCTGAAATAGTTAATCAGGGTTAATATTACTTTCAAAAATCAGAAGTGTGGTCTGGAATCCTCCTAATTATCCTATCCCTCAAATATACATATGCTAGTCACAAGAAACCTTACATTTTATTCTAGTAATTGTATGTCAGATTAAGAATGAGGACAGAGGCATAATCAAAGACTGTAGAGAATGGATGAGACAGTGCATAGTTTTTGTTCCACTCATTAATTTGATGTAATTAGTTACTACAAATTTAAAAAAAAATCACTACAATAGCATCTTACATCTAAAATGAGTTATTCAATGTGGGGAGTGTGCAGCCACCTTTTAAAAAAATGATCAAATTTTAAGGACGGTCTTACCACAATTGTCAAAAAACTTCAAGCACTTCTGCTGTAAAATTATTTCCTTTTATCGATAGTATTTCCACTGGAAATCTCTGAGTAACATCAAGTGCTTAGTAAAAATGAAAATTAAGATAAAATTATTTTTACTGAAAAGAAGATTAGTGTGGTGATATTGCAGATGTTCGAAGTTTTGCATTGCATATACAGATAAATAAATTACTTCTCTTCCTTCTGGTTTAATCATTTTAGATCCATCTGAGATAACAGCGTGTTATTTGCTTTGGTGTTATTACACTGATCTCATTATTTATGCTGTTATTTACCAGTTTTATTTTGACTCTGGAGGAAGTAATGGATATTAGCATATAAAATGCTTTCTCTGGACATAGATATTTCATCAGTAATACAGGTGTGAGTCCTTTGAAGTAAATCTAATCCTGCTTTAGTATTTTCAGAATCAGCTTTACTCTTCTTTATCACCATGACTAGGCAGTCTCCCGAGGTCGCTGTAACCTGGTGAACTCTGTGGTAGGACAGTGTTACAGCAGGAGCACACCCTGCAGTGATTACACCACTGCCGGCTACTGCTCTACCCCTTTGTGGTCAGGCTCCCCTCATCTCTTCATGCAAGCACAAGACCTCTTTGATGTATCTCTTCCATATTTGTTACCCATCAATGCACAAATGTGCAACTACTGAAGCTAGATGCAAATGAGTACTGAGATGTTTGTTGGAGCAGGAGCAAAAACACAACAATGAAAACAAAAGTAGAGAGTGCACTGTGAAGTGAAGTTAAATAGATCAGTTCAGTCATGGAGAAGTACACAATGCATTCAAAGCCAGATTTTGTCTTTGTCTTCTTAAATAATTATTAAGATACCTGTGTAGCAATTCTGAGTAAGTGGGATTTTGCTTGTTTTATTTAAAAAATATTTTCACTCAAATTTGCAGATAGTGATCATGTTTTAATGGAGGATTATTCCATATTTTCTTCATTCTATTTTCTTCAAATTTCACTCAAGACATTCTTTTGCAGATTTTTTTTCTATGGAATAAAAATAATAAAAAAAGAATAATATGTAAAATTTAAGTTGGCTTTAAGACCCTGAAATACAGTCACACTGGCCATGGTACCACCTGGTACTGCTGAAGAAGAATCCACACCAAATGAGTCATGCTGTTGAAGCTGTTTCTCCTCAAATTTAAATGTTTTATTTGGCAGAGTTTTCAGGTTCTTCAGGCTATTTTATGCATTAATTCTTGTAGTAAAGTTGTTTGCCTGTTGTGTCAGAATTCACTGATGGTGCTGAATTTATGCTGCACATTTCTTGCGTTGCTAAAAGCTCTGAAGTCCTTCCTTCCTGCCTTCCTTCCTGCCTGCCTTCCTGCCTTCCTGCCTTCCTTCCTGCCTGCCTTCCTGCCTTCCTGCTTGCCTTCCTTCCTGCCTGCCTTCCTGCCTTCCTGCCTTCCTGCCTGCCTCCCTCCGGGTTGCAGAGGCATTTTGGATGTGTGTGTGTTGATGGCTCTTTTATATGACTTCCATTACTTCATGAGGTCTGGAGGAAACAATCCTTTTCAAAAAAGATGTGGTGCGTTCAGGAGGTATCTTCATCCTAACAATACATTTTGTTTAGCACACCCCATAATGGCACATGCAGATGTTCTTGAAAAGGTGCAGTGCTAGACAGAAAGGCTACACAAATAAAAATGGGAGTGAGGCTATTCGCTCACCTGGCCAGCAATTCAGTCTCTGTGGTTTCCCCCTTATTGTCCTCTGAACTCTTCTTCCTCAATCAAAAAGGATGCTATTAGAAGTGAATGATCCTCCTTCAAAAAAGCCCTTTACTTTTTCTTAGCTTATTCTTAGCTATTTTAGGGCTCAGAATTGATTATTGGCAGATGGTAAGGCTTTTAGGAGTAATACAAGTCCAAGCCTCTCCTGCACTTCCCTTAAGTATTTTGGTATGAATACATCCCAGTTAAGGGACTGGTCACTGTGGTCAGTCCCACAGTTTGCAGGGTGTTGTAACAACTGCTCAGGTGAAATAGGCAAAAAACTCTAAGCAATAAGATTATATGAAAAACTAAGTTAGAGCTAAAAAAACAGATCAAAGATCAGCAATCACAGTAAGTTGAATAAGAAAATGAGATGTTTGTACAGAGACCCCTTGGGCAGAGTCAGAACCAGCATCAAGATCTCTTGATTTCTACAGCACTGTGCTAATTGGCTTTGAATGTCTGCAGGAAGCATATTCTGTGTAAGAATGATAAGCAGCAGCAGTTACAAAAGGAAAAGATATTAAAAGTAGGACAACTATAAAATTATTTTTCTTTATAGATCTCTCAAGCTTGCGATAGACAGCAGTATAAAGGGTCAGTCAGGAGCATCTTCCAGAGCAGTGTGGTTTAAATAATTTTGCTTAGAGACATTCATGGTCTCTTTCATTAAATTATATTATTAATCTTTTAACTCATCCGTCTTTAATTATTTCCTTTAACGTACTGTATCAAAGTGGTTTACAGTTTAAATAATACTAGCTGAAGGAGGTTTTTACACTTTCAGTGAAATTATTAATTCTTAATTGCTTTTATGAGAAATAGGGAATTACCATCCCATTACATCTCAACAATGTTCACAGTAATGTTTTGGGAGTTCATCTTTCTTTCCTTCTCCCCCCTTTTTTGGGGGGCACTGTCTTGTCTCCTGTAGTAGGTAATACTATAAAAGTATTTCATACCTGTAGTCATCTTTGTTGTCATTCCCTATTTTTTTATTATTATTTATTATATATTTCTTAAAATTTACTAATTAGAGCGATATAGCTTTTTATGTTTTGCACTCAGATTCTTTGCCAACAACTTGTAAGATTCTATTTGACTTGCTGATGATACTTGTTTTCTTGAAAGACTGAGTCAGAGGCCATACCTGTGCTTTTCATCTTATTTCCAATTTATTCAACATTGCAGGAAGTGTCTATTCCCTAGATGCCTTTAAGAACTGTGTGTTCAAAATAATTCTGTGTGGTGTAGTATCCCATTTCCAGGTCATTTCACAGTAGGTTTCGCAGTGCCTGTAACCTTTCCCACATTGTGGAGTCTGCTTAATACCTCGACACTGGTGGATGTGGACTGTCTTCCGTTACATGATGGCTTCACAGCAGACTTCCCGCTATATTCCTAGACACTATCTGCTCACCCATCTGCTCATTGAACTTGTCACAGAACTCCACTGTATTTTTGAGACATTTTTACTGCAGAGCTGCACTAACTACTCTCCCATAGAGTGTCTGCATCCTTTTGCTTTTTGTATTTTGTCATTCTACTTTCCACTAGCTGCCTTGGTACCGATCACAAGCACACCAGTCTTGAATTTTCATGCAATTGCCAGGCATGGCTTTGTAATCTGTTGTTAGCACTGGGCTAGGATTTTCCTCTCTGATCATTCTGTCAGATAGGCTGAGGGTACCAGTTCACAATATATAGGAAATACAATCAGATATGATATATGCAAGGTGGTTTTTCTTACTAGAGTAATACTTGGTTATTTACCTCCTTTTGCTATATTTAATTGTCAGTGTTGTTTCATGAATTATTGTTGCATCAAATACCACAGTAGCCAAAACCTCACAGTCTATGCCTCCTTCTCAATATGACACATGGATGTTTGATACTAAAAAAAAAAAAATCATAAATGCAAATTTATTATTTTAAAATGCAGTATTTTCTATCTTTATTTAGTATTAGCAGTGTTTTAGATCAAAACCTTTGGCTTATGAACAGACAAGAGATAACATAAAGATAAGAGCATTTCCAGAAGGCTGGGATGCAACTTTTTAATGAAGGAAGCAGCAGTATGCATGTTACGTGGGATTGTCTTTAAATATTGCCATAACAAAGTTCAAAGGTTTTGCAGAGATTCAGTTAATCTTCCTTAAATAACTTTCCAGTTCTAGGTGTTTCATAACACCTACGGCATGTCAAATGCTTACTGTAAATGCACAACCAGTTTTTTCAGCTGTAGATACTGTAGATTTTAATGACAATTAGAAAAGTTGTCAGGTACATTTCTTCAAGACTCTGATTAATATTTTATTTTCATGGATTTTGTTTTCTACATTTGTATATTTGGCACATACTCATAGCTAGTACATAAAGTGAGAGGCTGCACCTGCTTCAGCTAATTTTAGCACCAATAAAGTGAGATTCTGAAATTGCAAGGCAGCATCTCTGATTTTAGGTAAAACCTGAAAATTTTATTCCTTATGGTTGTGGTGACAAGTCTCTGAAGAATACTTGTCAAAAGACTGTAGTCTTCTCAGTGTCAGGACCCAAGTTTTTCTCAGAAAAAAATATGAGCTTTCAATCTGCTGCAGTCAATACTTGTGAATTATACAGTGGCCCCCTTAATTTGCTTAGTTAACAGGGGAATTTGAATTGTCTCCATGATGTTTGATAATTAATTCTAGAGAATCTTTTTCTTTAAATAGTAGGAGGACTTGCAGAGAAGGAACGTACGTGTCATAGGAGGGGATTATTAAGTGGTTGTCCTGATCTTTGGATGTAACTCCTGCTATGACATCTTGCATAATTAGCACAAGTTTCAACATAGAAAATAGAGTTTTACAAAGATCCACAATGACTATAAATATAGAAGCCAATTGTTGTTAATTTTATTGTAACAGATACTTGTCACACTTTCTAAATTCAAATTTCTTCTGTAGTATCTTTTTACATTTTTGTAATGATCTTTAAGCAGCCTTGTTCTTACATCTCTGCCCGTTTAAGATATAATACTGCTCTGTTTCTTTGCACTCTTCCTCTCAATAATCACCTATTGTAGCACAGTTTACATGAATGCTTCTTATCCATGAATCCAAAATTAGATGTGTGTAGCATTGTTACAGCTTATTCAGCCACTGGGCTATGGTGGTGTTTCTGTGCTGGTAAATGCTGTAATGGTAATACTTAAACGTCAAAAGCCCCAGCTGTTTTCAAACCCTGAGTCATACAAAGCGGCTTCTCTCTGCATGGGATTCCAGTGCACTTTCAGTCAGTATAGAGATTGAGCAATTTTCTCTTTTATGTGAAAAAAAAAAAGAATAGAAGATGTGTGCCGCTGAAACCTCCAAACTTACAGTGCTTCCAGGGAACTTCAGGTACAAAATTGGTGAAAGCACTTGAGCAAACGTTATCCTTTCTCTCTTTGGTGCCAGAGTTATTTGAGGTGGCTCAGTTGAGTCTGATGACTAATTAATGTAATTTTATCCTGTTCTTAGCTCAGGCCCTTAGAAAGCTAACTCAGCATTCACTACAAGCTCAGTCAGGCCAGATCATCTATGGGGAGACATTTCGTGGATGAGGAAGAGGGATTTTGTGCTCTGGCCTGAAGGGTGGTTGGTTTGGGAATGGTCAAGATGAAGAATCTAAACTGTGTTNCAGAACAAAGTCAGTAAATTTTCAGTAAATTTCCTTAAAATTATGATTTGGAGTCCCATATCTGACTTTCTGAGGCAATGTATGTTTGTAACACATACTGACTAACTCTTTGCAAATTTCTTTTTCAAAAACGGATTTTTAAGTTTTAAGCTTTGGTCTTCAGAAAATAACATCCTAATTCGGTATAAAGGGCTGAACATAAACACTTTAACCTCCAGAACTGCTGAACAAAAAAAGCAATGGGTGTAGTTCCTTGAATTTTGTGTACTATTTCCTTTTTTTTTTTTCCCCTTCCCTACCCCACCCCCACCCCTATTACCACTTCATCATGATACATTTTACTCATGATATCTCTGTTCATTAAGTACATAAATTCACCTTTAATTCTCTCTCTTTCCTTTGCAAGCAAAGTAATCTGTCTCCTTGACCCTTACCCAACATGCAAATACAGCTCATTTGAGCCTTCCTCTTGAGGTGTATGGGGCAGGCCTTTGGAGCACTGGAGTAGTTCCCATTTGATCTTTTTCCTCTGATCAACCTGTACACTTGCAGCTTAGCTGCAGAGTCCTCAGATTTTCCAGCCCATTGAGACACAGGGCTTTCCCTTGAAGTGTGCAAATGACTCATTATATACAGGAAATTCACTTAGGCATTTTGCAGTGGCTTATTAACATCCACACTGCAAAATTAACACGTTCATTCCTACAGTTCACGTAATCTTTCTGAGCAAAAGACATTTAGCTGACCAATGATATTTTTCTGGATGGCAGTCATAATAATAACCCATTACCATTTAGGAGATCAGTTTTTGATAGAAGCACAGCATATAGTTACCCACAAGGTGTTCATGTTTCCATATTTCATTTGAGAAGATGAGTTTCCAGTGCAGACTGTTGAACAAAATTAATTTAGGGAATATTTCCATTATTTTAAGTTAGTTGCAAGGTTTGAGTGTTTGATAGTATTTTAATCGTGTCTCAAGAGGTGATTCAAGGCAGATATTCAGTCCAGGTTTAGTTATTTAAATCATTCTCTCACTTCTTAGAAGGACTGAGGATGTAATAAAGAATGACTATGCCCTTTCAACATCCACTTATGTCACAAAATCAACAGAGAGCAGTAAATAAATCTGAGTTCTAACAACATTTCCTGAAAGAAAATCTTGTGATTGGTACCAGAAATTGCAATACATGTGAACTAGCAACCTTCTGTAAACTTACATGGCACCCACTTGTACTGCTTTTCATTTCAGAAATCATTGACTTTTCTCTCACTTATATGAACAATAAGCTCTTCTAAATAACACACATGAATTTCAGATTTCTGTCCAAATAAATTCACATAGTATGTATTAAAAGATTTATGATAAATTTAGCAAAATGTGAAACCAGTAACTGCATCTATTTAGGCACAAACTTCAGAGGTAAAACCAAATCTTTCTAACATTTTTTTTCAGGTGATTTTGTCAAGGATCATATCTTGACTAATG
This sequence comes from Rhadina sibilatrix, assembly GCA_013400275.1. Lineage (NCBI taxonomy): Eukaryota > Metazoa > Chordata > Aves > Passeriformes > Phylloscopidae > Rhadina > Rhadina sibilatrix. The sequence continues at coordinate 45,132 of VWYO01015261.1, read as the reverse complement.
TTATGCATGTAGAAGTAGAGTNAAAAAAAAAGCAACAAAACAAAAAAGCACACCTCATATACCTCTGTTTTAAAAAGAGCTTTTTACTTTTTACTTGGCTTTGTCTAAATTATTTTTGCAGCTACTGTTTTGTTCAAGTTTTTTCCAGATCTGGCTGAAGATTTTGAAATTCGTGTTTGGTACAGAATTTAATATAACCATAGTTCATTCCTTCTGTATTTACTGTTTGGCATGAACACACCTTATATAAGTTTTATTTTACACTTTTTTCTCTTGATTGAGACATCACATTTGCTTTATCATGGAAGTTAATGAGTTTTTGTTGTTTGATCTCCAGCTGTGATGGACATTCACTAAATGCAATTCACATATGAACATTTCCTCATCATTAATAGTCCTCTTTTATTTTCAATTTTTTTGTTTACAAAATACTGGCAATAAACTGATCTTGGTGATGAACAGCCTGAAGACAAATGAGCAGAAAAGATACATTTTACTGTCAGGGACAGTGAAACTGTTATCAACCAATGATTTGAAAGGTGGTAAACTCAAAGAAAATAGGAAGATATTCCCAGACATCCCTGCTATGGCAAATAGTGAGGCTGCTCCCATGACTGTGCTGCAAAATACCATGTTTTGAACTGTAGATAAGTTAATTGTGTTTTGACCTTTGATATAGTATGTGGACTCACGTCCTAGTTTACAATACTGAAAACTTTAAAAACTGCTTATTACCAGCTTCAGAAAATTTCATCTGGTTTTCCTTTGTTTTACTCTCTTCCATGACCTTGTCAGAAAAGAATACTCTAGAATTTCATTTTTTTTTGAAGTTCATGTGATATGTGTAAGTAAAACCAGAAGATACCACGAAGTGAAACAAGAAGTGTTCTGAAAATTACTAACTTTAAAAGCCAGAGAGGATTTAAAGAAAACTTAAAAAAAAACAGTAGGACATAAAACTATAGGAATTACAGCCAAAACCCTGTTAGGTTTTCCTTGTAGAGTTGGAAGGCAGTAAATGCTATTTTTTTTTATTTGTTCTTGTGTGCCTTGAAAGCACTTGGATTACTTCCTTGGGGGGAAAGAGTGGAGAACATAAGTTGGGTGGTTTTTTTTAAGAATTTGCACAAAGGTAAATGTAGGAAGAATATTCTGTAGAAGTTACAAACATGGTGCACAGTATGAGTAATATACTTTCTGGGTAAACCAGAGAACCTCCTTTCCTTACATTTTTCTGAGGACTAAAAACTATATAGATCAGAATTTAGTACTATAGCATTCACCTATGCCAGAAGTTTCATAACATTTAGTGGTGTGAACAAGTATTGTGACAACCTATCCATCCAAAAAAAGGTGAGTCACTCGCTTCTTGTGAGTGTTCTCATAAAGTGCAATTAGGCAAATTGAAACAGTAATGTATATGTTTTGAGTATGATAGTATAGTGACTGAAGTTATACAAAAATATGAGGCCTAATTATGTAATCATTCAAGTGAATGCATATTCACTGAACTAAATGAGATTTAATTGCCTAAATAGCAATACTCATGTAGACATATTGCTAAATTGGAAACCAAGAGTATTGATATGATGGAAGTTTTAACTAGGACTTCTGACCACTTTCTAAGTAAAAAGATCATCTCTCCTGCATTCATCTTGAAGACTGCCATACTTAATCACAGCAGATCTTTCCCTCAGAAACTGACAACTTAAAACAACAAACTTAAATAGTTAAAATCTAAAATTACATACAGCATGATATTTTCTTAGCTTCTCCATGTCTCTGTTTGAATCAACTAAATATACTAAAGTTTCTCTCTTCTTGTTACCTAGAACTGAAATAACTGATGTAAAGTCAGGCAGGCATTACCTGTTGTAATTACCTAATTACAGTTTATTCAGATCTAGAGCTCTGTTCTAAGGTATACTGGAAGTTTAAATTTTCTGGGTGATACAAGCCATGTTCAGATATTATAGAAAGTCATGTGAACACAGTATTTTTCATCCAAAATACATTGTGGAAGAAAGCCTGGAACATTATTTTTCTGATCTTGCTCTGCATTTTACCTTCCATCTCACTAAATTTGCTAACTTTTCTTACAATAGGCTTTCTGCTTGTGTGAAGAACATTTACACAATATTTGTCTTATGCTAACTGTAATTCACTTTTGTGATTTCCCTGCTGTCCAAATGAAGTTGAAAATCAAGGGAACCTGTAATGGATCAGAGCTCTTGGAAATACATTTCTGCTGCTGAATAAAATAATGTGATTTGTTTGAGTTTCTCCTGAAGTCAACATTGGTAAATAACATATAAACCTTTCCTTCAGGTTTTCATGTCACATGAAATGAGTTAAAAATCTTCTGAAAAAATTGATGGAGTTAATTGGAAGGAATTCATCTTGTTTCTCTTTTAGCATTCAAGGGATGTCTTTTTTCTGATTCTGTGCTAATGGGGTTTGCTGTGTGAGCATGAAATGCTGACAGGAAGCCCAGCAAATATCTTTCCAAATTGTCACTAGGATCTGTCCAAACAGTATGATAAATGTCAAGTATCAATCAAAAAATAAAAGGCTCTGTCAGATAGAGACAGATACTGAGATGATGAGATTTGTGTTATTTTATGTGCCACATACCGACAGGCTCAGGGAGTGAGTAGCTATTGTGGATACTTAAAATGGCCAGAAATTCTGGGTATCTGCTCTTCCAGTTTTAATCTACTTGTCACATTCATTTCTAAGGATAGAACAGAATTTCAATCTTTATGTCTGAATTTTACACAGTTAAGAGTTGGCCTGGAAGAGCACAGCAGCTCCTGATTTCTGCCTTGAGCGTACTCATACCCTTTTAGCAGTCTTTGCAGCTTTAGGTTTGCCCTTTCTCTTCGCTCGCAAGATTCTTTTTTTTTTTTTTTTTTCTTCACTTAGAGTAAATTCCAGCATCAGTCTCACTTATTTCCAGTGTAAAACTGTCATGTCTGACAACTGAATTTACACCTCCAAACAAATTTCGCACATTGTAGGGAGAGCTTGCTGGCCTTTTAAGACCTGTAGTTCAGGAGACAGATTTTGGTGGTGCTCTATCTGAACAGAGTAGGACTGAGAAATCAAGAAGTCAAGCTCCTTTACATTATTTATAACTTTCCTGCCTACCAGCAGTCATGAATAAAGGACCTTTGCAGATCAGATTCTAGGTAGACTGATTGTCTTGCAAACTGAAGTGTTGTCTTCTAGAACTTATTATTTTTTTCCAGAAAGGCTGCCTGCAAGGTGTTCATGTTGAGCTAATAGAAGTTGTAAAGAGGATATATATTACTTGTATAGTGTCCGGAGAACCACTGAATGGCTTGAATTGGAAGGAACTTTCAAGATCATCTAGTCCAACTCCCTTGCTATGGAGAGAGAGATCAATATGCAGAATAATTCTTTTTCTCTGCCCATACCAAGATATCTGTATACTTGGTTATTCCAAGTAAAAAAAAAAAAAAAAATTATAAGCATATTATGAAGAGAGATTGCCTTATAAAATATTCATTATTATGTATATAATTAATGCAAATTCTGTGATACTTTAAGGAGTTAGATCCACATAATTCTTTTCCAGCCATTCATGTATCAAGCTGCCCTCCACCGTAGCTCATACCCAGAGCAGTGTTTATCCGAGTGTGGAGCTAAATGTCTGCAGTGAGCCATCTTGTGTGTTTCTCTGTGCAGTTCTTAGGATGTTCTCCGACAATCTTGTTTTTTGTTGCTAAGTTTGACCTTTTTTTGACCAGTGTGGAAGAAGGCCCTTTGCTTTGAGCTATCCCTGCCATCTTGGCATGTCTGCGTATGCTCTGACTCCCTCCAGACTGTGATGATGTCAGACTATCACTTGCTTGAGGTTTTCAGGTACCAGTCATGTCAAAATACTTTTTCATTATGAAAATAGAAATGGTTTGACTTTTGTGAAGAAAAAAGGACATGTACTTTAATAATGATGAAAAATTTTAGACTGTACTTTAATTTTCATGTTTGCTTCCTAGACAGGATTGAGTATATTTTACTTGGATAGACTGGAAACAAAATGACTGCCACATTGGGTAAACAATGAGAGAAATTTAATGTTATGTTCCAAAAATAAATAACATCAAGATATAAAGTCAAAAATACTTTGAAAACAATATAAGAATGAGAGGAGAGCAAGGGAAATGTAACCTACCAGCCCTGTCTCCTCATGAAGAGAAATCATGTCATTCACAAAACAAATCGAAACAGTTATGTAACTTTAGTAATGATTTTTTTTTTCCTTTTGTACACACACAAAAAATGCTTTGAAGCTTTCAGTATAGAAGATACATGCAGGATTTAATTGAACATTCAAGCTCACATAAGGTCAGTGTGGGTTGGGTATGGCCATTCTCATATTAACAAATACCTTTCTGAAACTCTGAAACCATTCTGAGGTGTGATTTGAAGTTAACCAGGTCAACCTTCTGGAGTTGTTCAAGTAACTTTAGTTTTCTTCTTCTCTGACTAAGAAAAAAGTTGGACAAGGTTTCTGTGCGACTCTAGGTCTCATATCTGGGAGATGAAGTGTATATTATTAACCAAGTAAAAAGGTTTCTTATCAAAAAGAAGGATAACTTGGGGGTGACTTTCTAGCTGATGACTCCAAGATTGAAGGAAATGTTCTTCCCTTTCTGTCATTGCTTCTTTCTGAGGGTGACATCTGGAAAGTTTCCTAAAAACTTTGTGTAAGTTTAGTTGACTTTTTTTTTTTCCTTTCCTTGTTTCATATTTCTCAGGAAAAACGAAGGAATTAAAAAAAATCTGAATTTCCTTTGTGACCCACTAATGATGCCTCTCCAAAAACAAATTTGAATCTTTTTGAGGGAACCTCCTGATCATAGAAGCATAAAATCTTAGAATAGTTTGTGTTGGAAAGGTCCTTGAAAGATTCTCCTAATTCAAACCCCCTGCAATGAGCAGGAACATCTTTAACTATATCAGGTGCTTAGAGCCCCATCCAACTTGAAGTTGAATGTTTCCAGGGATGGACATCCACCACTGCTCTGGGCAGCCTGTTGCAGTGTTTTATCAGCTTCCTTGTAAAAAACTTCTTCCTTGTATCTAACCTAATACATAACCCGTTACTCAGTTGGAGCTGATTCAACACAGTTAGTGAGTTTGCTTTGCTTCTGACCCATAAATTCTGCACTCTTTGTGTCCATTATCGGTGACATATTCCATTCCCCCAGCTTTGTTTATCTTCCCTGAGGTCTGAGATAACACCCAGACAACAATACCACCTTCATCTTATTTCAAGTTCCTTTAATGGTGGCTTAACTTGCAGTCCAAGTTCCAGGTATCCTTGAAGGCATATTTGGGGGTGGGCGTATTCTAGGGTCTGTGGCGTTAAGAGTGTTTGAGACAGGCAACTGTGCTCTTTACCTCCTTACACCTCCTTCTGCTCGTGAACCCAGAGCTGGACATGGTACTGCCAGGTGGGTTCTCATGAGAGCAGAGCAGAGAGGCAGAAGCCCCTCCCTTGCTGCTTTTGATGTCATTTCTTATAGAAACATGATCTCACTGGAAATAATAAAACTTAGACTAAAAAAACACATTGTTTACAAATACTGTTTAAAGAAAAGTTGTGTGCTGGTTTGAAAGCAAAACCAGTGAGACTCCCAGTCAGAGATACAATTTAATAGGAGAAGAGAGAAAAAAAAGTAAAATAAAATAAATGGAACAATACAACCTAACACCCTGTTGGTCAGGGTGTTGGAAGCAGTCCACAGTAAGTCCTATTGGAGTGGCAGATGTGGTTCTGTTAGAACAGAGGTGATCCTGAGAGAGAAGAGTCCAATGATGGTGAGAAGGGTCCAGTCTTCCTTCAGGAATCCAGTGGAACCAGATACCTTGTGTTCCTGAGTCTCGGTTTTCATCTAGGTAGGAATGGTTGGCTCCCACACACTGGGTGGAGCATTTCACAAGGGGATGATGGAATGTGTCCTGTAATTGGTGAGCCTTAATGCCCCATTAGCAGCAAATATCCCCCTGGAGGGAGGACAGGTGGTGGAAGAGATAAGGAACAATGTCCCACCTGGTTTTAACAGTTGGCCCATTATCAGAAGGCATCTGCCCCCCCTTCCCCCAGAGTTACAAGAGATAAAGGAAAAAACATCTCCCCAACTGCTTTCAGCAGATGAAATAGAGTACACATTTTGGGTTCCATAACCCAAGACAAGTTGATTCCATCCTCTTCTTCCTTCTTATTTTCCTCATTCATCGATCCCTATAAGTTCCTCCAGGATACAGAGTTTCTCAGCTTTCAAACCATGCAGAAAAGAAATATAAATTTCTGGATGCATTGAGGTTACAAAGAAGATAGGGACCTTTTCAGCTCTTGTCACAACAAGTCATGGTTGCCCATCTGTCTACAATTGAAAGTCATTAAAATCTGAAGGTTCTGACCCAGCAAGCATAAAACTAGTAACTTTGTGACTTTCTAATGATTACAGAATTTAATGTTCTTATTTATTTTATGATGAAATATGGCATGCTCTGTAATGACGCTTCATGAAAAGTGTAAAAGTTTGAAGTGTATATCCAACAGCAAGAATACCGCCCAGTCATCTTATATTCCACCTGTTCTGGAAGAAATCAAGAGCTATCTTGACAAGAGCTTTGATAAATCTCCTTCCAGTCTCCAGTACAGATGCTTATGCTTCTGTTGCCTGTATTTCTTCTGGCAGCTGGGGTTAGAGATCATTCTTAAAAGTTGTAATGCTCTTTTCCTTCCATGGGAAAGAAAAATTAACTCAAGGTCCAGCTCCCTTTTTCTGCTCTTTGATGCAGTACATGGTGTCTGTTTATTTTTAGAATTACATGTTTAACTTTGGCCTTTGAGATATCTGATTGAAAAGAAAGTGGCAATGCAAAAATAACTCCTCATGATGAAGAGTACATGGATCGTTTTGCCACTCAGTCATTGATTTTCAAATCTTTAATACTTGGAAGACTTTTGGGATCCCCTCTGGAACACTTCCCACCACAGTGCATTTTTTGAAGGCAGGAAATGGACTACTGTTAGAAGAGCTGTCAGTTTGATAGAGGGGGAACTGACATTGTATATGTAATGAAGATATAAAGTATTTTGGCACAAAATTATAGCACCTTCAAAATATTCTACACTGTTTTTGCAATCTTAAACCTCTAAGGAGTGGTTTTTATATGCTTTGTTGATGTTAGATAGCTTTGAACTGCTTTGAGATAGGGATATCTGCATTTTTTGGTAACTCCATTTTGTTTCGTTATTTTTCCCCTGCCTGTGAACATTTGTTCTATTTTTCTATGGACATTTGTTCCATATTTCTAACAGTGCCATTTAAGCAAGAGTTTCTATAAGCCTTTAAATGAGTTTCCCAGATTTGCCTTTCTGTGATGGCTGACTTTAGTCTTAAAGATAAAGAAAAATTTAATTCAAACTTCTTTCTCTTTTGAGGGCATTTTCCTGTCTTTTTTTCTTCTTCTCCGAGGACCCACTGTGCCAAGCAGTGCATATGCTGCTCCTGCACTCTTCCTACCGTTGCCAACACCTAGGGGGTCACTTCCTTCTCCTCTGCAGGCTATTTTAGGACCTCACTTTGGGACTCACTCTGTGGCTTCTTTAAAGTTGACCAGTGTGGGTAAATGCAGTTCCTTGGGTCAGAAGTCTTGGATATAGGGAACAAAAAACCTGACTACATGAGTCTGAGGAGACAAGCTAAAAATAGGAAGAACACTTGCCTAACTTGTTTTACTTTCCAGTCTCTGGAAGGTCTGGGTATGAAATGTATGGAAATTTTACAATAGGACAGTTCAAGAGTTTTCTAGAATATCCAGCAATGTCACATAACAGCTCCAGATCTATTCAGACACTTTCTACTTACTACATTTCCTGTAGAAACTTCATAAATTTTTTTGTATTTGTGGTTTTGGGGACAAGAAACAAACAGAGAAATAGTGAATTTTCCACAGGAATGCAAAATGTCTTACATCTGAATTAGTTTAGTCAGAATTTATTTAGGTCCATATCCACACTGGAAACATTTGTAAAATTCACATATTGACTTCACATTTTCTGAACCTGAATTTTAGTTAGCTTATGATTGTGAACCCTGTACCTCGTGCTAAGCTTAGAAACTGTTTCAAAGTCAACAGGATCTGAGGATTTGACAAGAAATAGATAAATATAAGGGAAAGTCACTCAGATGACAGATTCTTGGACAAGAAGTTCCTGTGAAATTGAGTTAGATCAAAAGGGTAGTCACACAGTCAACTGAAATTTTTGTCTCAAACAAATACTTACACACTTTTATTGTCTTTTTTTCCAACAAAATTGAAAATTTAGGCAGTTTCAAAGCCCCCGGAAAAGGGAAATCAGTAGTACTGATATTTGGAGTGAATGGTTCAAGTTTAGAAAACACCCTAGCAACTGAAATAGTAAATCCTAAAATAAAGTACTTGACTGAGGTACTTGTCAGCCTCCTGAAACAGAGATATTGTTTGCAGAGTGGAAGAATGGCAGACATTGAATTACGTTTGTTCTTTGGCAATGCATGTCAGTGGTGTTTTCTACAACCTTGGGCCTGAAAGGTTTGCTCAGGTGACAGTAATGCATTCTGGGGTGCTCTTTTCTTCCTTTATTGACTGTGCCAGCAATTATCCTGTTTGTACTGGGGTTCGTATGCATTTGACCCAAAAGTGAGTATGAGAGCTCAGTGCTTGCAGTGCATCCACCTAGGAGATGAATGTCAGGCTGCAGTAACCACCTCTGTGTCTAGGATACAAAGTTAAGAAGAACCTCGAGTACCTGTTCCCATAGCGTCCTAGAACCACTAAATTTCTAATCAAATTCACTAAGGCTGAGGAGGTATTGAAGGTGAATTATTCATTTAGAGAGGTGAAGTGGCTTTACCACCATAGTTCTTTGTGAACATTTTCTTCATTCAATTGCATTTGACAAAATCTGGCCCAAATCAACTTTACACTCTTTTGAGTAACTGGGGGTGAGGGTGTGTGGGAGTGTAGTTCTGTTGTTTCTTTAGTATGGGGTTTTGTTTGCTTGCTTTAATAGTTAAGTTGTTACTCCGTTTTAAGACTGGGTGACAATGTTGGATGTATTTCAGTCCTCCTATTACCTAGATTATTGGACTAGCCGCCTTGAAAGCACATATATAATTTTGATTTGCAAATAAAAATCACTTAATGAGGATGGTTTTTTACTGAAGGGTTGAGCTTCTTCCTGTTTTCAGATATTTTGTACCATTATTAAAGCATTGAAGAAAGTTTCTGCTGAACTCCACAGACAGATGCTGAATATTTGTGCAGATATAGTTAAAGGCTTGTAAAATTCGGCTACTTCATATTTGCGTCTACAAATATCCTAATTCCAGAAAGGCAAGTGTAAAGCATGAAGTTGGAACAGGAGTAGTAAGAGAAAAAGCTAGATAGAAAAACCAATGTAATAAAAAGGAATTCTATGGAGAGGTATTAATAAGGGACATAAAAAAAGAAAACCTACAGAAAAAAAAAAAAAAGATTTCCCAATTTATTTTTTTTTTTAATTGAAAAGTTGAGTGACATGTAAGTGAAAAGAGAAACAATGAAGTGACAAAGCAATGGTCATCATAACCACTCTCTCTCCTATTCACTACTTTTCTTCAGTTGGAATAACTCAAGGAGAGGATTGTGTGGTCATGTACAAATGATCATGAAAAAATGAAAAAGACAAGAGGGAAAAGAAATTGTTTTCAGATGGCTTTTTATTGGTTTGCTTATTTTTAATTTTTAAGACAGCATGGTTCCAGATTTTTCTTTTTAATTTTTAGAGGACCTTAAAAAAATCATCTTGTCCCATGATTCATTATCACCAGCTGATTCAACTGCTTACTTTTACATCTATCACCTCCTCCTCTACAATTTGAATAAAAGACTCAGTGTAGACTTTGATAAAACAGAGCGAGAGAATAAAATGTAGACATTTCCTTGCTAGCTCCATGGATGCTCCCAAGAGTCATTGCATGCAGAGCAGCAGCTGGATGTTCATTGTGCTGAATCAAGTTTAATGAGACTAGAAACTGTATGTACTCCTCTAGAAATTGCACTGGGAGCAATCTTCAGACATTTTCAGCATGGTAATATCTTGCAGAAAGAATGAAATTGAATCTGTCAGTTCTGCTTACACACAAATGAAAAGAGGCTTTAATTGTTGCTTGATTAGATTAACATTTTTCTTCAGTCCTTACATGCACAACATTTCAGGTTATCTGCACTCTAAGAGAAAAAAATCTGACTTCCCCATTGCAGTCTTTTACTATTCATTTGGTGTACATTATCCAGTGAAATATTTCATGGAACAACACCTCATGAAGGGCTACGTTGTACTTGGTTCACATGATATACTTATTAAATGACTATCATTTCCTAGAAACTTCTGTAATATTTGATGTGAGTTTGCTGAAGTAATGCTTATGATAAAATTGATGGTGTAAGATGCTGCTGGTTAAATTGAGACCAAGTCTGTTCTGCCTGTAGTGCTGTGTTAATTACAGTATTTCAAGCCTCACAGATAACGCCGCAATCACAAAACCTCTTTCAAATTGTCTCTGTGAACTCACTTAAAATTAATCTCTAGAGAATTTATCTGTAGGTGAGTACTTGAGGCAGTAGCAGAATTTTTTCCTTCCAGTGCATCTAGTGTGTTGTTATAAAGACATGCCTGTGACAGGGTAAATTTCATTTTTCAGAGGCTTTTAATTATTTTATGAAAAATGTGCTTGAGCTGTAGATGGGCAAAACAGTTCTACTACAGAGGACATTCCTTATGAACCTGAACTAGGATAATCCATGATGTGTCTAAGAGAAAGGATCAGTGTTCAAAATTCAGTGAAATGTCAACAGATCTTCACTTTACTGTACAAGACCCTTTTGTCCCATATTGGAAATTTTACAGTTGTCTGCTATTTGCTTGAAACATCAGAAGAGAGACACTTAGGCAGAGTCCTGCTTTGAAAAGTTGGTGTTCTGTGCTTATACTTTTAATTTTATAAAATGAACAATATGAAAGCATTAAAATAGAAATAACAATGTCACTAAAAGAAAGTAATTAATTTAGCTCCAGGCAAAAAGCATTTCAACAGAAAAAAATGTTTTAAGTAAATTTTATATTAAATTCACAGCCTTAGTTGTGCTTATGGGTATCAGTTTCCTTTCCCTGACAAGAGTTTAAATTAGGAGTGATTTGATTGAAATGTATTGAATTTCACAGGCACAAACAAAAGCTGAAATCGATTGAATAATGATTATTTATAAGTAAGTTTAAAGTATTTGGGGAGGACAGAAATGGGAGTAAATACTAAGTTTTAAAACATAAGCAGGGATTGCACATGATGTTTAAGTAACCTGGTGATAAATCTACAAAACTTTACAAATATTACCTACAAATACAAAATAAGTGCATGCTATTTAGCTATGTATTTGTGATATGAAGGAATTATTATGATTAAGAATCCATGTAGGATGGTCATCAGAAGAAATGTAGTTTGGATAGCATCCCTGCCTTTTCTGTTTGTGTCTTTTACAACAACTCTGTGAGACAATATTTATGGGGTTTCATTTGCTATTTTCTTGTATCCACGTCTCTTCTTTTGGGTGCAAAAGTGGTCACAAAAACTTAACTAAATCAGCATGTTATGCTAGCTCTCCACTTGCAGAATAACTACATGAAAAATTAGACAAGTGATGAATTCCCTCTTGGTTTTTGAAAGGATATATTGGTGGTCTTGCAGGGCAGAAGGAGGAGAAGAGGGAGTTGTTTTTTTGGACAAGGATCCCTCCCTGAAGTCATGTCCATGTTCTGCTTAAATGCAGAATCTGGAAAAGAAGTAATTCACCTTTCTCATCTTTAGAGCATTTCTTTTCTTTTGATGAGGCCTTTTTCAGTGGGCTAGAGGGAGAAGAAAGCTCAGTAGGATGACTTTTCAAAGTTTGGCAAGTGGCAGGAACATTGTGACGTTTGTTCCTTAACACTGAAGGAAAAGTCCTTTGCTCCTCTTCCTGTGTGGGAAGCAACTGTATTACTAGCAGTGTATTTTTTACAAACTAACAAGAAAAAATGCAGACTCTTACAGTGAAGGGAACACAGTGTGACATGCTCTGTCAAATTTCTGTGCCAGATTTTCCCAGAACTGCCCTGCCTTGCCAGCAGGACAAAAGGTTCACTTTATTTAAAGATGCTGTGGGTAGCAATGAGAGCAAGATCTGTTTACATGCTTATATATTTATAATGCTCTTCAGGAAGTATATCTTGGATAAACAGAAAACCAGAGAGGATGTAAGCAGACCCCAAAGTTCTGTAATTGATCAACTGAAAAAGGGCATCAGGTGTTTAGTATTCATTCTGAAAACTGACTTTCTTTGCTTCCCTTTGGAGATTTGATTTCAGTTTTTGTTATAAGAGATTTATCTACTGGATTAGATAAAGAGCGAAGAATTGTCAGACTTATATTACATACACACATACATAGGAAATGAAAAAATGTTGAATTCAAGACTTCTGTTTTTCATAAATGCTGCAGTGCAAGCCAAAACAGTGATGATTTATTTTTAATCTATGACACTGTAAATATGTCTTTTTAAAAATGTTGTTAAAATTGCCAAACATCAAATGATTCTTTGTAAAAAAGGTGCAGTGAATTTTGGTAAGTACTGACGTGAGCTCACTACATCAAAGTTTGAATTTTTCCTAACCATAGTAATTTGCTTGTCTTGGAACATACAAAAGCCAGTAGTACCTTGAACCCTTGGGTATCCAAATTTGAACAAAAAATAAAACCAAAACCCAAGTTACACCTATTTGAGATAACACAACCCCCTGAAAACTTACAAAGGTGTATGATTCACGTTGTAAAGAAATAGTAAATAGTGATTCTGCCACTATATTCTAAGTATTTTCTAAGCTCAGCAGTGGCATCAGTCTCCCTAGGTTTCCTGCTCACCTATCTACTTAAGAGAAGCTTTCCTTATTGCCTCTAACATCCCATGCTGGATTCAGTTACATCTGGGCTTTGGCCTTCGTAACCTCATCTGCAGATGCTCAGATGATGTCTCTTCATTACTCCCAGACTGTCTCCATACAATTTAAATGCCTGTTCTTTATTTGTCTGAGTGGAGACTATCAAGAGCAACGCAAACCTGACAAAACCGCAGTCCCCCTGTGCCATTAATACTGACTCAGCAGTGAGTGGAACACTCCCTTTTCTGTGTTGTACATTTTCCATTTTAGGCATATTCTTGGAGAATCCAGTTATCCTCAAAAATGTTTTTTGAGGTTTACATATTAAAAAAGTGGTTAACTGGTTCCTTTGAATTTCCTTATCTTGGACATTTTATATAGATATCCAAGGAAGCAGATAGTGATTTTAGTACATATTTGAGCTTACTTGAGCTTTCACCCAGGTGAAATATATTGCGAGTTTTGTGCGATCAGGACAACATGTGAACTGCCCAATTCTGCCATTCCTGTTTCTGTCTCAGAAATAACTGGTGTTGCTTTCTTGAGGGGGAGTATATGCTGCTCTGCATCAATATTTTTGTATGTCTAGTTTTTTTCAGTGACAGCCTGCTTATCAGGCACCTGTCAGGGTATGTGTTTACTCTGCAACTGCAGATAGTTCACTTGTGTCTGACCTTCTAATTTTCATACAAGCTAACTGCTTTTATTCTCCATGTCACTGACAGCACTGTTTTATTATTTGATGCTCTAGCCCAAAGCATGCAGAAGGTTCTGGAACCATTTTAAGAATTCCTTTAATTCAGGTGAGTTTATGATAGGAAAATGTGATAACAGAAGGCTTTAACTAGAAATGGTAAAATGGTAGCCTTGAAATTTTCTTTAAATGACAAACTATGCTCTAATGTATATTGTAGCAATTTTTATAAAGAAGGTCATAACTGTCACAGTGGTTGTGCTCAATTTAATAAACAAACAGCTCTAGCAGCGGAAGATATTTACCTTTAATTTAAAAAAAAAACATGTTCCTGGAGCATGTGCCTCAGTTTAGGCATTTGATCATAATTACCTAGGAAATCTTTTACAGAAAGACAGAAGTAATTCTAGACTATTAACAACCAGGTTTTACTGAGACTAAAATGCATTTGTATCACACACTGTCTTGACAATGTTCTGGAGAGCCATTTACTGCTTTGCAGGAATTCCTGCTATGTCCAGTTGTAGTCGTAGCAGAGGACTGCATGGTATTTAGATGAGGTCTGATTTGCTCATCCTGAAAGGTGATCCCCATGTACTCAAAATTTTCAGGCAGCCTCTCTAATGACTCTCCTCTCCCCATGTGCAGCTCTCTCTGGCTCACTTTATTAAGAAATACTTGTGGCCTGCAACAGGCATTATTCTTCTAGACTGACTCTTTGTTGGCTGGCCTTTTCAAAGCAGAATGGAAGGCTTCACTAGGATGGAAGCTGCAGGAAGAAAATGTCATTAGAGATGTTTATTTTAAGAGGCTTGAGAGTGAGAATGTTTTCCATCAATTTCTAAAAGGATAACTGGGACTTCTCTGATCTTGTAGCCAGACCTTAAGTAAGACCTTAGGTTTAGCTGCTTGCTAGTTCATGTTCCACCACTGAACCTATTGACTCCTGTTCTAGTTCCCTTCATTAAGATTATATTTTATTTATCATTTTCTAATTTAGTTTTCAGTAAAGAATCAAAAATTTAAGGAAAGGTATGGTACGATAAGATTGAAATTTTCTTGTGGCACGGAATTATAGTGCTCAGCCTGCTGTGCCTGGTCTTTGCCACTGTCTTGCCTGAGGTGTCATCTTCATGGAGGCATCAGTAATGTGAATATGTATATTGTTGGCTCTGAACAAGAAATGCTGATGTAAAATATTCATTTGTGGCAGCCTGGTACCTGGAGAAAGAAAAGCATACATCCAAAATGAAAAATACCTTGTCATCATCAGTGGTTCAGCCTACAGATTTCAGGCTCTGTCAGGGAAAAATGTATCAAGGACATATGTGGACAGCTCTACCTGCTACTAAAGAACTGTGATGCTCTGAAATGAAGTGTGTCCATATGAACTTTTATTTGTGTGTCTGACCAGAAAAAAAACTATTTATAAACAATAACTGATTATTGACTTTTTACAGAAATTACTGAGCTAATATAGCTGGCAGTGGGTAATTGAAATGGGTAATTTCAAGCCTGTCAGATATCTGCATGGGTATTGTCAATGCTGGAATGCACTGCTTCCTGCCTTTTTAGTTGTCCTGTAGCAAACATAACTCTTGCTGAGATACTGTTTCACCTGTGGCGGCATCTCCCCCTGCTCTTTTTGGGGAAGATGAGAGAGAATCCAGCATTACCATACTACCAATTTCTAGATCAGAAGGACTGAATTAACTTCCTGGAATCTCAGCTATGGTAATATGCCTCCTTAGAAAGACTGAAGACATACTTCTCTTTTATAAAGTTCAGTCAGGTCACTGGAGGTAGCTCTCTTGGCACTGTTGGGATTGAGATAATCAGTCTCAGACCATTCTGAACTTCCCATCCTAACTTTGTGATGCACTGAATGCTTGATCTAAACCAACAACTAGTTTTGAGGTCTGCTTGCTTTATTTCATTAAAAACTGTTGAAAAATCATTAGCCTTTGGGTAAGTTGTGCAATGACTCTCTTTTCTGTCCTGCTTCCATAATTACTGGTAACTATACCAAAATATAGGAGTGATTTTAGAGGAAGTATTTGAAAAAAAAAGCTTCTTTTCCTGTAATGGTCAGGATGTGTATGGCCTGCTAGACTCATTGGCACTGTCCCGTTGGTCTTACTAGCATATTGCATATTTCAAGTCCCAGGAAGCACTGGCCAAGGTGAGAAAACGTTGTATGTGGTGAATTTACTTCTAAAGGTGGATTATCTTGTTTTTCCAGCATTGGGTGAGATGGTAGAACTAGCTCTAGAACTGAAGCAGTGCATGTTTTGCAGCATCTACAATCCTTCTCTGTCTTCTTGTTTTGCTGTTGTTTAATTTTAATTCCCCAGTGGCCCTTACTCTCCAGCCCCCAACTCATGTCTCATATGTCCTTAAATGTGGAGGTAAATCTCCTGAGTTGCAAATCTTTATGAGATCCTTCTTAATCAACAAAGAAAGGTTGGAACAAAGAGACTAATATCTAAAAGAAGTTAATGAGTTGTGTTGCATTTTTTTTCTGTATGAGTCAGAAGCAATTAAGTGAGAGATCAGAATGTCCCAGAGTGCAAAATCCCAGAGGTAAATGTGAGCAATTTTAACTGAAGTTTTCCAGGTAAACTTCCATTTTTCTTTCTTAAATGTCTGAAGATTCTTTGAATCAGTATGCACTTAATTTTTCTTTATAAAGAATGCAGTACTCTAAGGGAGAGATGGATATGGTGGTAGGGACAAAACTCCAGCCTATGCTTACTGAGTTAATAGAGGATGAGATTTTTCTCTGCTAGGATTTAATCCTACCAACAATAATAATTGAAAAATAATAAATGCAGGATTGTAACTTTTAGGAAAGAACAGTTAGAACAGTTGTTGGTGGATTGTTTGCATTGGTTTTTTTTTTATTATTTTTATGGAGGGGAACACTGTTTTAGTTTTTGTTGGTTTATTTTATTTTACAAAGCAGTATAGCAGATTGCATTGCCAAACTTGGAAGGCATTTAGGAAAAGGAAGTTGGATGATCTGTGAGAGTCTAAAGGATGTTTTTAAAATATATTTATGGCAACTGATGAAGAAACAGATGGTAAAAAAGCAGAGTATTATTAAATGCAGAATATTATGTATGTTAGGAGCATGGAAAAAGTACCATTTCTTTATCCACAGTAATATCATGAAATGCCCTTTCAATGAGAGCTGTAGATGTGCTTCTGTAAGGACACATCCCATTATTCAGCCAGGGGGTTATGGGATAGAATGTCTGTGATAGACGCAGGGCCTAGGAACAACGGGATGGCTGTGGTCACCAAACCCTGTTCCCTGTCATGTCAGCATTAATCCTAGAGAAAATCAGACTTAACCAGATGTGCAGACTTGAAAGGAATCCACTAATTATACTGTGACTCCTTCAATCACTGGCTGGTCTGTAAAGCCAGCCATCATTTTTTTCTAATTTTTTTCTAAATAACTATTTCCCAAGGAGGTGAGGAAAGGTTAGTTCTTGGTTAGTTCGCTGTTGTTAGACCTTTTTATGGGGAGGGGAGTAGGAGACATATTTTATTTGTTCCTACTTTGTGATTAATGAGTTTATATAAAAATAGCAGGAATTCAGAATTCCTGAATAGTTTTGTCTGAATGACTTTAGATCAGTGCTCTGCAATCCCTTGGGAACAAATTGTTTATTTGAATTGAAGGTGACAGCTAATGCAGCTCCTTTCATGCTATAGTCAAGAGCCCTTATTACTAAATTACATGCTTTTAGATTCATTTTATGTTGATTCTTTTTCTTCCATCCCACCACACATTTGCCTCCTCTTATTTCTGTTGGTTTGTGGTTTTTTTCCAAGAGCTTCTGGTTGGTATTGGTTTTCCAAATCCATTTGCTCTTGCAAAATCCATTTCTTTCATACTTGATTTTTTTCAGTTCATTTGTATATTTTCATGGTAGGTCACCTTTTTAAATGTACAAACTAAGACTGTTTAATCAAATTTCAGTCTTAAAGCCACGACATCTTCAGCCATGAAGGTTGTACTTATCCCATCAACAGCATGTCTCCCACTACAGGGTTTGATGACAGGGCAAGTAGACACCTGCTAAGTACTACATTTCTGTGGCTTGAAGGTTTGGGCCTTGGCTTAGTTCCCACTGTGGGCTACAAGTGTCAGTGTTCTCAGTTATGCTTCATTACACACTTTCCCCCCCTCCCCGCCTTAAGGATTAAGTCTTTCTCATTTCAAACTGCATAAATTTGGACTGAAAACATAAATCTAGTAAGTAAGTTTTCCATAAGTATCTGTAAAAATCTTGTATTGTAGTCATGTGTCTTCCATTTTATTTTTTTTAAGGAACCTAAACACAAAAACCACCTCATCTGACAATGCACGCTCTGGTTGGAAAAAAAGGTCTTTGCTTTTGAGAATTACCCTTTTCATTGATTCTTTGTGATCCAGGTTTTCAATTTATACTGTCATAAGAGATACTTTAAGTCTTTCAGAAACCAGCAAAGAGTACTCATGTATGTTATTTTTTTACCATCTTTTTCTTGAAGGTGCACCTTTTCTGAGGCTTTTCCTACACCATTCTTCCTGTGGCAAATGCCATCAGACTAGTCATAGATCTAAATGATCTGTGACATTACTAGGATATTATACAAACCTGTTTAGCCATGCTCCTGTTGTTATTTTTCATTCCTGTCCTCTTCTACTTGTGTGTGTGCAGGGGCGGTTTGTATTCTCAAAGTGCATTTTATATATCTTCCTTATTCATAAGGCTTCTTGTGTTTTGCTTATGCCATGTGAACTTTACATAGTGCCAATATCTAGCCATACTAAAAATTTGCTGGAGTAAATATGAAAAATAATTTCAGAAAGAACAGTTTAAACTTCTTGTTCTCACAGTGAATTCTGCTTTTATTCCACTTTACCCATTTAACAAAGAGAAAATTATCCTATAATCCCTAAAGGAACTGTCCAGGGCTTTGCATCAATAAATGTATATCTTTAAAAGGCTTATTTGCAGAAATTCATAACCATACACTAAAGATGATTCTTTGAATAAATTCAAAGAAGTTATCAGTTATATGGATCCTAAAATTTAATCTAAATTGATCAAAACAAAGTGGCAAGAAACTGTGCTTGAATCTAATGACGTCTAGCCAGGATGTTTCAAATGATGTGTCCTATCTCACTGTTCTGATTTTAGCTGGGATAGAGTTAATTCTCTTTCTAGTAGCTTGTTTAGTGCTGTGTTTTGGATTCACAATGAGAAAAATGTTGACAACACACTGATGTTCTGGTTGCTGCTAAGCAGTGCTTACCCTAAATCAAGGAGTTTCCTTGCTCTGCCAGTGAGTAGGTACAGAGAAAACTGGGAGAAAGCAGGACCAGCACAGCTGACCTGCACAGACCAAAGAGGTATTCCATGCCATAGGAATATATATTCCATTACGTATAAACTGGGAGATTTGGTTGGGAGCTGCAGGTCACTGCTGGGGGCCAGGCCAAGTGTCAATCAGCAAATGGTGACGAGGTGTAGTGCGCATTGCCTGTGGGGCTTGGGGGTTTCTTCCTCTCTATCTTTTAAATTATTTTTAATATTACTTTGATGATTGTATTTATTTATTGTATTTTTCATTGTTTCAATTATTAAACTATTCTTCTCTCAACCCAAGTGTTTTATCTTTTTCCTGCCTTCCTCCCCATCTCACTGTAGATAGGTCAGAGCAAGGGGGGCTAGTGTGTGACTCTATGGTACTTTTTTGTGAGTTGAGGCTAAAGCACGTAAGTTTTGGCTATTTATGGAAATTTTATGGGTTTTTTGTGCTGCTAGTTATGATCTGCAGATAATCTTGTTCCTCAGTCTTACTCCTTAATATGTGATTTCTTTTATTTCTTTTTCTTAAGCAAAATTTCACATTTTGAAGACCAGCCCCACAGGTGCCAGCTTTCTTGACTTAATCTGAGCTTGCATCTTTGCAAGCTAAGAATTGCTTTATATTCACTCTCCATTCCCATAACTTTACTGTCCTAAAGCAAAAGATTTAAAGTAGTCAGTGAAAATGTACTGTTAAAACTTCCTTACACATCTTTCCAACGCTTTTATCTAACTAATTTTTATGGAAGCAACCAGTAGACAAATCAGATATTTTTGCAAAATGTTCATCTTGATTGACCTCATATAATACACCCCTGTTCCTCCTAAAATAAACATAATATTTTCATTTGACATCTATCTATCCTCATAAAATTCCATATTAGGCACCTTCACATATTCCCTGAGAAGTGGCTTCAGGTGATATCCTTCCTAATGCTCGCTTACTTTTGCACTTCATTTTCTACAGCCTCAGTTTGGGGTCCAGTATTCAAAAGTCTTTTATTAGCTGTAGCTCTCACAGGTTTTCCTTGTTTTAATCTACTTCTAAGAGTAGATTGATGTGGCATTAAAAGCAACTAAATGATTTACATGCACTATAAGACATGCCACTGAAGGGGGGACTTATTTAAATATTGGATACAATTGGCTACTTTCTGGTCTTATTTAATGAAATGATCCATTGCCTCCTAGTAATTCTTGTATCAGAGGTAGGAGCAAGGTTTGTATTTTATATTATTTTGAAGGCCAGACTCCACTGTGTTGAAGCTAGTATCCGAAATCTTAATTTTGTTTGAATGAATTTTCATAAAGGGTAATACCCAATAAGAATCTGTTTCACCCTCTGTTTCTATACTATATTTCTATGGCAATATTGGTAATTATTTAGATACAGTTGAAAATCTGACAGGCAAGAAATTAAGGGGTTTATGCAGTTGCTTTTTCAATTGTGCTATTACTGAGCTAGTAACATTGCAATTAAATGTGATTTGAAGAGTTCTTCACATTGGAATTTTTGACCAAGGCCTTTAGGGATTTATTTGTGATAAATTATTCCTTGCTCAAATTATTGCACTTTTAACCAAACATTCTTGTGTCAGTTCTGTTAGTTTATGGGTGGGGGGGGGGGGGGGGGACAGAGT
>VWYO01015261.1:0-21071 GCA_013400275.1 Rhadina sibilatrix | reverse complement strand
AAAAAACTATAGAGATAAATAAAAGCAAAGGAAAAAGATCCATATGATGGAGACCTGTAGCATAAGTGGCAGTTTCACAGAATCATAGAAAATCACAGTTTCACAGCCCCATCCTGACCTACAATGAGTCCTCTAGTCTGACTCCACTTTGTCCAGATGGTTCTTGAGTATCTCTAGTGAGGGAGACTCCACACCCTCTCTGGGCAGTATATTCCAGTGCACAGTCACCTGCAGGGTAAGAAGTTCTTCTCATATGCAAGTGGAACATACTGTGCATCAGCTTCTGTCCATTGCCTTTTGTCTTTTTACTTGACCAGGAAGAGCCTGGCGTCTTGACAGTGTTTCTGTAGATACTTATAGACGCTGATGAGGTCCTCTTTCAGTCATTTCACTCCAAAATTATTGCGTTCTCCAAAAATTTAGAATTACTTGTCTAACAGTTATTCAGTAATGTAATGTTTAAATTTTTTTCATGATAAACCCTTCATAGTGTAAGACCTTGCACAGAAAAAGGAAATATTAAAACCTAATATTTTAAAAGCATATTGCTTTGTACATACTGCATGGCATTAAGTTGATAAGATTTAATTAGCTTAAATGAAAGCACCATCAATTTAATAAAAAATATTTTGAAAATCATTATTTTTTAGATATCTGTCTGAGCAGAATTTAAAAAAAGGCTTCATTTTTACTCCGTTAGACTTGCTGTTGCTGGCAATAGAAAGACAAATCAAAGTAAAAGTTGATACACCCTTGTTACCTGTCTGCTGGTCAGATTACGTTTTCAGTATATTGGAAAGAGAAGTCAGCATTGGCTTAGTTAATCTAAATTATTTAGTGCTTCTTAGAGTCAGAAGTGTAATACTGTTGTTCCATTACTATCCCCCTTGTAAACTCCAAAGTCTCAGTAAGTCATTCTGATGATGATTATCGTGATGATGATGATGGTTGTTCTTGTGGTTAACAGTTTCATCAAGTTAACATTTTATACCAGAGAAATAGATGCTCTTCAACATAATTAATGCAAGGGCTAGATGTGAGGGAACTTGTTTTCCAAAATTTTAGGCCCACTTTAAATTGATAGCTAACAAAGAAAAGATACTGATGGTGAGAGGAAGACTTCTGGATTGCTGGTAAAAGTGGTCTCAGGACTATAGCAGGTGAAAAATGAGATTCACCACACCCACCTGCAAATTACATTCCCACTCAGGCTCAAAAGTTTTGGAGAACTTTTGCTGTAGAATAGTATTAGTAATTCCTCAATATCTATTTTGTTTCTGTATCTATCACCACTTCTTATGTTTTTGTTAGTTTTGGGAAGGCTTTTTTAAGCATTGTATCCCTTTTTTTCCATTAAAAATGTGACAATCATTAGTTATTTTAAGGACCATTTATATTTTAAAAGAGTTTTTAAGTCTATGTTAGTATATATTTTCTTGAAATATACAAAAATCATCAAAGGAACGTATATACAGTGAATTGAAAATTTTCTTAATTACTGTAGTAGTTTACAATATGCTAATTCAAAATTATTGTAGCCCTATGTTAGGCAGGGAATTAGCTGAATCATTAATTAATGATTAATTTACACTGAAAATCACAGATAAGTAGTGATCCATACAGTGTAATGCTGTGTGAGGTTTCCTCTCACAACGAAAGAATAAGAAGATTTAAATGTCTTACACCAAAATATACTGCTTGATCAGTCTTCAGTAAAAATTCAAAGAAGAAAAACTCAAAACTTATTATTCTTCAGATCTCGTATTTTAAATAGAAATATTTTTCTACTATATTATAAAGAAATATATAAGCCTGTCTACTGCAATTGATTTTGCAGTCTTGCCTAAAGCTTGTTGGCAGATTAGCAGGGTTTTAGATTCCAAGGTCTGTATTTCTGCCATCCAGCCACAATCACAATGATACAGTAATGTAGATATATGTAGATTACATATATCTACAAAGTGCAAGAGCAGTTGGTAATGTTAACTCAATGGCAATTCTTTTTCCACAAAATATTTCTTTATAGGATAATTCTGTCTTTTCAGGAGAATTTTCACTTTGTCTTGTTGAAGTTTTATTGAAAAAGTTAGTCTTGTTCTGAAATTACTTGGAAAATGTAGTTAACAAAGTGCATCTTTTAGATAATTTTATTTCTGTAATCTTGTTTGTCTGGCAAAANCTCCTTAAAATTCTTATCTGGACACCAGTGTGAAGGAGCATCTTTCATTCTTGATGGGTTGGTTGCATGGAGTGCTGTGGGCCTTTATCTCTCAGCCACTGTGAGTGCATTCTGGCAAAGATAGAGGAAAACTTTTCCTCTTTTCAGACAGAGATTTGTATTCCTATACTAGCATCTTCATATATCATCATAATTCCATAAGAATCTAAGTAAATTCTGAAATACCTTTTCATGGAATATATATAAATAAAATTAAAATAAATAGAGATGTATAAAATATAAATAAATATATATATATATATGCATTAGTATTACACATGTGCACTTGTGCTGGTTTGACCCTGGCTGGATATCAGGTGCCCTTGCAAGCTGTTCTATGACTCCCCTCCTCAGCTGAATAGAGGAGAAAAAGGTAACCAATGGCTCATTAAAGCTGAGATAAGGACAAGGAGAGATCATTCAGTAGTTACTATCACAGGCAAAAGAGGCTCAGCTCATAAGCATTATTTAATTTCTTGCCAGTCAAAGCAGAGTAGGTTCCATTAACCCTTCCCTTATTCCTGACTCAATACAATTTCTAAATCTCTGTCTCCTACCCCTTGGCAGCACAGATAGATGGGGAATAGGGTCTGAAGTCAAGTCATCACATCTTATCTCTGTCACTCCTTCCTACCCAGGGCAGACTCCTCACCCTGTTCCCCTGCCTCAGTGTGGGGTCCTTAGTGTGGGAAACAGTCCTCCACAAACTTCACCAACATAGGTCCTTCTCACAGGCTGAAGTTCTTCACAATCTGCCCCATTGTGGGTTCCTCCCATGGGGTCAGTCCTCCAGGAACAGGCTGCTGTAGTGTGGGCAACTTGTGGGGTCGAAAGTCCTGCCAGCAGAACTGCTTCTGTGTCAGCTCCACTCTCCACAGGTCCTGCCAGGACCCTGCTCTAGTGCAGGCTTCCCACAGGATCACAGTCTGATTTGAGCATCCACCCAGTTTAGCAAGGGATCCTCCACAGGCTGCAGGTGGATCCTCTGGGGCTGCAGGGACACAGCTGTCTCACCATGGGCTTCATGGGATACTCTGTCCCAGCATGGAGCACTTCCTGCCCCTCCTTTTCCACTGACCTTGGTGTCTGCAGACTTCTTTCTGTCACATATTCTCACTTTTATTTCTGCTGTAGTGCAGCCATTTTTTTTTCTTCTCAAATACATTATCGCGTCACTGTCACTGATGGGCTCAGCCTTCTGTTGGTTACACGGCAAGGAGAGAACCCTGAATGAAAGGAAGAGCTCTATCAGTTGGTATGAGGTAGACACAGAATCTTTTTCTTTGCATAAAAAAAAAAACTTCTGTCATACTCTAGTACTTCTCAAGTGTTGAGTCTGCCACAGAAACAGACTGGCTACATAAGATATTAAATCTGAGACGACAATAATGGACATAGCCTGAAAGAGATGTATCATTTGAAAATTACTAACTTACAGCATAGAACTGTCCTAGAAACAAGCTTATTCTATTCCTACAAGGAAGCAAGAGTCTACTCCAGCTATCATAAGCAGGTCCATGCAATACCCCACAATGCTATAAAATTTTGTCTATCATATCATCATACTCACAGAGCATAGCAGTTTTGATGCTTTCTGAGAAAAATCCAGTTTGTTGTCTGCAATGAAGCATCAAGGGAGAGACTGCAAAGAAATAATCACTGGGCAATTGCTATTGGGTATCTCTCATACATGACAGGGTGGAATATTATTTTTGAGGAGAAAGACTTGCAAAATGATTGCTGTTCCTTCTCAAAAATTTTGAAAAGAGCAGATTGTGATTGGGTAAAAAATTAAAGTCTTCCTGTTCTGAGTATGCTGAAGTAGCTACTGGCTACAGATTATCCTTAAATTAGGGTAAGCAGTTTTACCATAGCCGTGTATAGCATGGTCAAAGTGAAAGTTTTTATCCAGAAGTAACCATGGGTGTGGAACAAACTCATTTCTACTTGACAAGTGTCTTACTTGTTTTTTTGATGTGTTTTGTGTTGGGGTTTTTGTTGTTGTTTTGTTTTGTGTTTTGTTTTTGTTTGTTGGTTTGGTTTGGTTTGGTTTTTTTTTCTGGCTCAGTATGAACCTGCAGTGCGCCCAGGTGGGCAAGAAGGCCAGTGGCCTCCTGGCCTGTGTCAAGAGCAGCATGGCCAGGAGGACAAGGGCAGTGACTGTGCCCCTGTACTGGGCACTGGGGAGGCCTCACCCAGGTCTGTGCTCAGTTCTGGGTCCCTCACCTTAAAAGGGACATTGAGGGGCTGAAGCCTGAACAGAGAAGGGCAACGAGGCTCCTGAAATGATTGAAGAACTTCTCTCATGTGGGACAGCTGAGGGAGCTGGGGTTATTTGTCTCAAGAAGAGGAGGCTCAGGGGGGACCTCATTGCTTTTTCCAGCTCCCTGAAAGGAGGTTGTGGTGAGTCAGGGGCCCATACCTGCTGTAGTGCCTGCAGTGAGAGGACAAGAGGAAATGGCCTTAAGCTGAGACAAGGGAGAATCAGATTAAATACTAGAAAAAGCTTTTTTTGCTGTTGGGTTAATCATGTATTGGAATAAGATGCACCAGGGAGTTGGTGGAGTCACCATCCCTGGAGGTGTTCAAGAAGCATCTGGGTCTGGCATTGGGTGATGTGGTTCAGTGTTTTTTGGAGTTACAGTGGTAGAACTACCTTGATGGTTTCCCATAAAGTCTCTTAAAGATCTCTCCCAACCTTNTGGACTGGATGATCTTAAACATCTCTTCCAAACTTGATGATCCTGTAAGTCTGTGATTGCTTTATTTCTCTTTATTTAAATCTCAGAGGTTTTGGGCATACTAACTGCTTTAATTATCAGATAATAACCTTAAAGGTATAAATATTTATATACATGTATACATATTTTATAAATATATAAAGAGACTCTTGAGTGTGTCATGCACTTTCAATGGCTTTCAATGTCTTGTTATGCCAAATAGTCTATTTATAAATTATTTATCTTATTGTTCTGCATAAAAAACATTTCTAACTTAAAAAATAAGCAAGGCAAATAGGATTTTATTTTTTTTAAGAAAACTATAACCATGTATTATACTATAACTGTACCACCTGGCCTACAGATAGTAAGTACTAGAAGATTAATACCTTGATCAGTGATCACTCACCCTTCACCAAGGCATTCAGATTTTGGGCAGATTAATATTTGTTCTGAAATCTGTGCTGCCATAACTGTAAATGAGCTTTTGATTATTTTGGAGAATGTACTGGGAGCAAGGCAGATGCTGAAGACATTCAGCTCATAAAAAAGAAAAACTTATATAATTTTTCAGGTACCTCAGAACACAGACACAGCCGAGTTTATGTAACTCAAAAACTTCCCTCTGTTGGCAAAAAGTCACACAATCATTTAATATGTACTAACTTAAAAACCAATATTTCCCTTTTTATAGTATTTTGTGGCAAGACTACTTCCTATTTTTAGCCCCTTCAAGTAGTGTTTGGGAATGTGTTTTTTGGAATAGCTGTGCTCTCTTAAAGGTGGATTTCCTTTCAGGTCAAATGCATCCTAAAACTGGAATGTATTTATCAGCAGACGCCCACAGAAAATCTACTAAATATCATCAGTATGTACTGGCACGTTATTGGATGTGCAGCAGAATGTCAAAAAAGTTACATCTACTGGGCTTGGTGCTGGTTCAGCTCCACATATGTGACTGAAGTGAGAGCTCAATGCAATAAGTGCCTTTACCAGATCCTTTTATTTCTTGCCCTCTAATCTAGGTAGTGAATCAAGTAAAAAGCAAAGTTTCTCAGACCAGGTGTAAAAAATATACTTGCCATAAATCACTAAATCAATAAATGCCATTATTTCCACAGTATTAAGCAAAAAACCACTAAAAATCAAAAAAAAAAAAAAATGGAAAGTAATTGCAGTAGATATGGAGAGAGATATGAAGGAAATGTACTAGGTAATGTGAATTGCGTATTTCAGAATGAGAGCTCACTAGGCAAATCAAATAATCTCAGCTTTACTTTTAGCTAGTTTTGAGATAAGAAAAATTGTATTTATCTAGCTGGGTGATGGAACACGAACAAAATTGAATTACCTGGAACTGAAATGCAGCCTTAAACTAATCCAAAGTAAGGTGGCCCTTTGTGAAAGAGAAGAGAATTTTTCCTGTTGGCTTTATCTTCTGCTGTGTTTTCTTAGTAAGCAGAAATAATGCCCAGGCTGAATCTTAAGAAATACCCACTGCTATACAAATTTGGTGTGCTCTGAGGAGTTCATCTGAGCGCAGGAAAATAAATGCTTTCAGAAATATTTTCCAAATCTCAAATTAATTCTTCTCATTCTTTAGTTGAAGTCTGTTGAAATCCAAAAAAGGATCCCATTGTCTTGCATTGCTTTAGTTCCTGCTTTTATTGTTCAGATCACAGTATCATAAAATAATCTGAGTTGGACAGGACCCACAAGGATCATCAAGTCCAGCTCCTGGCCCTGTGCAGCACCATTCCCAACAGTTACACCATGTGCCTGAGAGTATTGTCCAAATTTTTCTTGAACCCAGACAAGCTTGGTGCTGTAACCACATCCCTGGGAAGCCTGTTCCAGTGCCCAACCACCCTCTGGATAAAGAACCTTTTTCTAATATCCAACCTAAACCTCTGCTGACACAACTTCAGGCCATTCCCATGGGCCCTTACACTGGTCACCACAGAGAAGAGATCACAGCAGAGTGTCTGCTCCTTTTCCTGCCCTTGTGAGAAAGTTGTAACTGAAGTGAGGTCTCCCCTCAGTCTCCTTTTTTCCAGGCTGAACAAACCAAGTGTCCTCAGCCCCTCCTCGTAAGGCTCAACCTCATGGCCCTACTATGGACACTTTCTAATAGCTTTATATCCTTCTTGCATTTTGGCACCCAAAACTACCCCCAGCACTGGAGGAGAGGCCACCGCAGAGCAGAGCAGGACAATTCCCTCCCTTGCCCAGCTGGCCATGCTGGGCCTGATGCCCCCCAGGACACACTTGGCCCTCCTGGCTGCCAGGGCACTGCTGGCTCATGTTCAACTTGCCGCTGATCCGCACACCCAGGTCTCTTTCCATAGCACTGCTTTCCAGTATCTCATTCCCCAGACTGTCCATACACCCAGGATGACCCACCCCAGATGCAGAATCCAGCACTTTTCCCTGTGAAATTTATATGGTTGGTGATTGTCCAGCCGTCTAGTTTGTCAGGGTCTGTCTGGTACATACAGAAAATCAACAGCACTTAGCCTGGGTTCTGAGTAGTCTCCCTGTAGAGAAAGCTAATCATAGAAATCCTGCTGTGAAGAGAGTTTGAGTAACAAATAACACATCAGAGGGTGCTGGACCGTGAAATGCAGTAAAGAACAGCTTTGGGTTATAAGGAAGTGTCTTAGCATGATCTGATCCTAAGCATTTTGTGTGGTTCAGCCATGTCTTCATACTAACTGCTCGGTAAAATCTGCAAAACAGATTAAAATTTAAATGACTGCAGGAGGAAAATTTACCTGTCCTGCTTTCTGTGTAAGCAGAAGCATCTCTGTTCTAAATCTAACTTGATTAGTAGACCTTTATAAAATGCATCTGCTGTGTTTCAGTCATGTCAGAATACTAAGGCTTCTTTTATCAGAATATAGATGTAGGGCATATTCTATGCTGCTATTATTAGGACTTTCAACTGATTCTGACATACACATGTCTTAATATATTTTCTTTGATCTTCTGTGACATTTTGGAAACTGCCCTAGTGTATCATTTTTTTTTTTTTCCTTCTTTTTTTTAAAAAAAAACTTTTACTAGAAATTTTCCTTTTCTCATCCATGGTTAATTTTTTTGCTTAAAATCATGGCTGGATCTGGGGGAAAATTTGGAATTTGCATTTTATAAAAACAACTACTTCAGCATTTTAGAGAGTCTGGTCTCTATAGAAACATGAAAACCATGTTAGTCTCAGGAGAAAAAGAACATGAAAAGTTTTGTTTAGAATTCATACGAAATAAAAAGAAATTGAACCAGTTGTCGGTTGACTATCAAGTTCTTACTTACTTGGAGGTGACTCAGATAACGATTTTGTGTTTTCTAGAAGTCAGTGTCCATGCACCTAGAGTACATCTTGCAGTGTAGGCATCCAGTGTAATCCCAGGCAGCTAAAAAAACTAAATTGGGAGTGAGAGGAATGATCTACCATGAGTCACAGTGCACATTTTCTGTGTAATATCAAAAGGTCTTGGTTAGGTGGCATTCAAAACTATTATTTTAATCAGTGCTGAACCCCCTAGAGGTTCAGGATTTTTGAAATTGGGTTTTTAGTTAGATGAACTAATTTTCTCTGAACAGTTGCATCTACCTCAAGAAGCAAGGTTAAAAAAATGAAAATGAGTTTATAATATGCATGGAGAGACACCTCATGTAATTAAATGCAATTGCTTGAAATTTCCTGTCATCACCATTGAAAGATGTGGCATGTCCTTGCCCTAGATAAGGGTGATTTTTTCTTCCATTGTAATGCCTATTACTCTTGGCAGAAAAAAATGCGTCTTTGCATTTTATCTTTGCTCAGTAGACTATGTTATTTTCTTTTTAAAAGTGTCTTTTACTTGTAAGGCCCTAATAGAATCTATGCAGTTTGCATTTGCTTTTTGGTCTTAATAGGTGTATACATCAAAAGAGATTTTATTCTTTCTCCAGAGCTTTTATATTGTTTGACAGCTCACAAACAGTGTTCTAGTAAATAACTAGTGTTATCTGACACTATTTTCACAATGTGTTTCTAAAATAGAGCATAGTTAGATTACATTTGCAAAATAATTGGGAATTTGCTTGACTATAAACATATGCTGACTTCCACAATTTAAGAACAATTTGCATTCATAGCGGGAATTAGTTCTGCTTGGCCATTGTTTCTTGAACAATTACAAAGTGTGAAATCCCTTTTTGAAGCCACATGCATAAACAGGGAGGCAGTCCTGTTCTAGGAGTCCAAGTGACTTTTGCATATAAAGTCCAACATTAGGACTGTAGTGCCATCTGCTGAAAAGTAATGAAGACCCACTGGTACCTGAGCAGAAGTTTCCAAATAGCCCTTTCTGTCTTGGATGGCAAATTCTCACTTCTCTTATGCTTCTCTACTTGCCAACAGTTATCCTTCTCTTACTGACTTATCACATTTTTTTTCTTTTTATACTGAATCTTGTTGGGGATCTTAATCATAAAACCATTTGTGCTGCAGTGTTCAATGGTGTTTAAGTGGCAAAATCAGGAAAGACAGGACACAGACTGAAAAGATTTCATATTAGTCTGCCAGAAAAGCTTTTTCTCTAACTTCACTGTACTCTGAGATACCAAACACAGATTCAGAAGAAAACAGGCAGTGTAAATCAAGTGGTGGTTTCTGTTTTCTACATCCTTGGTTTTGTTGTTTGTTACCACCACTGTAGATTTCTTGTCCAAGATGGTATGCTTACGTCTTGGGGGGTTTTTTGGTCTGTGTTCCATGAAAAGACTATCTACCTCGAGGATGAGGTCTGCATTTGTTTTCATTATAGTCTTTGCACTCAGTTCTTGCCACTCTTTTACTTTTCGACTGGCCACAGCTACCTCACCCCCAAAAAACATAGCTACAGCCTGGCAGGGTACCCCACAGTGCAGTGACAGCAGTGGTGGGGTAAGTCTGGGTTTGGGTACTGGCCTCCTGACACAGCAGGGGCTGCATCCTCCCCACTTAACAGCCTCTGTCAGGAACGAGACAACAACCACTACATAATCACAGAAGAAGCTGAGTTGGACAGGACCCACAAAGATCATCAAGTCCAGCTCCTGGTCCTGCACAGCACCATTCCCAACAGTCACACCTTTTGCCTGAGAGTATTGTCCAAGTGCTTCTTGAACCCAGACAGACTTGGTGCTGTGACCACTTCCCTGGGTGGTGGGTGGCATAGCTGTGAAGGTGTCTCTAAGGCATGATTTTTAGTGATGTCTCTCTAAAACTAAGGACAATGATACTGCCAATCCTGTGAGAGTAGCTCAGGGTCTCTTTTACTCGGAGCTTCAAAAGTTGTTTTAGCAAAGGGATTTCTGGGCATTGATGATACCTCTTGCCATGATACCTGTTATAATATTCTTTTCAATAAGATAACCTCCTCTTATTCAGTAGCTAGAAAAGAGCTCTAGCTACTGTGGGCTCTAGGTTGATGAACAGACTTATTAGTTGCTACAAAGAAACAGAGTGAAGTATGTGTTTATAACAAAATGCTGGGCGATATATTTAAATGCTTATGAAGAAAATTGCTGGTCTTAAAAATATGAATTACCGTGTTTTTGCTATTCATAATTTGACAATCCTCAGTTAGTCATAATGGGTTATTTCTGCCTATATCAGTTCAAATGAAAATATGTGAGGAAAACATTGCAAGTCTTTGTCAAACAAACACAAGACGGTAAGAATGGCTTGCTTGCTGTTCCGTTGTTTGCATTGAAATAATACTTAATTTTGCTGCTCAGAGATCCATAAAAATGGATCACTGGGAAAAATGAGTGTCACATCAATTGACTTTTTACCTAAACTCCCGAAGTTTTTCTAACTCAGCCTTCTCAGGCATAGTGCTAACCCCAAAATAACTTTGTCAGAAGCATCTTCATGAACAAGTTAGAAAAAGAACAATTCACAATCAAAATTTGATATGATCTATATCCCATACAGCTGAAGTCTATAAAGTAAGCAATTTATTCTAATTAATTTACCATCCAGTTAATAAAGGGAAAAAAGATTTCACCAGAGAAGACAATGCCTGTTTTAGCAGCAGTGAAAAAAGGCTGAGGTGAGAGTTGTAGTACTTGATGGGTCAAAATGCTTATTTGTATAAAGATGTCACTTGATCAGTTTTGGTAAAATATATTTAGAAACTTATTTAGATAACTACTTACTTTCAATTCTTGTTTACTTTATCTGCAGATGTATGTACTTGGCTCAGCAAACTTACTGAATCCTTCTTCTGAGCCTTCAGCTACTGGAGAAATTTGTATCATCAGATTTTCTTAGTGAGAAAAGTTCTTGCTCATAACTGATAAATTATATGATCCCTTTTTAGAAGCAAGACATCCACCGAGTTACTCTTCTCTTTTTTTCAGTTGTCATCCTTATGTGGCTTTACTTCTCAGGGGCATTCTACTTCAGACTTTAAAACCCAAATTCTGCTATGTGGTCAGGAAGGGTCCTGACATGAGTGTGGATAACTTCAAAATAAAGGGCAACAAGTGTTGTTAGCTTCAGTGTCACAGGTGTATTTCAGTTTTGGCTTTTAGTTTCTTTTCAAGTTTTTACTATGAGCTGTGAACTACTTTTATCAATTTCAATATGCTTTCTTCTCCATTTAGTCAGCAATTTCTGATGTCTGTCAAGGCAGCTATTTTGCTCAGGAAAGCACAATGCTGCTGAATATTTGCCGCACAGTATATATAGCATTAAAATTACTATTGTCACTATCAGCTATGGAAATACAACAGTTAAGATTTAAGACATGTTCAATAATCAATGATTTTGCTTACAAGAGACTTCAAATATTTTCATCTGGCCATTATAATTGAGGAGGAAAATACTTGACTATACTCTGAAATATATTTCCTATTTGAGATACTAGTGTTTTTTTCTGTTTTTAGAGAAACATTTGGATTGTTTTTCTTCCAAAAATGTGATTTCTTCTGACACACAGTGTTGTAATTCTCTAGGAACCTTCTGTATCTGTGTTTCAGAAAATTATTTAGTCCTCTGTAGCAATATTGCAAACTTGTGATGTCTGTTGTGAAGGGGACATATTTGATCCATGAAAGTAACTAGAAGTTAAAACTTACTTGATGTGCATCTCAAATCTGAAATGTGATCAAAATTATTAAGAAAATTTATATAAACAAATACGTATATATACTCTTCTACACATTTTGATCAAAACAATGTATGTATAATTAAATCTGGGTCACTGAGTAGGAAAAGGCAAAAGTTCTAAAATTATTTTGTATTAGCTTCTGTTTGTCTGTCTGATTAAATAGGCAGTTTAAAATAACTAAAGAAAATGTTACATCATCCTGGGACTACTGAGCAGAGAGATCTTCCTGAGATGTCTCTACGAGAACTAGGTCTGCCTTAAAAAGAAATGTGGTGCACTACTGCAGTTGGTGCTGAGAACCTGCATTAATGTGATGTGCACATTGGACATTTTACTTCAGTCAAACTTCTGACCAGTCCCCTATGTACAATATATTTGTCATGAGTGGGATTGAAACTGTGAAAAGAAAAATCGCTCACTTGACTGTGAATGCTAAATGGTCCGAGAATCAGCACACTGCCCTTTCTTTCTTCTGTCTCCTGCAGATGGTGGTACATGTTCCTGCAGCCATGGTAACGTTATTTATCCTTGTTCCTGCTTAGTTTCTCGCATTATTTCTATTTGTCCCTGTGAATTGCCAAGTGACACAACAGTACCTGTGGCCTGAATCTCTTCCTGACTCTGAGGAGCCTGAAGTAAAATGGTAAAGAAAAGGGGGAGTGAGGCAGAGGGACTATTAACATGTAGGTACTACTTTGACCCAAGAACACTGTATAATCCATGGTTGATTCAAAGCTTTCAGATGTAGAGCGGCACAGCTGAAAATTTCTGCCAAAGACCAATGCCTTGACTTCACTACCCTTGATGATATATTGGAAGGTTGCCTGTATCTGTGTCCAAGAACACTGCTGTCATCCTAGCCAGGAGATCTTGGCACTGTTGGAGTGTACAAATCAGTGGCTAAGAAGTTTGGAGTGGCCAGCCTAACAAAATGGCTGTTGTTATGCAGACCTTGGGAGAGCACCAGGCAAAATTTAGGCACAGCTCTGTTGCTTGTCCTGGGAGGGCCCGTAGTCCCTGTGATGTTCATCATGCTGGCTTTAAAGGCGGATGCTGACACCTCCTCTCACCAGGATCATCAGGAGAATGTACCCATCCATGTTGTGTGTATCAATGCTACGTGATACCCTGTGCCCTGGGTTTATGAGTGAATACCCAAACCATGGTGCATTCGAGGTGCTGATGTACAACCAGAAAGCCTAAAGGCCTCCTACCAACTCTCTCCATTTTTAAAATGTGTAAAACTTATTCTGGGATTGTGATCACTGGCGCAGGAAGTTGTTGGCATTAGCAGTGGCTAGGAGCACACCACAGAGAGACAATACAGGGTCAAGGAACACAGCAAACTTCAGATAATGAGATCTCCTCTAGACTCTCCAGTGTAAAAAGCCTGAATCTGCAGTTGTGGGTGCACAGGCAGGCACCTGTCATCAGCAGGATCTGTGGTGTGCTTCTGCCAAGACATCTGTCCAACACCGCCATTGCAGGGCCACATCTCCAGAGTGTGTCTGTTGGCCCAGATCACAAGTTCTGTGATTTTCCGTTTCTTGGCATTTGTTAGATCCTTTATCAAAGTTTGTTAGATGTTTTCTTGAATTTTGTTAGATTTTTTTCTTCTGGTTGTTCAAGTTAACTGATCACTTACCAACTTTTTTTCTTAGTGTTGCCAAATATCATATTACCCAGTATCAGAGAAGACTTTGATCCCCCCTTCACTACAGTTTATGAACTTTCCTGTTTGCTTGGGGCCATAAACTGCATTAAGCCATGTCTGTTAGGAGTCCAGTCTGATTGACTTTGACATCAGAAAAATNTGTCAATTGATGATGGCACGAGAAGGCAGAGTCGGTACATAAAGCAGGAGAATTGCCATATTGGTATGTTAATGAGATTTGGGCCTTATGAGGGTCATGGGGTGTAGAGATAAGTGCATAAGAACATGAGATAACCAGTATAGTTTGGCTTGTTTTATATATGCTAAGCAGTGTCACGTGTTTATTGTGGCAATGGAAGGTTTGAAGATGTCTGCTGGCATACGCAGTGTGCTTTGAGTCCCAGAGAACTTCACACTCCTACAATCTACTCACCAGCTTTGTGTCCTCACTGGGGGCTTGCACACATTTGGAAACCACAGAGAACAGGTCTTCACATGTCCACTGTTTTCCAAAAGGAATGTAATTCATACCCACTGAAACTGATTCATATCCCAGATTAGTAAGGGAAGTAATATGGGCATTCACTTCAGAAACTCACTCATGTTTCTGAATGTGCTAATGTTGTTACATAATAGGTGGCAAAGTATGGAAATGTTTTCTATCTTTTGTGTTTGGTTAGTGTCTTTTGAGAAAAAAAAAAAGTTTTCTTGGGGTTTTATTTGTAAAGCTAACCTTAAATAATACAAATTTCCAGAAAAAAATCAACGTGTTTTTAAGTTTAACAATCAGGTGGGTATTACAGCTGTTCTCTACACTAAAAAGAATGGAAGCTTGCTGTTTCTCAGTGAAAGCTAAAATAAAATGTGGCACTGGTAGGATTTCAAATGAATTGAAGAGGATACTATTCATCTGGTATCATGAGGCCCCAAAGGCTGTTTCTGTTGAAATTACTAACAGCATGGCAGAAAAGTTATTTTCTTGCTTAAGTACACAAAGATCCAACGTTGTTATTCATCCATCAGTAATATATTTAAAGCGCGTTCTTTAATGGTTGTAGTTTGCTTTTCATCTCCAGAAGGAGACTGTTTTGCAATCTCAACAAGGAGGTAGAAGACAGCTATTGTGAAGGGAAAAGTTCACTTCTCCTGTCTGCCCTGGGAGACAGGATTTTTTTAGTGTGTGGACAAAGGAACAGTAGGGTTGTTATGACTTGGAATTGATCCATGCTTAAGTGCATCAATGTAAACTTATTCGAAAATGTGTGGCACTTAGCACAGTGCATCTCCAATACCCAATCACAAATATTTTTTAGAAAAATAGTAATGTAGCCATTCAGTGGTGTGGAAGGTGCTGAGAAATAATAAACAGAAATTCAGAATTAAAATTAGGCTTTATCACAATATCTCCCTTTTTGCTTATACATATACAATTATTTATGACCTACATTTCTTCAAAACTAAATTCCTAGTACGTATTTTTGGCAGTGAGATAAAAGTTATACCTACTAGCAAAGCAAAGGCTACAGTTGAACACCTTCATTTTTTTGCAGAACATTTGATGGAGTTCTTTTTTACAACTTAGAATTTAGAACTTAGAATTTAAATTAGAATTTAGATACTACTGGTGTAGTCTCTAAATTCTAATTTTACTTTGGAAAAGTGAATACAAATAATTTAGTTCATAGCCCTATTGTGAAAGTTCAGGTTCCATGATTTTCAATAACTAAGAGTAAAATGAGATCCTAAAGAGACTATCAATGAGTAGAGTAGTCATCAGAACTGAGTTCTCATTTAGGATCTGGCATATCCTTCTCCAGCCTCCCCTTTTTTCTTTCTTTTGCGTAGTCCTGATTTGTCACCTACATATGGTGGCTGTAATCCCCACAACCAAACTTGTCAGTCATTCCCCACCATAATAATCTGCTGAGGTTTTTAAAAATCTGGTGATGAGTAGAATCTCATTTAATCAACAAAGAAAACTCTGATAATTGTTTCAAGTGCAGAGCTCTGCTACAATGCAGACTATACACAAGTCCTCCACATTGTCCAGGGTCAGTGACCTAAAAACCAGAACTCCAGTGCTAACAGAGGGACTTGAGATGTCAGGAGTTTCAATATAGAGAATGCAACAGAGTAGTAACATAATAACATGGAGCTTTTTGCATGTAGCTTGATGCTTACATTTTGCNTTCTCTGTAAGGAATAGTTTAGTAAGAAGCAACTCCATAAGGGAAAACTGACAGAAGGTATTAAAGTCAGTAAATAGGCAGTTTTGAGGTTTCTTAGGTAATGATATGCATGTATATGTTTCCAAGCTCCAGGCGTAAAGTTGGCCTTTATTCCTGGTAAGCACTGGAAGAGAAAGATTATGAAAATTGCTGACCTGTAATTCAGATGCCTTGACTCTACATATGTGTATGCTCTAATAAAAGAGCTGATTCAACTCACACTGATGCACTCAAGTGAGCATTCTGCTAGCTAATATGAGTACTAAGGTTAAACCAGCCCAAAGATTGGCATGGCTCACTGCTTGAGTGTTTGGTCAGGATCAGCATTACAACCCATACTTTACACTGATTTCAGTGATAACATGACTATCAATACCTGAGTTTGCAAACTTGAATTGTGCTTTGTACTTCTGCCTGCTGTCAGACTTTTGGCTATTCTAACAACATGCATGATTCATGGTGGAGTAACATTACACTCCTGACAACCACAGCCGGTTTGTCAGTCACAGCCTTGACCTGGTACTATTTCTTCCACCACAATCCACCAGAGAATATTTCTTCCTTGTGAAGATCCTCCATGGATAAATTTCTGAGACTGTAATGAGTGCCACAGCCTCAGGCTGCTCTTTATTCTGAGATACTTCATCTTGCAAAGATTTCTCCATCATGTCAGGATGATTTCCTGCTTTATCCAAAGAGATGATAGCATGCAACCAGTGACCTCTGGAAAAGGATACAGTGAGACATGTTGTGCATATTCAGCACATCCCCAAAAGTATTTATGAAGTAAAAAAAAAAAATAAAAAAAAATAAAATCAGTTGAGTGGCCTGAAATCTTTGAACTACAGCTGTTCTTATTGTGCTACAGTTTTCTTTATATCAACAGATGAGAAGCTCTGCTTACTAGACAAACCACTCTCTGTGATAGCATAGAGAAGCTGCTATCAAGCTGAAAATTATATCACACTCTTATGACACCCTGAGTTGCATCTATGCAGATCAGTAACAGTCACTCCAAAGCCTTCACACACCCTGTGCTACTAAGCCAGGATGATGAAAGGGTGACACTTTGCAAAATAGAAACTGATGAACAGAAGTTAAGGGAAGATACTATCTTTTTTATTGAATTGCAGGAGATGTTGGAAAGGACCTTTGGAGATCATTCAGTCAATTTCTCCTGCTCAAACATGGTGAGCTTCAGCAGGTTGCTTAGCTCTGGGTCTAATCAGGAGCTGAATATTTCCAAGGATGGATATTATATAGTCTCTCTGAACAACCTGTTTCATTTTTCAAACGCTCCTATATTTAAGCAGCATATATGTGTCAGTGAGGACTCATTGCCTCTGTTTTTGTCTATGAGCACCACAGAAAAGAGCTTGGCTTTATTTTCTAGTCACCCCCCCTTTGAATATTTATATACATTGGTAAGACACCGAGCCTTCCCTTCTAGAAGCAAACAGTCCCAGCTCTCTCAGACTTTTCTTATAGAAGGGATGCTTCAGTCCTTTCATAATTTTTGGCCCTTGAATATATTATACTCTTTCCAGTATGTCCATGTCTCTCTCAAACTGGAGAGACCAGAACTGAACCTCACACTCCAAATGTGGCATCAGCAGGGCAGAGGACAGAGATGGGATTACCTCCCTCCAGTTCTTGGCAACACTGCCCCTTCATTGATGAAAAGTGATGAGTTTTACTTTGCATTACAAATGTGAGATACAATTCAACTTCCTTAAGCACAAAAGAATCTTTGTGCAATATATACCAGATGAGGAAAGGAAATACCTGAGGGCAATATAAAATATCCATGTTAGCCTAAAATAAACACTGCAGAGTACCTGATGGTTCTCTGCTATGTATATGGTGTTTGTAAACATATTCTGATTAAATTGAGGATGTTGATTCAGTTTACATGGTAATTATATATTAAAGGAGATGAATTTCTGACCAGTGAGAAGAAATACTCTGCAGTTGTCCTGGGAAGAAGGAAGGCTGGAGAAAACATGGAATTGAAATATCCAGAAAATAAAACTTTTTCAGACTCCACCATTGAGTCTGATTCTGCTTATCAGGAAACACACATAATAGATGAAAAGGGGAGTTTCTTTTAGCTAGATGCACCGAAAAATAACTAGATGCTTAAATAGTCAGTAAGCCATGTACAGTGCCTCTTTCTTGGACTCATGCTAGGCTCTATTTGTTGCTACAGTGACGTATGAGATCCATGCAGTGCTTGCATAGCAAGCTATCTTCCATCACAGAAACTGCCCTGGGCTAATGTGTGCAAGGTATATGAGATCCAGTCATGATCTGGATTCCATGTTCTTTTCAGGATAATACAATCAATAAACTGAGGACTTGGGTAGGTCATTAGGTTACTTTCATCTGGAGCGATTCAAAAGATTAATCTCTTTATTCAAGTGCAACCAATGATGAGTCTAAATTCTTATGAGTTTTAATATCCCTTTCTTGGGTGTGTATACTATATATATATATATAACACATATTATATTATATATGCGTCTTTATTATGGTATATTCACTCCTAGTGTGGCAGATGAACAGATTTCTACCTGACCAAGTTGCCCAGTAGTGAAGAAACTTATTTCAAAAGCCACATATACCAGTGCATACTTATGGTATGGCATGGGCACATTTCGTGATGTGTCTCCCATGATGCAGGACCCGGCAGTGCCACAGATGTATCTCTGTGAAACATTTCCTGCCTCCTCTGGGATTCCTACTGTTGACCGAGCTCTTGCTTTGCTGTGATATGTTAAAACAAAAAAGAGTATTAGAATTGTTTATGAATGTCCCTGAAAACTGGTTGTAGCCCCAGGCTTTTGTCTAACTTACGATCTTTTACAGCATAAGAGACCTGAGCTGGTAGAAATACTTCTGTAGCATGAAAGAGTTGAGCTAATAGAAATTCAAGACTAAATATTATGAATAAATATGCAATTAGCAATAAACTGTGTGGAAGGATGTGTCTGTGTGTTTGTTAAGGCAAGGAATGTCTGTAACAACAAACAACTGTCATATATGCAGGGACTGGCAAGAAGAAAGCAAGATGCAATCAAAAGTAATTGACTGAGGCAGATACATCCAAGAGAGGTTTGGGGAGACAGATTTGTGGCTCAAAACAGGATGTGGCTGTTAACAAAGATATCAGATTGCAAGATAACTTTTTATATTATGGCATCAGTGGAAGTAGATGAAAATCAATTTCAGATATTTGTTTGGGGCTGTCAGTGCAGTCTTGTGTTCCTGCTCTCCACACCTGCCTGTCTTTCTGTCTAGACTAGGTTGAGCTCTGAGTCCCTGTATTTGTGTGTGCAGTGCCTGCAACAACTAGATTCTATTTTCAGACAGTGGTCCTATGAGTTAGTGCAATCTAAATTATTAATAATCCAATTAATATTGCATAACTAAATTCATACACTTTAGACACAATGCTTCCTGTCTATAATGCTTTCAAGAAATAGTATCCCCAGTTTATTGAGGAACAAACTTGAGACAAGCTGGTTTGCTCAGTGTAGCATAAGAAATCAACCTGAGAAACTGGCTCAGAGTGCTATTTTGTGAGTGGCAAGAGGCAACAGATATGCTTTTCAGAAGATACTGCTTGTTGAATGTTCCCACCTAGACAAGACTGCTTTAATTTTGATACAGTCTAAAAAGAGCTAATAAGTTTTTACTTTCTTCTACACTTCAATTAATGGAAATAGTATTTTTTGGACTAAATATTGCTGAACCATCTTCCACCTTTACTGCTGTGTTGCAGATTATCATGATAACTAGAGAATTATGCATTTTAAAATATTATTGGATAAGAAAACACTTGTAGGAGATTTTTTTGTCACCTGAGAAAATTGATATTATAAGGTACAGGAAAATAAATACAGGTTACTCTCATGAGTTTCTTTTTTTCAGAAACCCTCATATTTGGATGTCACTTTCAGGAGGAAAGGGAAATTACTGTAGATTATATAAGGTGTTATTATTAAAGACTATATTTTTATCACCCTGAATTCCAAATGGTCTTTGTAAGCTGTTATATCTAATTGATGCTTATCATTGGAAAGACCAAATAAAGGAGGCCCTGAATAGTTTCAAGCTACTAGAGTTTGCTTGATGATTCCTAAAATTATTGTCTATAATGCATATATGTTTTCCTGTCATCAGTTGTTGTGTGTATCAATGGAACCTGCAAATAGAAAATGCAAAGAAAGAAAGGCAAATCATTCTCAGTTTAATAAGCACATTGACAGGGGTAAAGGAATAAAAGTATTCATATTTTTATATACAATTTTCAATGCCCTTTTTTTAAATATAAAGTATTATATTGATTAGGCAACACAAGTGATACTATCTTATATACAACGACAAAGACAGGACGTTATCTCCAGTGCTTTAGCCATAGTCTTCAGAATGCTGTTAATTAGTGAGACCTAGATTACTCATCATTTTCAGCTAAAAATCCAAGAAATTATGTATTTGCTTGGCATAACAGTTCCACTGTTTCAATAGCAACTAATGATAGATTTTTTCAATTAGCAAATTCAATAAATAATAGATATTTAAAGTGAAAAATTTATTTATTTTTCCATGAGAAACGACTTAGTTCCACAAACAGAGTAGATACACAGAAAATTATGTGCAGTATGTTTGCATTACACACCCTGACTTCAGATAGTGAAAATCTCATAAAGACAACTATGGCTTAAAGCTTAATTTCTCTGTCTGCATTTTATATAATTGCTCTGATGTGGTATTTTTTCAGGAAATGATTAGTCTTGACTGAGATTCTATTCTCCATACCAAAATGACACAGAAATCTGAAAGAGTGGGTAGGGGAAATCTTTCCATTGTTTCCAGTTTCTCCTCTATTTTTATATACTTCTGGCAGATAGAAGAGGGCAGGAGGGCACTCAACTGGTGATGAAATAAGGGAGGTTACCTGTAAGGATGAAAAGGTTTGCAGACTTGCCAGTGTTGGTGAAAACTCTCAGTGATACTTTGCCCTTGGAGAACTTGTGAATGGAAAGATCTTGAAGCAGATGCTGAAATTGTTACCTGAAAATTATTGGAGGAAGTTACTGGAAT
>VWYO01015260.1:238438-257529 GCA_013400275.1 Rhadina sibilatrix | reverse complement strand
GAAGAAAAACATTACTGATGCAATCCATTGTGAATTAGACATTTCCAAATTCTTGAGTAAGTGAATAAACAGTGTAAGTGCAAAAATCAGCTAATATATTTTGTGCATTGATTTTGACAATTACAGGCCTGTTTAAAATATTTATAATCCTTCATGTATTAATAAATGATCTGCAGTGTATTTTAAAAATAAAATGAAATCTCAGTATTATGTCAGCTCACCACAGACTCCTGTATTAAATCTTTCCTGAAACATAGAGAAAGACATTGAGTGTTTATACAGATTAGACAGTATAACCACTGTATTCCACAGTATTAATTTGCCCACTCTCAGTCTGAATTGATTTTTTTTACTAAGTCTGGAGTATCTGGAGGTGCCACAGCCATTCTCTTGCCTGCATGTTAAATGCACAACTTCATTTCCTCTTGAACTGGCAACACAAGAAAGTTTTTCTTCTCCAGGGTTTGACCCTTCAGAGACATATTTCATTTAAGAGTGCTTTTGGCATAATTTTGATTGCTGGGGAGCAGTAAGGTCAAATTGTTCCACAGAGGAGGATGAACTTTTAGCAAAGGACAACCCAGATGCAGAGGGTCTCACCAAGAAGGTGCAATCCCATAGCACTGGCGACAGTGACAGGTCCTGTGGACAGCCAGCAGTCATCAGACGAGATGAAGAACGTGGGATGCAGTTCATCCAGGAAGTGCAGTAAATTGTGTTTTTTAGCAGAGCTGACAGCCATGTAACCCCATAACACTCCACAGCCAT
This sequence comes from Rhadina sibilatrix, assembly GCA_013400275.1. NCBI lineage: Eukaryota > Metazoa > Chordata > Aves > Passeriformes > Phylloscopidae > Rhadina > Rhadina sibilatrix. Next base: position 256,761 of record VWYO01015260.1, on the reverse strand, counting down.
TTAGGCCAAGTGCTTTTTGGAAGTCAGTGCAGGAGGTGCGTTTGTCCTGCTGTATTTGAATGCAGACAGTGTCAGGCCCAAGGTCTGCTCCCCACGTAACTACTGTTGTCATTCTGCAGTTCACACTACTGCATCCCTTGAACAGTCCCCAGCCTTGACTCCAAACAGTCAAATGTTCAATTAGTCTAACTGGGTGATTTTTTAAAAAATTAGATCCTGTACCTGTGGTTAGAGTAAGTTCAACTTCTCCAGTCTTTCAAAGGAATCCTTTCTTCCCATTTCCTCCTTCAATACATTTTCTTCAGTTTTGTTTCAACACTGCTTCTGTTATTATAAGACAGTGATTCTTAGAAATGTATTTAATAATCATTGATTCCTGAGTAGCGGATGTTAATTTTAGAAATAAATTGTATGCTCAAAGTTAATGGAATATCAAAATACTGTGCACTTAGTATTAGATTTGCCCTTCAAATGAGTAACTTTATCTTAATAGTGCACACAGATTGATTTCACAGGTTGCATATGTAGATAGTTGTAGGTGTGCACTATCCATTGATAGCTAATCTAAAAAATCAATTTTGTATTGCACCACCTGTTCCAGCAATTCCGGTATAAATGAATGACTAAGGGATCTTGGGCAGCTCTGTAGATTTTGTGTTCTTTATCAGGACAATTTTGTTTCCTTATTTTTCAGTTACAATGATCTATTTTTCCAGCCCTCTATGAACTCTTAGTGCTTCTGTATTTTGAAATCTTCTGTTTATAAACAATTTCTTTTTCCAATGGCCCAGATTACTCATGTTTACCCAACATGGTATGGATGTTTAGTCTCCATGGTCAAACTCTAAAAGCACTCAGTGCTTTTAGCTAGTTTAGCTAGTTTAGCAGTAGTGAACTAAATTATGAGATACGACGATGTTTCGTATTATAAGGGGCAGAGTGTGCTTCTCCTCTGGTCACAGAACCTGTGACCACTGAACAAGGCACCAGGTTCTCAAGGTCTTAAATCAGGATGCAAGCACAGGGATCTTTTCTTTGTATGTTATCTCATGTGCTAATACACGCTTAAAAGCTCAGTAGGTTTTCCATAATTAAATGACTTTAGGAGCTTATTAAACCACCTAACTTTATCATTATGTTTCCGTTCGTATGGTCATTGGGATGCCACAGATGAAAACCTATGCTTTCCAGATGGATAAAACTAACAATGGTGCAATAAGAACATGTTTTCTTTTCTTTTCCTGTATTACAGAAAAGTAGTGAGAATGAAAAGTCAAGACAGTCTATTTTACAGACAAAAATTCAAGTGTCTCTGGGGAAGACTATATGAAAACAACACATGGAGAAAAAAAGCTTAAAGAAATATAGAGTTCTACTTTGTGATAGTATATTTCTTCTTTACCTTTTTTGGTTTTGTTTTGTGTTGGTTTTGTTTGTTTGTTTTCCAAATACGTAGTAGGAAAGAGAGTTTGTCCTTTTTTTGTGAAAATATATTCACTACAGTCTAGAGGAGGGTGAAGATATTTATAGTTAATTACCTTTTTTGATACCTAATTTATCTGAATGTCTGTGAAAATATTGCCTCAATCCTTTCTAAAGGGAAAAGGAGGGACCACTTGAACTCTTCCCTTTCCTCTCCTTCTTCCCTCCTGATTGCCTTTCCCACTGCTAGAATAGATGCCTTGATTAAGGTACAACCTGTCTTAGTGGAAGATGACAAAAAATTGATAATGGCAAGTTGATGGAAAGAATATTTCCTTATGATTGCAAAGAGTTTTAATTGTGATTATATCAATTGTTAATCCTTTCCCAACAGAAGATGTTCTCTTGAGGAGTTTTTTTGTAGATGCATATGCTCCAAGGATCCCATAAAATATGTCTTGATGGAAATGGTCTCATGAAATACATACGTTTCAGTGAAATAAACATTTCACTGAAAAATTCAATTTTCACAACTATAAATGTTTAGTATGATAATTTGGATATTTCCTCTCATCACTGCAATTTTAAGTGAAACTTTTTAGTTTCTTGATATGACTAAATTTTTGGTTTGTTTGTTTTGAAGTATTTCAACATCATCTATCCAGAGACAAAACAAAATAAAAACTTCTGGAAAAATTGCTGTAATCTTGGTACTGAAGCTGAGGGAATTTTCCCTTTCTTTCATCATCTTCCAAACTGAATTCCAGGCAAGCTTCTGGAGTCTCATTTTCTCTGTCACAAACTCGTAGAAATTCATGTAAAAGAAAATGCCATGTATGAGGACAGTTTCTTAAAGGGGAGAGATAGACAACATGAAGCAAATGTTACCCTTGCTCAGTAGGATTCAGAATAGGTATGGGTGAATATCTGGCTTACACAAGGTAACTCAGGCTGCCAAAGGTAGGCAGGGAATCATAGAATCACAGAATCTTTTTGGCTGGAAAGGACCTTTAAAGGTCATCTAGTTCAGCCCCTCTACCATGGGCAGGGACACCTTCTACTAGACCAGGTTTCTCTCACCTTGAACACCTCCAGAGATGGAACACCCACAACTTCTCTGTTCCAGTGCTTCACTACCATAATAATAAAAAAAAATTGTTCCTTATATCTAGTCTGAACTGACCTTCTTTTAGTTTAAAACCATCACCTCCTGTCCTGTTGCAACAGACCCAGTTAAAAATTTGTCCTCATCTTTCTTATAAGCCCCCTTCAAGTACTGAAAGGCTGCAGTTAAATTCTCCCTGGAGCCTTCTCTTCTCTAGGCTGAACGATCCTAAAACTTTCAACCCTCTTCACAAGAGAGCTGTTCCCTCCCTCTGACTGTTTCTGTGGCCCTCCTTTGGAGCCATTATAACAGATCCAAGTCTTTCCTGTTCTCGGGGTCCAAGAGCTGGATACAGCATTCCAAGTGTGGCCTCAGCAGAGCAGAGCTTTGACCTTCAGGCATAACAAGTAAGCAGAGAGTTTTATGTGCCTCTTAAAGATGATGCAGAGCAGTCTTGTGCTGAGCATGGGGGCTGCTGATCACTTAAGTGTGTCCCTGGAGCTCAGACGTCAGACTCAGGACTGCTCATTAGCTGCTGCCACTTCCTTGGGATGCCAACCCCTGAAGAGCTGTGGCAACTTCTTGCAAGGAGGCCTCTTGACTGAGGAATTCAGCTACTCTCTTCAGATAGTCAGCACTCAAAGCCACAGCTAAAAATTGCCTTCCTGAGGTCTGATTAAAATCCTGAGATAAATCTATCACCACTGCTATGAAGTCAACAGTGGGTTTTTATTTATTTATTGACTTTAGTAAGTCTAGTTGGTGTCTGCAATGTATCTTACAAAATCAGAAGCAACAACAAACTCTGCAGGGTAGGATTCAGGTTGTGATTAAGGCCTTCAATTTTAAATGCCCTCTTGAATGTACCCATGTGTGGTCTATGGTGTCTAGCCTGCCCTAACTAAAGGAATGAGTAGTCTTATGGTGGGGAAGCCTGGAAACAGAGATTTGGCATGCCCTACACCTGTGGCTGGCTAAGTCAGTCACTCTTGAGCTCAGGGAGTTTTAAATTTCACCCTCTCTTGTGAAGTTCACTGTTTCTTTAAATTCTCCCTGGACTATTAAACTCCTCACATATTAACAGCATCTGTAACCCCTCCCTACAGAAGATCAGTACAACACAAAATTGACAATACTGTCTATGAGTGATTGTATTTAGCATGATTGTTCTGAAAGTGTAATAGCATCAGAAATGTGATTGTTCAACTACAAAATATTCTTAAATTAGAAATTATTTTACAGTTTGATGCAGGAAATGCTATTTTCTAAGAATGATGCAGGAAAGTCTCTTTCCCCTAAAGAACCAGTTCTTTGGTTCTACTGCACAATAAAAAGTGAATAAGCTGGATTCTAAAACACACATGTGAATTTATAAAAAAATGTAAATAAATAAACCACATTCTGAAAACCAAATAATGCTAAAAGAAATCTCTTTTTATATGTAATGCTCATCAACTTTTTTCTTTTTTGTCCCAGTTTTATGCAAAGAACTTAAATATCTTTAGGATAGCACACTCAATGTTATAAAATGATAAATAACATGTTCATTTTTTTTTCAGTCAGCCACTGAAACATCTTGTTACCAAGGTGGGTTGATATTAATAAAATACAGCACTACAACAAAGTGAGGTACACAGAGTTCTGTGCATCTGTGCTTCTACATTTGAAGCAATAAAATGATGTCACCTTCATTGGTCCACTTAAATGTGATTATGACACATGACTTTATCAAGCACAACAGAAGAAAATGTTTTCTACAAAATCCTTTACCTAAAATTTATTTGCACACTTTAAACATCTGCAGCTCCTGTTAGTTATTACTTATCTGCCACAACATGAACTTTATTTCCTAACTATTACGGGGAAACAAACCCTCTCCTACCTGATTTAAATTAGTTACTCAGGGAGCGAATTACTTCCTTTTCTCATCTATTAATTTTCACTCTAGGATTGCATTTATATTAACATGGCCTTTGAGATGATAAAATGAATGGGGAAAAAGGAAAAAAATCCACAACAAATAAAAAAAAAGAAAAAGAAAAAAAAGACTAGAAAAGGTTTTTGTTGTTTCTGCTAAAATTGCTCCAAGGTAAATAATACTAGGTTTTGATCACTGTAAATAAACACATATTTTTTTCATTGATACTTGGAAATTTTCCTGATGAAGAATAGTTTTTGAAGAATGAATAAGCTTTTTGGAAGAAGTAAACTTTTAAATTACTGTTAGCCTTGGGCAATGATTAAAGAAATTAGTGGTACTCCTAAAACTCCATCATCCCCTTTGAGACAAATTAGACAAATATTTTTTTATTTATTTTCACTAATGGTCAAACAGAGAACAGTAATGTAAAACAGAAATTGCTTTCCATGTGAATTCTGTGGTGGTACTTTTGTCTGAAAAGCATTCTAAGCTCTTGCAGTAGAGTTCAAAGAACATTCTGGTGTTTGAGAAAGTCAGAGAACATCAGGATGGCATCACAACATTTTGACATCACCATTTTGTTATGGTTTTACTAAAACTTCTTTTGGAGAGCTTCAAAATTTCAAAAGAAGTTTTGGTAATGAAAATGTGTCTGAGTTCCTTTTAGTTTATTCTTGTTTCTGTAGAGACAAACCGATATGGAGCAGGGACTTGGATAAAGAAGTTTTCTATTTGACAGCATAGTTCATGATAGTCTGTAAATGCTGACATGATCTGTTACACTTATATGCACCCATTGGAATGGATATTTATTTTTCCTTAAAAAATACTCACACATACCCTTGAGATGCATTCAGGAACTTTCAGGGTTTTGGTTTCCTTTGGCAGGCCTGGAGTCTATGACTTTAACTATAACATTGTATTTGCTAGCAGACACTGAGGTACCATAATTCACTTTCATTTTTAGTCACTATTTGGAGCTGGCCTGTATTTTTCAGTTAAGAGCTAATTTCAATTAAATTTGCTTTTCACTTTACAGAAACATATCAAATATTACTTAGCTTGACTGCACTTTAATTCCATTATGTCACACTTCCAATTTTTATATTAGCTCCTCTATATGGATGTAGAAAATAAAGTATCAAAACCCCCCATACTCTAGAGTGCAGTTACATTTAATATCTTCTTATTTGCAGTAAAATACACAGAAGTTAGGAAATTCAAATCACTGGTTAAACAGTACTGGGTTTACAAAATTTCAAAGACTGTCTGGGAGATAACTGTGGAATAAAATGTTTAGCAATAAGGCTTCATTTTATGGATGCACAAAAGCACAAGGCCATTATTTTGAAAAGAATAAGAAAGTAGGTAATATGTTCTTCTGAAAAAGCTTGCATATATACTTCAAAAGTTGGAAAAGACTGAAATATTCAGTAAAAAGCATTCATCATCCAGTGTATCTTAAAACACCAGATATGCGAAGGTGCCGTACAGATCGATAAAAGCAATGGCATTTAGATTCCAGAAGGCATTGTGATGCTCCTTGGGCCCAAGGAAAACTCTTCATTATGCTTTTGATTACAGCTTTACAGTCACACTGGCAGACCATTTACATTTGACAATGAGAAAGAGAAGATTTATTACATGGCATGTCAGTAGTTGAGTGAAGCACTGTGTCTAGCTCAAACACTAACGATAAATGCTTAAAGGTTCATGACTTTTTAAAAAGACTGACCTAAAATGTCTCAGTCTTTAAAAAAAAAAAATCATAATGAAGGTCTTAATAAACTTTCACTAGATCTGCTCTGCCATCACAATTGCATCATCCTGCAGGCTGGGCTTGGACTGAGTTGCAGTGCTATGTCATATTGCAACAATATATTCTCATGTTCACTTTAGTAGCATGAGGTCATACTTTAATCATAAAATTGAATGTAAGCTAAATAAAATAACCCATTAGTAAATACCAGCGGGGAGTTTCATGTTATAAATCATGAATAAATCAATTGTATACATTTTGTCAACTTGTCTTTCTTAGAAGTTACTCAAAAGCATTTACTGAGATTTGAGTCACAGAATCATAGAATGGTTTGGGCTGGAAGAGACCTTAAAGATCATCTAGTTCCAACCCTCCTCTCGTGGGCAGGGATGTCACTCACTAGATCAGATTGCTCAGCACCCCATCCAGCCTCCCCTTGAACACTTCCAGGTGTGAAGGAAGTAGATTCAATACTGAAACCACTGTAATTTAAAAACCAAGATCTATATCCCCGGCAGTTTTACCAAAACGTTATTTTTGAGCTAGATAAGATATTAGAAACAGTTTGTAAGAAAAGCATTTGCTCAATATTGCTGTTACAGTGAACAGAATCACCAAAATGCCCACAGATACTTCAGTAGCCCAGTCCTTTTTAAAAATGTTTTTATCAGGAAGTGGGTCATGCCTGGAGCACATGCTGAAATAATATATATAGTGCAGAGGGGATAATTCATAATATTTCCAATTAGATTTAAAAATGCCTTTTTTGCTTTTAATCCCAGAATCCCATTTTACTTGATGTCTTAAGGCTTTGCTCTGACATGTTGCAAAAGCGGGCCAGGACCCAAATGTTGGATCCAAACATGTGGAAATTTTGGATTCAGAACTACTGCATAGTTAGGAATAGGCCCTTCTTTCCCTCATAAACTGAAGTGAAACAGCTGTGAAGAAACCCTGAGCTTCGATGAATAAGATAGAGATGTCTGTAATTTAATTGAATTGGACTCTGTGTCTAGCTTGTATTTAAGTTCTAATATTGATCCAACATCAATACATGTCCAAATTTAACCATTTTTTAAACTCTTGAATTAATGCCACTGTAAAACTGTTGGCTTTTTCATTAGAAATTTAATAACTTGGCATTCAATGATACTTAGTGGTATCACAGATACTTGATAGTGATGTCTATCTAAAAAAGTAAAAGAAAAGAAGCACTGAATCTTCATTTTGGAAACTGAGCTCTTTCAAGTTCTTTCTGTCTTGATGTTATTTTGACATAATTGTAAGAATTTATGATTGTTACCATACAGAAGCAGTTAGAAACTGCTGGTACTTCATATGGTTTCATGAATATTTGCTTGGCATAGGACTAAATAGTAAGTGTATATATTTTCATCTTATGTGAAGGATTTGTGATGTGATTGCAAATTCTGCTAGTTTCAGTAAGAATTTTATGCATTATGCATAGCATAAAGCTCTCTTGTTCCAGTAATTAAAGCTTATTTGTCTTATTATTTGAAGTTTTGACATTCTGGACTTTTACCAGACTACTTTGGGTTCCGTAAATTTTTTTAAAAGGTTTTAAGTTGGCAGATAATATTATATTTCCAAAATAATTTTCAGTGTAAAATGAAGCACATGGACTATGTATTGCTGCTAGACCAGAGATAAACTAAAGGAAGCTGGAGTTTGAAATGGAGATCTCTTTTAAGGTTTAAGTCTGAAGCAGGGATAGATACAGATTCTCATGAGATATGACTATCATATAATTGTTTATGCTTCCTAGATTATAACAGCAAAACATCTTTCTCTTTAATGTAAAGAATTTGCTCTAGAAGTATAGAGTTGTAAATATTTGTTCTTTTATTGAGATAGAAAGAAAAATAATTTTGAAAAAAATCCTGCAAAATATAAGAAAGTTGTCTCTATAATTTTTCTTTTTGATTTTTATATAGTATTTTTCTTATAGGAATGGCAGATTCAGGTGAGTGAAGATTACCTTTCTGCTTTGCTGTTCTGTTTCAGATGCCAGTATTCAATTAAGATTTGAAATTTATTTTCTGAGTCAGAGACCTGTGAAATTTGCATCAAATTCTTCAAAAGTGTCATTCTGGATCCTTACATCCATACCATCTCTTCATATTCCATGGAATTAAATTCTACTCTTCTCACTTTTTAATATCCTGATTATTTTTCAAAATAATGCAAATCATGAGAACGAGGGTTCTCTTTTTCCAGGAGACAGTTCTGTTTGTTGGAGAACCCTCAACCAATGAAAAGAAAGAAAAAATGTCAGATCATTATTTTTTATGAAGTACACAAACACACATTTCTTAATGAATACTTGTGAAAATGCAATTTAAATGGTACCCTAAATTTTGCCCTTCTAATCAATTTATAATGAAATCTATTTGGAATTTATGAAGTGAATACAACATTCTCTAAGCGTAGTTTCCACTCTGACATTTATAAAAAGCTTGAAGGAGTTGGGCTGGTTGGTTTTTTTACCCTTGTTTTACTTGTTTAAATTGTAAAAGTAATGGAGTGATGTCAGAGATGTTAGAAAAGTTCTGTGATCCTGGCATCCATTAAAATAATAAGTGCATGGAAGTGGTGGCTGACATTCTAACCACAAGCTCACAGCTATACAGGAGGTGTGGCAAAGACACTAAGTGTGTGTACACTGTACCCGTTAAGAACACATCTACAAGGGCTTTAGAGCATGAATTTAACCATCAGCAGTAATTTAGTGCCTGAATTTAAGAGAAATTTGTTCACAAAAGAGAGAAGAAAACAGATCTTCAGTATTTTGCTGTACTTTGATGAAAATTCAGCTTTTTTTAGGGGTCTGGGATTTCTAATGAAGACAATATAAGTTTCCTAGTTAGATAGAAATGAATCCAGCATAGATAAATTCAGTCTTTCACTAATATGAAATATTGCAAGACAGGCTTAAAAAGTGAATAAAAATTTTGGTGTAGTCCTTGGGGCAAAATTTGATCCATGGTTATGAGAAAATGAAAAATGCCTTTGTTTTTGCATGTTATCCCTTAGTTAACTGCACCATTTGGCTCTGCTAGCTGGTCTCAAAGTTCCTAATACACAGGAATTACTTTCTTTTTAGTCACTGTTATACCACAGCTGGCAAAAGAGAACTGAACTGCAGTCACCTTAACACTGACCCATTGTTCAAGCTACAATACTTAACTATTGCAGACCACGTTAGAAAACTGTGTATATTTTATTAGCAGCACTGCATATGTTGTGTTATCTGAGGAATATCCATCACAGAATTTAGATGGGGTGTATTAACAGCCATTCCACAATCAGTGAAGAGCTGCTTCACATGCAATTTCAAATGAGTCTTTAATTTGGTCCTTAATTTGTTGGCAAGTGTTACATACCTGGCAATAACAGGTAGGCATTTGCAGAATCAAGATGCATCTGTATTTCTCTGTGCAGCACTGTCTCTAGCTTCTTACTTGCTGGGGTTTAGTTTTGCTGTATTTCCCATTATGACATCATATTTTTGGGGATACCTGTTGTAATGAGGGGCACTTGCTTGTTGAAATCCATAATTTAATAATGAAGTGATAATTTTACCTAGGCTTTAGGCTACAGAGCTGACGTCTTGCACACTAGCACGCTTTACATGACACATTGCCATAGAACTGGACATGTGTCTGGTCTTCTCAAGGCACATGCTGGACTGGATGTGCTAGGCTGTACTGGCACATGTAGGAAAGAAAGGAACTGAGATTTTGTTTGCAAAATATATGTCTGCTACTGGTTGGTGACCATTCATTTGCTGTTAGTACCAGGTGTACCGCACATGTAAACTTAAACTTCATCTCATTAGATTATGGTGTTCCTGAAATGTACCAAGATATAGCAGGCATAGATGGTAGCAAAAGGTCATTAAGTCACTGGAATGAGTTCAGCAGAGGGCCACCAGGATGGCTGGGGCTGGAGTATTTGATGTAGGAAATGCTGCTGAGGGAACTGTTTTTTCTGTCTGAGAAAAGGAAGGCCAAGAGAGGATCTTATTGCTGCCTTCAGTTACCTAATGTCTGGTTATAAGGAAGTTGAGACCATTCTCTATTTGGAAGTGCACAGCAAAAGGACAAGAAGCAATGGACAAAACAGAAATTCCAAATAGCTATTAGGATTTATTTATTTTTTTTTAATAATGAGAGTCATCAAACACTGAATCAAACTGCACTGAGTGCACTGAGAATGAGTAATTTCCATCCTTGGAGACTCTAAGAATCGAAAAGCTGGTCTTCCTTTGAGGCTGGCCTTGACTTGGGCTGGGGGCTGGATCTGAGGTCCCTCTCCACTTAAATTATTCTATGATTCAATGAAAAAAATCAATGTATGGATTTTAACTAAGATGGAAAGCTGATTTTGCCTAACATTATTTTCTTGTTTTCATTGCTGTGCTTGCAATAGAATAGACAAAGTGGAGGTCATTATACTTGCCATGTAAATTTTCAATCCTGTGGGCTGGTATCCAAACTGAAAGGAAAAAATTATTCAGCAATGAGTCTGAACTTTTGGCAACTGCTCTATAATCCATTTGTTGGCTGTTTATTTTTCTGTAGATGCAGATTATTTTGCCTGAGCCAAAGATCTTAGAAATTAATGTGTAAATATGTGTTTTAAATTGTTTGCCAATAAAAGAGACAAAGTAAAATGAAATCAGTGCATCTGGGAGAGATTCATTGATGTGAGTGGCCTCATCTTCAAAACAACCAGAAAACATCAGAAATAGTCCTAATGTACTTTAATAGAGCAAAAAGGATTTAAATTGTGGGCTGTTTGTATTAGACCTGATTTTTCTGTGACTTTTTTTTCAGATGTTCTACTCCAGAAGTTTTCTTGTGAACAAGAAATATATGAGATGACCCTGAAAAGTGACCGACAGAATGGTACAGTGTACTTTCCTGTATGCTTTTACTAGTTTTCACCTACTTCACTTTTCTGCTTCTGTTTGTAGAATCCTAACTGCAGGAAAATGCTGTTTTCCCAGGAAAATGCTTGATGTTGATGGAGAAAGAAAACATCAGCCTCACCATCTGAATTCCTATTAATGGTATCTATGCATCTTGTGTGTTTTTTCAAGTGCTCAGGAGAATTGAGCCTGTCAGATACAGATGTGCATAGAAGCAGTTTAGCGAGATGATTGTGGAGAGATATTAACAGCTGCAGAGTTCAGAAGTGCAAACAGATTTGGAACGGTGTAGCAGACACCTGGTTCTTCCTGAAGTCAGTGGGTCAAGGTCTCTACTGTTTTGCATTGATATCTGTTATCCAGCTGTTTGGAAGAGAGGTGATCTGTTCGCATTAATCCTTGCTAGATTTTTGAAAGAACAACAGATCATCACCTCCCTTTGCATGCAATTACTGAATACCACACATGAAGAAACTGGGCAATTAGTCAGTGTGGGATGGTTTTTCTCAGTGTAAAATTCAATTTAAATGGTTTATAGTATTATATAATAAATACAGTATACTGGAACTCATACTATGTATGTCTTTATGGATATATGAGGATTCACAATGTAAGGGAAGACACAAGAGGAAATTCTCATCTCTATTCAGACACATATTAATGTAAACACTGAACCACACAGGGAGGGAATTTGATGTTGAAACACAACTACAGCTGGGGAGTGTATGCCCAGAACATGGCTGTAAATGTTCTGTGCTCACAGGTGATCTGGGGATGTGACATCCTAGAAGGATTTCAGTCTTCTGAGATGGGAACAGTGGAAGAAGCTAGTCCAGCCTGCCACTGCTGTATGCATTTCAGTAGGGTGGAAGATCCATCTCCTTTTCCTTTGTCTCTTGATGACTCACACAAAAATAACAAAGGCACCTGAGGTCTCTGTGTAATTATCTTCCTCTCATCCTGGGAAGGGGCTGATCAGTGCAGAAATATGGACACTGACAGTCTTCTACTTCTGTATGGCAGAATTGGGCCTCAGGATTTGGATTTGGATTTGGATTAAAGTTATGTCAAAGGTGCTCAGGAAAGGGTGGCTTTTGCTTGGACACTGTCAAAACACAGACCTTACTGACCTTGATCATTTGTTATGCAGTATAAACTGTGTCTATAGCCCTCAGAAAAATCCCTGGAAATACTTCCAGGACTGGATGGAAAAGCTCAAGATTAAAGGACCCCTCACATCTGCTCTCTGTCACCAGCTTAAATTTAACCTATAACAGTAATGAATGAAAGTCCACGTGCTGTTTGGCCTGGGCAAAGACTCTATAGTCATTTGTGTGCATCACAAATGGCATTAACTGGCAGCTGTGTCAACAGCCTCTTTGAAGGAATTGGGAGTTCATCAGGCACATGGGTGGGGTTGGTCTTTCCCTGGTAAAAAAATACTCCTTTCATATGAGGCACTTAAGACAGAGTAGCATGGGGAAACAGCATGAGGAAACTTGCCAAGATCCTGCCTGGTTTCTGGCCATGACAGTAGTTGCATTGCTGAGTGCCGCTCTCGTTCAGCAGCAGTCACACAGCTCCCCTGCCTCCAAAGCACCCATGGTGACAAGGGCTGTGCTCCCTCAGCAGACACTTGCAGACACTTGCAGAGCTGAGCTCTGCTTTCACCTATCTCCAGACAAAAGCAGAACTACCTTTGGATTACTGGAAGAAAAAAACAAAAAAACCTCTTTAAAACTGTTACTGTAAGGTATTTTCTCTTGCCCTGCCCTCGTTTCTGCTGCATTTTAATTGTTGCACACTTATTTTGTGAAAGCAACCGTGGTCCTTGAAAAAGCTCTCATGTGACACACTTGAACTAACTTCATTGAACAATTCTGTATTTTAAGCTTATTTCTGTGAAGCATCCACCCATGGGCTCTTCATTAAGTGTTTGCAGGTAAAAATGCACTGGTGAGAGGTATTACTTTATCTCGTTTCCCCTTTCTAGATTGTTTACATCACAACTGCATTTTTTCAGTCATTCAGCATAAAAATACCTACATTTCTTCTGTGCTATGTAGAGGGCCCTTTACAGCACTGGAGCTTACCATAGAGTGTGTTTATTTAAAGTTTTGGTGCACTGAAGCTCATTATGTCAGACATGTTTCCCATTCCTCCTCACTGATGACTATATAAACTTATTCTAGAAAATCACTCAGTAGCCCTGAGTGATACTCCTAAAAGATTTAACTCTTATGATTTTTTTTTTTCAAAAAAGATTGGTGATTCTACCTGTATTTGTGAATCACCATATTCCTAAGTTGTTTGTCGAATACCATAATCATAGATTTTGCTAAGGAAAAAGGAAGGCAATGGCTGTACTGAAGACATGATACACAACTGATAGTATCACAGCAGGAGGGTTTTACATAAATTGAGGATTTTTTTCCAACTCATTCCACTGAATTTCTATGAGTTCTCAAGAAAATTGCTTTAATTTCTATGCCAACATGCTGGCCCATAAATTCCTATCTTGGTTTAACTCCATCTGGCAACTAAGCCCTTCATAGATGCTCACTTACTCTCCCATGGTGGGATTGGGGAAAGAATGTAAGGGTCAAAGGGAGAAAACTCATGGGTTGAAATAAAAAGACTTTAACAGGTGATGATCCATATCAGATCCAGTCCTGATCCTGTGAGTTGGACTAGATGATCTCCACAAGTTCCTTTTGACGTGATTTTCTGATCTGTGGACAGTAAGAAAGCTGCCATTGCGAGAAATAAAAATCCACAAATATTTGTCCCACCTACGAAGCATCTTGTAGAATAGTTAAAGTGTGTCTCTATTGCCTCATAAAAAATTACTTCATTGCAAACTCATACAAGCAGAAGAGAAAGCTATCAAACCACTCTTTTAGTGTGGGATCATTTTAGCAGTCTGATTTGCTGTACATTATACCTACAATTATATTTCAATAAAAGGATAGTTTGATTCATCTACCACAAGAATAATTCCTTTTATCTTCTCCATTAAACACAAATGAAAAAAACAAAACTCTGACATTGTGTAGTTCTCTGTCTGCTGGAATTTTCTTTGGTAAGTGAAAAATTCCACTGTAAAAATCAGAAAAAATGAGTATTACCATTTTCTTTATGCTTGTATGTTATTTTGATTTATATTTCCTTTAAGCAAACACTATTCTTGAGACTGACAGTTCTAGGAACACTAATTGGACAGGATAGCACTGGCTGCCCTGTCTCAGCAACTGATCCAAAATTTGAGTTTGTGGAAAACAAGGAAAACAAGTAACTCTTTAATAAGAATTTACTGTTATCTGTTAGGAACAAAATATCTTGGTTTCCTGGAATCTTGTACATGGAAAGAAGCTAGGTCTAAAGAAGTCCAAAGGTTAAACAGTGGCCACAGAAATTAGTTCATAGTTTTTTCTTTCTTTTCCAAACTCAAACTAAAATTCCAGCCAAGCACTCTGAAAGTGATATGTGTGTCTTAATTTCCCAAAGTTCTGTTTCTTGTGTCTTGAAGAAACTTCATTTTAGAAATTAAATAGCCTGCTTTCTAACAATGAAAATCCTTATGCCTAAATAGTGATGACCCAAATTAGGACATTTAGTGACACTGGTCATTTCAGAAAATCCTGAGAATATTGCTCTCTAATAACATTTTTCCCATGGCCTAGTAAGGAAATTGTGCAGTTACTACCTCCTTATCTATTTTATTTTTAGTAAAGTCAATGCTCAGAGGAGATAATGTATAGGACTAATTATATGTGAACTATACATTGGCATTTTATTATTTTATTTCATACTGGAACTATAATGCCTTCCTATGATTATTAATGCAAAAATGCTCTTTATAAAGTACCCCCCCCAAAAAAATAAATTAAAAAACAAAAACAACCAAACAAAAACAACTGGGCTCAAATTTTTGTTCATGTCTCAAGGCTTGTGGCATCGCAAAATATGGGGGTACCATTATTTTGATTGCTTTAGAAACACAGTGGCTTGCATTTCTTTAATTTTCAGCAGAACTTAAACTTCTAAAGTATGTGATGTTTGTGGTCTTTTACATTGTGTCATTAGCCAGAGTCTGTGGACACTTGTGGTTAGTTTCATGAAGTCCATTTGTTAGCCAGTATGAAGCGCAGTACAATTAGGTTATGTCAGCTAAATAAAAAAGGCAAAATTTTATCCAAGTATTTTTTAATAAAAAACTGTCAG
Source organism: Rhadina sibilatrix (assembly GCA_013400275.1). Classification (NCBI taxonomy): domain Eukaryota; kingdom Metazoa; phylum Chordata; class Aves; order Passeriformes; family Phylloscopidae; genus Rhadina; species Rhadina sibilatrix. The sequence goes on along the minus strand of VWYO01015260.1, from coordinate 241,376 downwards.
ACTATTCCCTCTCCAGAGTTCATTCATAGGAAGAAAACAGCTAATATTTTAGACCCATACCTAATACAGAAAAAATAATAATTTCTAAATCTGGTGTAAGACAAATGTGGATACAATCCTTTGGGGCTTTGTTCCTGTTTCCTGCATAAAAGCTGTAATTTCTGTAGTATTCCTCCACCTCTTATTGCTTGTGTCTAGACATAAATTGACCATAAAACAATATTAATATTGTATATTGCCTTGGTTAAGAGTTTTTGTTTGGCATCAGGAAAGAACTTTGAACATTTTAATGGTACTTTCTGTAGCACAGTAGTCGTGAATAAGTTTATTTTAATGTAGGAATAAATTGGTTACTGAAGGTATTTTTATTATGCATCTCCTTGTAATTTCTGCCAAATAAACAAAATATTCCTCAGATAATTGGCCTATTAGTCTGTCACTTTCTAGCTATTTTTTCTATGCTGAATTAAAGGGCTAATAAATCCTAAATTCTTTATTAACTTGCTGACTTTGCAGAGTTTGATGGTAAGTAAACTGGCATAACATTAAAGCTCCTATTGAAGGAGGACAATATGTCTTTTTATATCGACTTCTGCACGATTCAATTTTCACTAAGTATCACCATGACCTTTATAACAGCACTGTGAACTTTAAAAGCCAGTTTGCATGTGGTGGTTAACTTGCCCTTGTATAAATTGGTTCCACAAATTATGACCTAGCCTGTCCAGATTTGATAAATATGCAGCTGATAGTCCAATAATGAATTTAAAAGGTCTTCAAAAATGCTGAAAGCATTAATTAAACATTTTCAGAAGGGGTATATTAATGGGATTAATTACAGATAAATGATTTCTCAGTTAGCTTTGCAAATTACTTCAGATTTTTAAAATAAATGATGTTTCTTCTCTCTACATGAAAACCTTCTTTGAGCCTTGAAGTATAATTTTGAAGATTTAATATCTGGTAAGTAAATAAAACATAAGATATCACCATAAATATTGCTTTTGGCTCTAACATTGAACTCCTCTCTGTGGTATCTGAGCGCTCGTCTTCTGCTTTTTCCTCATACAGATGGTATAGATACACCAGAATGTTGCAAACCCGAGGGGATTTGCTTTAATGCTGCAAACACTGAGTGTTCAGGGCTGATATTTGCACAAAAGGGTAAATCAATATTGATTAGGCCTGAATTTTTGAACTAAGTAGTTAAAGATATGAGGTGCAAATCTCTTTCCTGTAATGTTCATGTCCCCAGGAACTCTTGTATAGTACAAACAAAAAATGGTATCATCATCGATGTACTAATTAGATGATGGCTCACAATCATGTGCAGATCATTTCCACTCTGATTTCCACTTCAACTCTTAAATAGACATTTTAAGCTTTGTTTTTTTGTTTGTTTAATGCAGGATGTTTTGGTTTAGTTTAAGGTTTAGTTTTTGTTTTACTTAAGTTATTACTAAGACAAATGACTCAGCTGTGTTGGAGCAAAAAACCTACAAATGAGATCCAAACTTCATGAGAGAGTGCTTCCCTCTCACATGCATTGTAAATCCAAACATACATGCAAAGTACATAGAGATATTATTTCTGGATATGTTAGGAAGAGAGTGAAAACAGTTGTGTAAGCAAAACAAATTTCCATCTGTATTGCAAATTCTCCTTGTAAGTCTCACATAGTTTGTCAAGGTTTACTTCATGACACAGTTGCAGTGCCTGAGGTTTAGTGGTGATGTACAAAGTTTTCTTTACTACTGTTCTCATGACATGTACAGAGCATTTCTTAGATTTTCACTGAATTCAGAAAAAATCTCTCTTTTTCAGAAGTAAACTTCTGAAATGTGATTTTCCTTTCGTTCTGCTTGCCTGTGAAGTAATAAGGGTCTCTACAGTAGGACTGTGTGATTTATGCTAGGCAATTAAAATCAATTCCTAACCTACATGAAGCACTAAAAACTGAATTGCTCAACACACTGGGCTGCTGAGCACTGTGTGGTAGATTTTATTATACCATAAGTGCTTTACTATACTGTAAAAAGGAGAAGGTAATTGCTATATACAACTAATATATTCAATTAGGTAAGGGTAATGTTTAATAGAGCTTTTTGTTGGTTTCAGTTGCAACTTGTGAGTTCAAAAGAGAAGCTGGAGTCAGGGAATTTCAGGATGCAAAGTGCTCTAAGTATGACATAAGCTTCCACAACATGGCACCAAAGCTATCTTGCAAGGATGTGGTTAGAGTGTGCTTCTGCCCTGGCTGAGTGGGATGGCAGTCCTTAATCCATATTGATTCACTCTGATTACTGGGATAACTGGAGGCTGTTCCAATGTGTTGAAAGAGTGCATATTTTTCCCAGCATGCGGCTCCTTAGACACAATCACATCAGGCTGTCCACACCCTGAGAGTAGATCCAGGAAAGTTTCTAATTTTTAAGATAAGACATGAGAACAGTCAAATATGATCACAAATGGTTACAGCATCTGCATCATGCAGACCCTAAGTGTTTTTTTGTTATACCCCTGTGCAGCTTAGTGAAGGCAGATTTCCCTACTTAGGAGCTGTTTGCACAGAATCATGTAGTGCTCTAGGATACCTGGATCGATGTACCCTGGGTGTTTCCATGCACATTAAGAAGACAAATTCCCCAAGGTAAGCATCTGCGGAATCTTTGCCTAGAAGTACTGCTGAGAACCAGGCACTGGAGGTCCCAGAAGATCTGTTTTTGAGAATTATGTGTTCAGTGTTGGCTAAAAACTGCACAGAATAGCCCCAAGGAGAGATGAATAACCTTTCTCTTTCTATTTCTGTTTTATCTCCTTTCTAGCCCCAGTCTTGACAGGCTAGTCAGACTCCCCAGCTCTTTCCTTAGTCCAGCATCTCTAGAGTGCAAGAACATCTTTCATGTTAAATCTTACCACTGCAAAGACCTAGCTTTTT
>VWYO01015260.1:219976-238371 GCA_013400275.1 Rhadina sibilatrix | reverse complement strand
TTTTTTTTTTTTCTTTTGGGAGCTGCCAGTTGGGGGTATTGCCTGGCAGTTTACACTCATTCAGTTTGGTACTTTAGGATTTCTTCCCCCTCTCACCTTTCTCATTTCTGGTTGTCAGCTTAATGCCTAAGGGTTTAACACTATTTGATTTGATAATAATGAAAAAAATAAATTAAGAACATATAGGTATATATGTTGCTATATTCACAACAAAGCAGTGCGTGCAATAAACCCATTTGTCTCTTTAGGACTAATGTTTCAATGGTGACTGATAGGATGCTTTATAGTAACATGTGCAATTTATAGCATTTCCTCTGGAAAGATCCAGATAAAATAAGACATGTCCAGCTTCCTTTTTTTTTATTTTTGGTAGTTTTTGTTGTTTTGGTTTTTTTCTAAAAATTTACGTGTTGATTGGGTTTTATTGTTCACTTGAGGATATAAAAAAATGCAAAAAGGAAGAGTAACAGTCTCTAAGTTGCTTTGTGTGCAGAAGGGTTTTTTTACATATTAGTAAATTATGACAGCTGAGTCCCCAATATGCCTGATTTACTTTAAAAATCTGCTTTCAGGTGATGGTTCAACACAAAGGAGTTAATACTTAATTATCAATATTCCTCAAATTGGGATCTTTTGCTAACCATGAAAATTCATGTGTGTCAGTGCAGCAAGGTGTTAGTCTGTTATCACCCTGCCTGTTGACAATCCAAAGACCGTCCTGGTGATGCTGATGGGGAGCAGTGCCTCTGTTCTAAAATTGGACTCAAGCAGAAGAAGGTCTCTTGCAGCCTTTTTACCCTGGAAATGCCAGACTATGAGTTGGATGTCGCTCAAACTGCCTGACAGAGAAGGAATTTCATTCCTGACCAGGCAGACTGTGCAGTCAAAGCATTCAGCAGAGGGGGAGAATCAAGCACTGAGCATGAGCACTCCCTGCCTCCCACGACTTCTCCTTTTCTAGCCAGTTCATTTCCAAGATATTTTTATTCAATTCCATTCTCCTCCTCTACCAAAAGACTGGGTCTCAAGCCAAAAATTCAGTGAGTCCTCTACAGTCTGCTCCAATAGGCACGGCAATAACCTGGTTAATAATGTTCTCAATAACAACAGTGCTGCCTGCCCATGATGGTTTATGGCAGATACCTAATGCCTTGGAGAAGTCAGGGAGGCTTAAAGAAGAAGGGTACAGTTTTCATCTTGCAAAAATTTCTTGTGTGCCACTCTGTGAGACGTTTCAGGCTTGTTTCTGAACTAAGATGGCTGACCTGATATTTGAGGCAATATCTGGGAATCAGTTGTGTTTTATTGGCAACTGTGGCCGCACAGCAACTCTTGCTGCCACATCTATGCTGGATTCTGCTCTGTTATTGTCAGTTCCGGAAAGCCCCCTTGCAGGTGAGTCCATAGCTGCTGTATAACAGCTTCTGGTAAAGGAGGCAGTGAGTGCTCAGGCTCCCCATCACTTCTGTCTGGTCCCCTCCAGCCACTCCACCAAGTCTTAGGGGAGCACAAACATCATGATTAAGGATGCAGCAGTAAAATGAAGGTCTCTACATCAGGTCAGGGAAATCAAGCACACATTTCTGCTGTACATTTTGTTAAATCTGTGTCTAATTAGTTTATTTTGACTTGAGTATAGTGTCCTGATCTCACCAATCTTTTTCCTTGTCCGGTGCAGGCTTTTGAACACCAGGGGAAACAGACTGCGATTGTCTGTCTCTTAGCTCCTTTTTGCAATGGTTTTGAAAGGTGCAGCAGGGCTGAGGCTCAGGCTGAGAACAGAGATCCACACCCCACAGATTGCTTGCTCCAGCAGGAGTGGACAGCTGGAGGGTCATATAGAAACCACTTGCTCATAACAACAGGCTGAAACAGGCTTCAAACTCATGGTGAGACGACTCCTCTGGGCATCTCTGGGCAGAGGAACTAAAGCAGTCTCAAAAGCTGTTACTAAAAAGCATTGCAGTCCCTAGACCTGCTTCTGTCCTCCCTCTCTGAGGCTATTGTGGGGCAGGGACAGGCACACAGAGGAAGAGGGGAGTGTAGAGGGTAGTACTTTCAGCCTCCGTTCCTTCCTGCTTTTAGCAGCATTTTGTTGGATACAGGAACAAGTGCTAGCAGGAAGGTTGGGAGCAGGGTCTGTCTAATAGTGGGACTTTGAAAGTGAGCTTCGGCAGCAGGGAAGTGTCCTTGGCTGTGTACCTGAACTACCACTTCTGGAGAAAGGGAGGGAGGGGGGAATGGACCATGAAATAGTCTGAATCTGAATGCAGTCATAATATAACTATATTATATATATATATAACTATATATATATACAACTTGCTGCTGGCAGCAGTGAGCTCTCGTTTTGTAAGGTGAATTCAAAATGTCTGGAGAGGTTATCACTTTCTCAGACTATTACTATATATATGTATCCATACAAGAGAAATATATATTTCAATAGAATACATATATTCTTAGAGTTTTACAAGAAGGTTGCAAATTCCTTTTGAAAGGAAAAAAGCTATTCTTTCACACTGTTGAAAAATATGTTACATTTCTCATTCTCCAAGACTTTGCTAGCACACAAAATGTTATTCTTCTCTCAGTGTCCAGGTTATCTGTGTGAGTTGATGACAGTAAACTGCTGGCTATCTCCATTCAGTAATTACTCGTCTTTGCAACTTGCTCTGTTTTCATGGGAAAGGGTTCAAAAAAGTGAATTTTTAAGTGAAGTAGCCCAGGATTTCTTTGTATATGCCTGAAGAGGGAATCCAGAGTACTGGATCTCCATGGATAAGAGCTAGAGCTGAGTGTCTGGCAGAATAGTTTCAGGGAATAGTAAGCAGAAGTGGTGGTATGAAATATGAAATTGATATGCTTGCATATAAATTTAGAAATGAACACTATTTGATCTTCCTTGTATCAGAACCACTGTGCTTACAAATAAGGGATTCTTTTATTATTTAGCACAGAAATGGTCTTTGTACTCTTTTATGTTAGTTGACCCCATGCCTGTGTTTAAGATGCCTCAAGGCTAGAATAGTTGTTTTCCTAGAGTCATACAGCAGTAAACATTTCAGCACCAATTCAACTTAGCTCAAAAAGCTAAAGTAATGCTGGTATGGAAGCTAATATACCCAATTGTATTTTCCCTCTGTAGTCTGACTTTGGTCTGTGGAGTACTAACTTTTTCAACTTAGATACATTTAAAGTCCACTTGGAAAGTAAGAAATATATTGTTATATATCTGTGAAAGTCATCTGACAAGGAACCCAAGCATTTGGTTCTCTGATGTGAAAACAGCAATATTTTGCACAGCTGGAATGTAATGGTAAGTATCTTCCCTTTTGGACCACTTCTCAGGTCTACAGAAGCATTAGGTTTTCTACACAAAAGGAAGAATTGATGTTGTCATAAAATGAGTCTTGCAAGAACTGTTTTTGGATTTCTGCAGGGAAAGGGTTGTGTTTTTTTCTATTGGTACATTCAGATACAAACTGAAAAAGGCGAAGTGTAAGGGAAGGGGGTTAAAAGCAAATTTGAAGTACAAAAATTAATAGATTGGGTGAGTCTGGAAAAATTCTGACAGACTATGTAATTAAAAAGGTTTATTTACCTTCTTCTCTGTGACCAGAAGTATAGAAAGCCCAAAGGGAGGAGAAGTGGAATGAAAAACAATATTCTGTTAATAACCCAGCTAGTACAGACAAAGGAAGTGTCTGTGAGAGAGAGCAGAGGGGAAGTGGGAGAACACTGCCTGCTGTCTCCACGTTTCCTAGTAAAAACTTAGCAGAATATTATGCCTATACTCCTTCTAACTCTACATTCTGGGGAGATGCTGTCAGCACCTTTCATGACCCAATGCACTTGGAGTCGCAGCCCCAGTAGGTCACTAGTCACAGTATGCTTTTGGTGGATGTTTTGTCTCTTGGGGAAGGCACAGAACTTGAGCCTTTCATTCCTTTCTTTTCATGTCTTTGAGCCATAACCTGTTCCCTGAAGTCATTGTTGTCATGGGATTTCCTTTTAGTGACCACAAAATGCATTGCCAATTGCACGTTTTGCCACTAAGCAATTCTTGCCATTTTCTGCAGCCAATGGTAGGTGCATTGCTAACAAGGACTGTGAATGGGGAAAATAATTTTGCTTTTGCAGCCTATAAGATTTGAAAATTCTGAGGCAGCTTCCTATTGTCAGAAGCAGATTTTTGATTGATTTCTGTTCAGGATTAACTGGGCAGCATACTGAAATGTTCCTTCAAGAAAAGTTAGATCCACATCTAAATTCTGATACCATGTGATTGCCTTCTGTTTACAACTGGACAGCAGATTTATCCAGAAGATTTGAGGTAGAGGTGGAACTGAGTGACCTAGTAGTCAGGAATCCATCATGTCATGCCAAGGTCTTCAGGATCCTCCTTATATTACTTTTCATGATGACTGCATGTGGTTGAACACCATCCATCTATATGGACATAATGGTGATCAGGATGTGGGACGGCTATGGGGAGATCTAAGGAAAAAGCAGCAAACTGAAAGGCAGCTAGCATGGTTTCCCAGATCATGTTAATTTAAACAAGCATGGCTGTTGCATGTAGTTGACCAGTGCTTTTGAAGGAGAAAATGCAGACACGGACATCTTCTTCCTTTGATGTTCATTTTACAGTCTCCTTCAAGTGCGCAGTGAAGTTTCATGACATTTTCAGCATTCATTTAAATAGATTGAAATGACTCTGAGCCAGTCCACTGTAAAATCTCCACAGTTTGGAAAGGCATAGGGCAATCCTACTGAAAGCCAGAAAAAAAAAAAATCAAAAAAACCCCAGAGAACAAAGAACAGCTACAATAAATAATAATGTTCTGAAAATAAATTACCAGAAAGACTGAGAGCCTGCCACCATAAACATTATTTTACAGGAAATGACAGTTCCTTGAAAATATTGAGCATAATTCTCTAAGGGAGAGAGAAAAACAACAAACTCTTTTCAATTTTAGAATTGCCAATGATGTCAAGGCTAAACCATTTCTGTCTTGTGATCTTGACTAGATGGTGTCTGAATACAAGTGCATCAAGAATATAAATGTAACTCTTCCTGTAACACTGGATCCAGCAGCTCTAGTCCAAGCATGGCCTTTACAGTTTGACTGTTGGTTATGTGCCATGGTTTAACCCCAGCTGGCAATGAAGTTCCATCCTGATGCCCACTTATCTCCCTTGGTGGGATGCATGAGAGAATTGGTAGGGTAAAAGTAAGAACCCATAGGTTGGGATAAAGACAGTTTAAAGGTAAAGCAAAAGCTGTGCACACAAGCAAAGGAAAACAAGGAATTTATTCACTACATCCTGGCAGCTGTTCAGCCATCTCCAGGACAGCAGGCCTCCATCACACTTAATGGTAACTTGGGAAGAAAAACACCTCTTCCTTCTTTTTCCCCCAGCTTTATGTACTGAGCATGATGCCATATGGTATGGAATATTCCTGTGGCCAGTTGGGGTCAGCTGTCCTGGCTGTCTCCTCTCCCAGCTTCTTGTGCATCCTGAGCCTTCTCACTGGTGGGGTGGCATAAGAGGCAGTAAAGACACTGACTCTATGTGAGCACTGCTTTTAGCAATAACTAAAACATCCCTGAATGGCCAACACTGTTTTCCTCACAAATCCAAAACATGGCCCCACACCAGCTACAGTGAAGAAAATTAACTCTACCCCAGCCAAAGCCAGCACACCAAATCAGGAGCTTTTTAGCCTTATCCCAGCAGCTCATCCAGGAGAGACACAGCTGCACTGAAATCTTTGCTATGGATTTCAACTTTGTTGTAAGGACACTGCCCCTTCAAACATGCTACCTGCATTTCTTAATGGTTGGCACCAGCATTTTGGGTTGAAGATCTGTCACTGGGTGCATGAGAAAAGTAGGAAGGGAAGAAGAGGGCAAACTGGTGTAAACTCTGTCCTCTCCCTTTGAATAGGCTGTATGACTGCAGAGGTCATGGATGGTGTGTATCCCTCCCAGCTTGTGGTGTCTCCAAGGTGACACATATTTCACACAGACACCCAAAAGGACTGTACCGATTTCCTCCCCTCTTTGTTCATCAGACAACAATTTGTTTCTAAAAATTGGTTCTGAGCCTTGAGGATGTTGCTTGTGCCTTTCTTATGCTCAGGTAACAGACAATGCTGGCGCCTACAAGCTCTGCATTAGCTTAGGAACTTGTGTTTTACTAAATATTCCAGCCTGTATGCAGGGAAAGTATAAAACAATCATGGTTCATGGGGGCTTCACTTCCTACTTTTAGACTACTTTACACATACATTTTTGAGTAAGAGAACTGCTACTTCCAGCACAATAGTGGTTTAATAACTGTACAAACCAATTGATTACTGTCTTTGTACAAGCTTTTTTTTGCAAGAAAGAAGCTTCAAAATGAAGCAAAGACAGGAGAGAATAAGGGAAAACATTCCTCTAATGAGAAACTTAAGGTCATTTCTCTTATCTAGTCTGTTTTCATCTGCAAAGAGACATGCATCATATGTTTAATAAAATACTTGATCCCAGCCAAAGAGTTCCTATCCTCCTCTGTTGGTTTTAGTTCTGTGTTCTGTTCACAAATAAGCAGAAGCCACTTTAATATGAGTTTGGGAAATGATGAGAGAAAAACAACCTGGAAGACAAGCACTATAAAGTTATTATTATTTATTACGCTGTGGGCATTTTGCAAATAGATAGAAGACACAAGAAGGGAGGGGCAAAATTTTTCCTTTCCCAGGTATACTTGTAAACACAAGGGACAGGAGGAATCAAGGGAAGGGCAAAAAAGGACATCTCCCTGTCTTGTCCCTAGAATTTTAAAGCTCAGCTCTGCCTCCAATTTCCATGACATTTGAAGCACCTCATTCTCGATCTGTGCTCAGAGTGTTTGAGTCAGATATTTTACTGTAGTTCTAGAGGCACTAGCCCCAGGTCTGGGCCAAAGCCTACATCCAATCTTATCTTAGTTACCACACCTTGTTACCTGTGCTTTGGTGTCCAAGGGAGGTAGTGACAATGGTAGGCTGGGTTACTCTTTTGTGTCTCTTAACTACAAAAGCCAACATGCTTTTATCACCTTGGATAAGATGATAAAATATAAAGTTTAGCATTATGCTTTACTATGTTCCTCTGTATCAAAATAAAAATACATCATATAATGACAGTAGAAAAAAATTTTTTTTTCAAGACATATTAAAAATATGTCTTTTCTCCCTCTGACTTTTCTCTTTTGTCTTTCTAGTCCTTGTTTTACAGTAAACAGAACTTTTATTTTTAAAATTGCTTTTGCCACTCTTCTGGAGGAAACCTGTACAAAAAAGACAGAACACTGCCGCTGAGATTTAAAATGCCACTGTGCTTTTCATAACTGCTCAGGATTTTCCTGAACATGCAGAAGAAGTGAGAATGCAAATTACATGATGAGGTTCATTAGTAGGATGTCGACCATTTGCAATTTTTGGAAAGTCCATGTGGAATTTTTCAAAAAAATATAGTCAACCTCATGGTTGCCCAGGTGGACTACATACTTGGATGATGTGCATGTATAAAATTATGCCACTTAGTTTTTCATTATAAGACAGATTGCTCAAAATTCAAGAATTCCCTTAATGTCCAAACTAAACTGTGTTGTAGCTGTGGGCTTATCAAAACCTCTTGCCCTCTACTGTTTCATTTATCATACAGTTGTAGAAGGGCCTGGATTAGAAGGGTCCTTCAAGATGGTCTAGTTCCAATCCCCCCTACCATGGGCAGGGATAACACTCACTAGATCAGGTTTCTCAGGGCTCTATCCAACCTGTCCTTGAACACTTCCAGGGATGAGACAGCCACAACTCCTCTGGGCAACCTATTCCACTATCACCCTCTGAGTAAAGCGTTTATTTCTAACATCTAATCTAAACCTACCCTCCTTTAACTTAAAACCATTGTCCCTTGTCTTGTTATTATTTACCTGTATAAAATCTCCCTCCTTTTTGATAAATCCCCTTAAAGTGCCTGAAGGTCCTAATGAGGTCTTCCCAGAGTCTCTTCTTCTTCAGGCTGAACAACTCCAGCTCTTCCAGCCTGTCTGCATAGGAGAGGTGCTCCACCCCTCTGACCCTTTTCTTGTCCCTCCCCATGATCCATAAAAACTCCACGCCATTCTTCATGTGCTGGGGACCCTAGAGTTGGACGCAGCAGCTGAGCAGGGGTATCACCAGAGGGGAGTACAGGGCAGAATCACCTCCCTCAACCCTCTGCCCATGCTGCTTTTGAAGCAGCCAGGAATGCCCAGGAGTGCACTCTGGGCCGTGAGCACCCATCACTGGGTCGTGTCCATCCACAAGAATCCCCAAATCCTTCTTGTCAGGGCTACTCTCAATTAGTTCCTCTTCCAGTCTGTGCTCATGTCTGGGATTTCCTCTACCCAGACGCAGGACCTTGCAATTGGATTTGTTCCACTTCATGAGATTCTCGTAGGTCCAATTCACAAGCTTGGTCCCCCTGGATGTCATCCCATTCTTCTGTTGTGCCAACTGCAGCACTTGGTGCCATCTGCAAACCTGCTGAGGCTGCACTTAATCCCACAGTCTGTGTCATCAAGGAAGCTACTGAAGAGCACCTGTCCCAGAACAGAGCCCTGAGAGACACCACTTGTCACCTACCTCCACCTGGACATAGAGCGATTGACCACAACTCCCGTCTGTGTCCATCCAGCCAATCCCTTCCCCTGCTAAGTTCTCTTTCCAGCTGAGCTGAGTTGACCAAGAAGAGGTAAGGATGCAAAGGGATTGTTTACTCAGCCCAGTGCCAGGTATCTTGGGCTGTAGACTCATGACTTCATGGCAAAGAATGTTACTGTGCGTAGCAGCCAGGCAGTTCTGGCATCCTGCTGCCCTTCTGTCCCTACTGCCCATAAGGGCTTGTAACAGGCAGGTAAACTCACTACCAACCCTCTAGTCTTGCAAAAGAGTGAGTGGAAGGAGAGATGAGCACCTTCAGAGAAAATCCAGCACTCTCAAAACAGGAGCTCTGGATTGCCCTCTGGAGGTGTCTGCAGCTCTCTCTTAACTTTATTGGAAGACTGGACTCCCAAGATGAGTGGTGAAAACATCCACATATGTAAAACATATCACAGACCTAATCTTTACATGTGCCCACTTCAGCTACCAAACAAGTCACCACGAGAGCAGAAGTTTGTGCAGCAGCAGTATCATTTGAGAAAGTGTAGTGGTGCAGATCCTTTGACCTTGCTGCTGGTACTATACGTGTGTTTGAGGGCTAGGAGCCACCTGCTCGAACCTTGTAGGAGTAGAACAGATGCAACAACTTGTGCTTGCTTTGCTTGTTTTGTGCCACTTGCAGGTGGATGCCTTGTAGATCTGTCACACACCTGTCACACCATTACCTGAATGCCAATTCTCTCCGTAGAATAAAAAGAAACCAAACCCAAGAAATTGGTTTATGAATCACACATTGTCAGATGGCTGCACGTTGGCATTTGAATCTGACCCTGTGGAGCTCCTTGTGCTTCTTTGGTGATTGATTTGACCCTGTTGTGAATAGTAAACCTAATCAAAAACTCAATCCACTTGCCATATTAAAGCATGCGTTTCCCTTTTTTTCTGGGCAGATTCAACACTGTGTTTTCAGTTACTATTGTCTTATTTTCAGATAGATTTTAGTAATTTTAAGTGCTTAGACAATTAGAAAAGTGCTTACAATTGGAAAAGAAAAATACTGAATTAATGGGAAAACATAATAGAACTACCAGGGTAGGTACAGCTCCTCAATACATAGATGAAAGGATCTATTCCCAGAATGAATTCTGGAACTTTTTGTTTATAGTCTCTCTATAATGCAAAGGGAAAATTTTATATCTCTGGATAACAATCCAAAAGACTCAGAAGCAGTGAAAGGAGCCTTACTATCTACCAAAAAGTAGGTCTGCATCTATAATTCTGTTTGGTATTTTTGTTCTTGGTGGAGTTTTTTATTTGTTTGTTTTAAGATTCATTTAATGAAACAGGTTTGGCAATGCTTATGTGGGATCCGAAATACTTTCCGTGTTCAGATGCCTGCATTGATTTCACATTCCAATCTCAGTTTGTACCCCAGACCACAGGAACATGCACAATCACAGAATCACAGAATCATTTAGGTTGGAAAAGATCTTTGAATCATTGAGTCCAAAGACTAACCCAGCACTGCCAAGTCCATCATTAACCACGTCCTTAAGTGCCACATCTAGACATTATTGAAATACCTCGAGGGATGGTGACTCAATCACTTCCCTGGGCAGCTTGTTCCAGTGCTTGACAACACTTTCAGTGAAAAAATTTGTCCTAATATGCAATCCAAACCTCCCCTGGCATAACGTGAAGTGGTTCCCTCTCATCTTAGAGAGAAAATTATGTTTGGTTTATTTAGAAGGTTTTTAATTAGTATTTTTTAGTCTATAATGCAATGCTGAATCAAACTAGTATCTGAATGAAGAATTAAAATTAAACTATTTTGAACAAAAATATTAATTAGGATTCCATCCTGTGACTCCAATCATGTGCTCTGTAAGTTTTGTATGCTTTTTCCAGTGGTGTTTTTACTCGAGGCAGCATTTTTCTAAGACAAACTTGTCCTCTTGTGCCATGAAACAGATGTGTTACAAGCAGTGGTATTCCAGGTTCTCTCACACTGGTCAATGTGCTTGTCCTTTGCCAGCTTTGACTTCTTGGCTTAGAGGAGAGTTACAGTCCATGCCTGCTGTCCAGGTCAGCAGAGATGTGTGCAGGGTGTCTGATCTTTGGTGTCACATGATGTTTGAGAGCTCAGCATGAAGCTCTCTCCTTAGTTCAGCAGTAATTATTTGGAGCTGCTGAATTTTCTCTACTTAAGAAATATCTGTCTGACCGCAGAAACAGTCCCTGAAAATGAATTAACAGGGATTTTTTTTTTTTTTCTTAAGCTGTCAGGCAACATGCTTGACTTTCCTGTTTCACCTCAAAGTGGACTAAATTTCTAGCATTATTATCTAATTATAGCACTGGTCATTGGAATGGAAAATTATTGTTGCTTGGTTTTCCATTGTTGGTTACTCTGGGGACAGATATCTCTATCCAAACCAGTTAGTTTTAAAAATTATTTTTAAATGTATACTGCTGTGTGGATCAACCCTGCCAGGTAATTCTCTCTTTTGCCTGGAGCCATTCATCAGCTGACTTCCTCTCCTACTTCTCAACTCCTTCTTTCCTACCCAAGACAGGGATGAAACACACATGTGTATGTGAACATAAAATCATTTCCTTCCCTTTTCTTCCTCATTTTGTCCCATATTCTCCCAGCCAAGTCTATCCTTTAGTTGCTAAGGGCTTCTCTCAAGGAGTTTATCCTGGAGGGACAGGAAAAATGAGGAAAGGGGAGAGGTGAAGGACTGTGTCTCTGCTCACCCATCAGGTGACTGAGCTAAGGCATGCCAGGAGCTTTCCTAGCAGAGCCCTGCTGGAGCCACTTCCCTTTCCAACCTTAAACTCCCATCTGCTTCGTTACATTGCAGATCTGCCTGAGGCTGCCTAAGGTGTGGCAACAACACACACAGATTTTATAAGGATGTTTTCAGTTTCCATTTAAAGGGAAGCAAAAAGACAGGTTGTACTTCTCCAGCTCTTGAAGAAGAGCAGGTGTTGCAATAGTGGGCTCTGCAGAAAGGCAGAGAGGGATGAAGTGGAAGACATGGAGAAACTGAAAAGAGCCATCAGACTAAAAGCATTTCATTGTCTCACTAGAAGGGAGTGCTCCCTGCCCATGAATCCCACGTGAGTGAAGAAGAGTGGTTTTAGGGCATGCCTGCCCACTTCCCAGCTTTCAGGAATGATGCATTTCAGTCACAGTCAGCCTAAACTGGATCTGAGCTCAGGACCTGCAGGAGTTAGTGGTTTCCTTGATTGCGTAGGCTCAGCTGGATGAAGGAGTTCTGGCTGAAGCACAGGTGTGTGAAGTGATGTCTGCTCTTACACTTGGGTAATAAATCTATTATTTTACTGTTATATTGCTCCACAGAGAATTCTGGTTTTGGTCCAGCATGCTTTGAGATCTGCTCAGCCTCATTTCTCTTTGCTCTGCACTGATGCCGCCAGCAGAAGTGTAAATTGCGACGGTGCTTCTGTGATGCAAAGGCCCAGCTCTCTGCCAGCTACTAATCATATCCCCACCACAGCAGAGCATCAGTGACAGCCATTTCCAAAGGAGTCCAGATGAATGTTTCATGTTTTTAATTCTAGCTAGCTCAGATCTGTTGCATAGCTCTGTGTTTACAACAATCTGGGCAGCAGTGTCTTGGAACCCCTTAATTTCATCACGCACTTTATGATCATGTTGCAATTATCCATAGTCAAACCGATGATCTTGATTACAGTGCATGACCAGGAATAATTGCATTTCATGGCATTGTTACAACTTGTTTAAAATTTTTCTTTAAAATATGCTTGAAATGTAAATGTATTAAACAGATACTCTAAATGGTTAATTCTTTTTCAGTGATGAGTAGGAAATTTATTACTTGTGGTTTTTTCAGACTGAAAAGTACTCTTGACAAGCTCTGCTCTTTTACTAGACAGTTTTAATTATGTGACATGCCTGTTTGTTATTTGACAGTCTGCTCATGTTTGGACTCTGAACATGCAGGGGAAAATTCATAGTTCATTGTTTATTGAACAACCCTTTCAGACTTTGCACAATCTTTTCAAAAATTCTTCCAATGTATAATATGACTACATGCAGGCAGGTAAACTATGCAGGCTGAATTAGAATTTTTTTTTTTTTTTAATTACCACTGAGGTGTGGTAATTAAAATTAAAATTCTGAGAATTCTGAGAATTCTGAGAATCTAATCAGGAAAATATTAAAAAAACCCTAATAATCCTGAACTGTTGAAGCAGTCCTATATTTCCTATTCCACCAAGAAAAGAAACTTGCAAGCAAACAAAACAGTGGCTTGCCTGCTGAAGCTTACTTGATTTCAAAGGAGCAAACACAATTCATGTACAATTGCTAAAAATTTACTCCTGCTATGAGTAAATTCACAGGTACGTAATGTCACAGCTCTGTGTGAAGATCCCACTAGCTTCCACCTTGTCTAGTCTCTCTTGTTAATGGATATGGAAGAGCCTTCCTGTGTTATTGATGCAGCCACACAATAATGCTGGAGGGGCTTGGAGATGTGTTTGGTTTCCATCCATCCAGTGAGCAGCTCTGTTTTGTTAGTCCTCTGCACTGACCACTAGACAATGCCATTTCCCTCAACAGTCATAATGAATGTTGCTTCTAATGATTGACTTCTGATCTATGTGGAAGTGTTCAGTATTCAAGAACAGGTTTCCTTTATAATTGTATCAACAGTCAATGATGCTTTGAGACACCACTTGGTTTCTGCCGGGTTTGATGTCCTACAAAATGTGATGAAACTGGAACTGCTTGAGTACACGACAGATCTCTCTCCTCTTGGATTTTACATTATTCTCACATAAAAATAATAACATTTTGATGCTTGCTAATTGATCAGATTGTAAAACCCATCAGAACAAGACCAGCAATCAACAAGAGTTTCTATAAATAGATATTTACTGAGCAACATGGAAGTTTTAGACAGACTGTGATATGAGTTGTCAACACTAACAAAGGCTAGGAGGCCAAAAAAAAAAAATCAGACCTTTGGTAATTCATCTGATTTTAGAAAGTTTCTGTCCACCCTGCGCTCACTTCTAATTCACCTGAAATGAGCGATGAAATTGTGGATTAATGAATGGAAGATAAATCAAGCACGGAGGAAATTTGGAGGCTCCTAAGAAACTTTTCTGCTCTGCTGGGGCAGCTGAATATTTCTAAGGATGCCTACTCAGCATACATTTGAGTGGAATGAATTTCCTTATTGTAAGGCAGGACAAACCCATAATTTAAGAAGATAAAATAGTTACTGACTACTGCTGGTACAGAGGAGTTAAACTTACTCTGAACAAAAAAATCAGTTTGAACTATTTGTTTTGAATTTTTCTTGAACCAGAACTGAACTTGAATATTATTTTGAAGTTTAAATGTACTTGAATATTATTTTGAATTTTAACTGAACTTCATTGTTCACTTTTAACTGGAAGTGAACAATAACAGCTTCAGTCAGAGCTGAATGTGAACTAAACTTAAAAACTGAATTGCTTGACTCCTGGTGAGCCACTGCAGGCTGTTCCCCCAGCTGCTGACAGAACTGAGCAGGAGGAGAATAGGTATGAGGAGCAGGATGTTTTCATGTATTCTTAGGGAGCATGGATCAAGAGACATAACACGCTAGTTAATCATCACTGCAAATGTTAAAGCTATTTCCTTCCCCACAGGTCCCCAAAGCAGGACTATCATATTGTAAGAATAACAAATATAAACCAGCACTGTACAGCAGTGACTGCCCTGAAAAGGCTTCAGTAACTTCTCCTGCCTCTCAGTGGAACTTAATGCCTTGCTGCCTCTTTATACAGAGGAATTTTATTTCTTCAGCTAGTTTAGCACTCATTTATGGAGCTCACCAACTGTACGGATTGTGTGATCATGTAATATATATATATATGCATGTATCCATAGTCAAGCCCTTGTTACATTATTCGGAGTCTCTGACTGTTAGAACAAAGGCATGAGTTCATGATTCAAACACCCAAACAAACAAAAAAAGCTCAGGCAAGTAGAAGCTGTTTTTTTGAACAGCACTGTTTTGGACAGTCAGCTCAATACAGTCAACTTCAACCACCAATTCTAAATTATTTTATTCTACCTAATGGAATTGGTCACACAATAGATTCTGGACTTCTCCCACACACCCCCCCGCTTCCCCCCCACCCAGTAGCTCTCTTGGCCTCTGACTCTATTTACTGCACTGACTTTGACTACTGGATGGAGTGGGAACAACATTTTTGAAAAAAACCCTCAAGTTATCACTACAGAGAAGATGACGAGATGAAGTAGAGCAAGTCTTTTCATGGCTGAGGTTTGTTATTTTATAAAAGTACGATCTTCTTCCCACTCTTATTAAGGCTTCATAAACCTCCCCCGTGCTAAAACGTTTTCACTTAAGGTGAGTGTTACACACCTGGGGGCTGAGATCCTGGTAGCTGAAAGTGAGGGAAACAAATGCTGGTAGGTGATGAGATAACTACATTCTCTGCTAGCACACTTCCTGGATGCTAAAGGACTCACACAGTCTGGCAACTTCCTGAGGTTTCCAGGGGAAAGAGGAAAACTGTGTGACTCACATTGTCATTTCAGTAAGTTGTATGCCCTTAGGGAAGAAGCAAACCTCTTGCTTTTATATTCAAATTGCTTTTATGTCACTTGACACAAACTGGCATTAGCTAAATAAGCTCCTGGCCTATTTATAATCATGGTTCTCTATTAGGTACACTTAATCCAACAGACACTTTCCCCATTAATTCAGTTTCTCTTTCTATATTTTAGTCAGTCCTGTGCTTTATTGCTTCCATGCTGGCTAAACTTCTCCAATTTTCAAGTTAATGCATTTATTGTTTCTGTACAGCTGAGCTACGGAAGGTATACACAATTCTTGGTGAGGCTTCATGTATTTCTTTATTCTTTTTACCACTCCAGAGGTGTGTGGTTGGACGACGGATGTTTCGTTGTTCTCTCAGAATTCTGTGTATGCAAAGAGTTAACTCCCACCAGTTGTGGGAAAGAGGTGGTGTTACTTACACGAAAGACATTTTAGCCAAAAGGTGGCACTGCGGCTGCATAGATTTTGCAGTCGATGAGCACTCTGCTAAAATGCAAGGAGCGACACAATACGTTTATTTAAACTCCTCTTTTCATACAGTGTGAATGGTAGGTATTGAAAACTGGTTAATTATTTCCCAAACACTAGCATAAAACCAATGCTTTCTGAAGTCAAGAATTTGGTAACTCTACTATAAAGATAAAAACACTTCATCCTTGCTTTAGTGAATTTGAAAGGCTCAAAACCAAAACAACAAAACAAAATTCCCCAAACCAAATCAATATCAGAAAATGCGTTGCCAAAGTGCACAGAATGTTTCAGCTGTGCATGTATTCTATGCACAGAGACTACTATTAACTGCTGCTTTGTAAGCCTCTAAGGCAAGGAGAGCTTCCCTGGGAACTTTAAAAAAATTGAGATGGATCCTGTGGTCTTGAAACAATGCTGGGACTGACTTTACCACAGGCTGATCAGACACTTTAGCAGATTAAGTACTTTCTGAACCTAGTGTTCTGCCACCTACAGACACCATCACCAGGTGTACTCGCAAAGATTGATGTGCACAGAAATCTGTGCCAGAAAATTGAGAATCACATATGCAGGCTTGGTTGGTGGTCGAGATGTGTGGGTGAGCCATACTGGGCCTGAATGTGGGGAGGGAAGTGGGGAGGGAGCAACCTCCAGAGGCTGTGCCCTGACACCGAGGGGCCGCATTCATCCTGCTGGGACGGGGCTTCCTTACAATCTCTGTTAAAGCAGACAGAGGTTACACTCTGCCTGTGAGCTGACTGTACCTCCTCAGAGGAGGCTTAGGCTCTGATGATAGGGTTCCTTTTATCAGACTCATTAGGGACATGTAATTACTGTCTGTAGCTGATTTTTCTTAGCTTTCTTGAACATTTCCATATATGTAGGTCTAGAGTTCTTTACTTCCCAAATATATTTTTATTAGTTTTTGTTAGCATGTTACATAGTATTTGAATATCCGAATAATTGGCATTATTAATAAAACAAAAGTCAGATATCTGCATGGCTCAACACTTGTCATTTGAACCCCCCCAAATGCATAGTTTTAATTTTTTCTTTAAAAGACTCTTTGTATTTTCCTGTGAGTCAAGTTCATGTTTGCAAATAGCTTTTCTCTGCAAGAAGGGTATGAAAATAATTTCTATTAGAAAGCACGGGGAAGCAAAATATGCTTAAGTAATTATAAGAGTAAAAAAAACCCCAAACCCAAAACAAACATTCAAACAAGACTTCAAGAGCAAAATCTAGGATTCTTTACATTTGAAGTAAGACTGGATGAGGTCCTTCACCAGGAGGAAGGGCTGAGAAATTATGTCAAGGACCACGGGGTCACTGCTCCTGCTTTCTCTTACTCCAGATCTTGCATGGGGGTTACCTAAAGCACTGCCTCCAGGAAGAGGATGATCAATCTAAACTTCCCTCATTTAAGTATGAGGGATTGCGATACATTGCCAAAAATGAAACACGTTTTTACTCGTATTGCTAACAATAATAATAACTTTCTATTTCGCGGCATCACTATTTCAAGCCCGCCTGTGAGGTTCATTCAGTACGCGCACAGGGACACACCAGCTGGGCCTTGCAGCGGTCCCTTTAAACCAACAGCATTTTTTTAACCAGCACCGTATTTTAAAGGGTAAAAAGCTTTCCAGAAAAGTCAAATACATTCCAGCCACCGGAGATCTATATTTTTTCCAGGCGACAATTTTCTTGTGGACCTAAATGTGCTGCTGAAAGGGGAGGGGGAAGCGGGGTGGAGGAGGAGGGGCGGCAAGTTGAACAGATTAGAGAAAACCGCTCCCCAATCAAGAAAAAAAAAACCAAAACCAAAAAAAACCCAAAAAACACATAAACAACAAAAAATTTAAACGAAAGAAAAATAAAAGTGAGGAAAAAGAAATTGTTAGCACCCCTCCGCAAACCCAACACGAAAAGAAGCCTGAGGGAAAAGCGGCGAAGTTTCCAGCGCAGCCCGGCGGCCGGCGCGGTGTCAGGACGGTGCCGGCGGAGGGGCGCGCAGGCANCGGCCGGCCGGCCGCGACCCCCGCCCGCCGCCATGGCCAGCGAGGTGGTGTGCGGGCTCACCTTCCGGCTGCTCCTGCCCGTGTGCTTGACTGCCGGTACGTCCCTCCCTGCCTCCCTTACTCCGTGGGTGCTCGGGCGGGTGCGCGTCCAGGGGCCGTGGGGCTGCCATCGCTGCCCGCCGGGGCCGGCGGCTTGGGGGAGGATGCTCCGCTCTCCTTCCTCGTGGCATCTCCCCCGTTCCGCTTTTTCTCCAAGAAACTTTAAACTTCGTAACTCGCCCCTAANAAGGTGCTGCTGAAAGGGGAGGGGGAAGCGGGGTGGAGGAGGAGGGGCGGCAAGTTGAACAGATTAGAGAAAACCGCTCCCCAATCAAGAAAAAAAAAACCAAAACCAAAAAAAACCCAAAAAACACATAAACAACAAAAAATTTAAACGAAAGAAAAATAAAAGTGAGGAAAAAGAAATTGTTAGCACCCCTCCGCAAACCCAACACGAAAAGAAGCCTGAGGGAAAAGCGGCGAAGTTTCCAGCGCAGCCCGGCGGCCGGCGCGGTGTCAGGACGGTGCCGGCGGAGGGGCGCGCAGGCAGGG
>VWYO01015260.1:191375-219807 GCA_013400275.1 Rhadina sibilatrix | reverse complement strand
TCCGTGGGTCCTCGGGCGGGTGCGCGTCCCGGGGCCGTGGGGCTGTGGGGCTGCCATCGCTGCCCGCCGGGGCCGGCGGCTTGGGGGAGGATGCTCCGCTCTCCTTCCTCGTGGCATCTCCCCCGTTCCGCTTTTTCTCCAAGAAACTTTAAACTTCGTAACTCGCCCCTAATTTCTTATATGGTTGTTGTTGTTGTTGTTAATCTCTGTCGCCGTCGGTGTCCAGCCGGGGGTGCGGGGTTCGCACGTGTGGCGGGGCTCTGCTCGCCACCGCGGCACCGGCGTGCGGGGCTCCGCGCCTTTTCGCTCGGAACATCTGCCGCTGGTTCCCGAGTTCCGCGTCGTCCTGCATCCTCCGGCTAGGCGTGGGAGAGAGGAGGATTCAGGGTTTGCACTCCAGGCAGGCTGGTTCAGCCGCCGCGCTAGGGTTTCGGGGGTACTTTGTAAAGGGAAGAGTGAGCGTCTTTCAGCAGGAGCAGTTCTAAAATTTACGGAGGTTTTTCAGGAGGTAGATTTCCGTACTTTGAAAGAGAGAAATTTCAGTTTATTAAATCTAGTTACTTATCGGGCGGCCATCCAAGAAACTAACTATTTTTTGGATGGAGAACTGCGGTGTCCAGCCACGGGTGAATATGTTAATATTAATCCGTGCCCTCCGCACAATTTGGAAAAAACTCTGAGTAAGTCCCGATTGCCCCGATTGCCCGTTAGGTGCAGGACGACG
The DNA here is from genome assembly GCA_013400275.1 of Rhadina sibilatrix. Classification (NCBI taxonomy): domain Eukaryota; kingdom Metazoa; phylum Chordata; class Aves; order Passeriformes; family Phylloscopidae; genus Rhadina; species Rhadina sibilatrix. The sequence goes on along the minus strand of VWYO01015260.1, from coordinate 219,083 downwards.
GGGTGGCCTCGAAAGCCGCGGTTGCGGAGAGCAGCTCGGCCGGGGCTGGTGCCCGCCGGGTCGGTGGAGGGCTGCGGGGTAGGAGATGGAGAAGGGGGGCCGGGAATGGTACGGCGCGGAGAGAAACCCTTCGATGGTCAGCCCCGCGTCGCGCATCTTCCGGGGCAGCGGAGCGGTGCCGGCCGTACCTTGAGCGGAAGCCGCGGGGCTCCCGGGCTGGTCCCGGGCCACCGCCAGCCCCTGCCCGGCCGCACGGAGCGGGCGCCGAACGCCGCGGCTGCCGGGAGCGACTCCCACTTTCCCCCCGGCTTGGCCGTCCTTCCAGGAGCGCGCTGCCCAGCGGCCCCCGAAACACGCATCCTTCCCGGGGCTTTGCCCTTGACTAACCCCATGGTGGCCCGGCCAGCGCCTCTCTATTTCAGCGTCTTTCCCTCCACACTGCCTGGGAGCTGCCCCACACTCTGGTTCCAGATGCCCTCCCCTGCCTCCGACGTCTCCTCCGGGAAGGAGGACGCGGATCCCATCCTCAGCCCCTCTGGAGGCATGCGGGACCCAGGGCGCTCCCTGGTGCCTCGCGGTGCGCAGCCCTCCTGCTTTCGGGGCCTGGGAGTGAAAATGCACTTTTCTCCCGTGGCTTTGCCTGTGGCCGTGTGGTGGGTGCTGTTAGCACGGATGTATGAGGGATGAGATGGAGGCAGCTTTTCAGACCATCACCAGCATCTGCACCCGCTTTCTGCTCCTTCTAGAGCCCGTAGTCTCCCCGCAGGTGCCCAGACCTAGGCTGAGGTGGCCACCACTGGTGCTGGGAAGGGCACAGTCCCACTGATCCATGGCAGCAGATGAGGGGCTTTAAGGCTGTCCCTGTGCAACCAGGTGCCAGTGCCTTGGTGGCCGGTGTGCAGGAACGCTGTGGTGGTAATGCATGGGGCAGGTGGTGGGATGCCCTCAAAGCCAAGGGCTGAGGGTGTCAGGCAGGTCTTTCAGTGCCAGCATTAGTCATAAAACTAACTCCTTGTTTGGAATCAGTTGGGCCCCATATTTTCTTTAGATTTATGAAAGATCGTTAAAGTATGAGGACAAATTTACTGGAAAGACACATGAGAAGAAGAAAGGATTCTAGAGAAGAAATGGTGTTTGGGTAATTTTTTTTTTTTTTTTAAATCTAATAATATAATATCTTGCTGTGGTATTAAAATAGAAGGGGTATTGTTCTCTCAGGTGCTCAATCTGGCTCTTGCTAGACTCGTCCTATTTCAAACCAAGTTCAGATAAGACAGGTTTTGCTGTGCATGTTCCTGGTATTTAGTAAAGCAGAAGTACTTTCGCATTGCAGTAATACCTCCACAGATGAGAACTGATGTTGTCATGAATTGCTTATGCTCATAAATCTTGCTCATCTGAGGATTAATCGAAATATAAAACCTGAAAGAGGCACTTCCCATCTTGAGTATGAAAAAGAAATCCCACTGCGGAACTTTTGGGTTTGGACCTAGTGATCTTGTTCAGTTGGATTTGAGTGAAGAATTGGTAAATGGACAAACAGCTTTTCTCTTACCTTAGTTCGTGTCTGTAGGTGTTATTTTTTCTCCTTTATAAGCTCTTAGCAGAGTCCTCACTAGGATGAAACATAGCTCAACCTACTTCACTCTTGCACTTACCTTGTATCTGCACCTGAGTTATCCCTGAGCCACCCCTGAGCCAGTGCTCTCTTCCTTTCCAAAGCATCAAGGAAGTGTTTCGTGGGCTTCCTGAAAAAGGCTTTTTAGAGTGATATTTTTTTATGTGACTTACGGTGAGATTACATCCGCAGCTGAAAAGCTGCCACAAGGACTCACTGCGAGACTGATGCACTTCTGTCTCCTGCCCCTGTCTGGGCAGTGAATGTGTCTGGCCCTGCCAAAAGGGTGGAAAGACAGAGTGGTTCTTTTGGTTCAGAATCCATTGTGTGTGATTTTAAAATGCTCAATTACTATAATTTCTTATATAATTTCCTTTTTTGTTTTTAAGGTTAGAAAGTAACGAGGTTGGAGAGCCCTGACTAGGTGTGCGGAGGGCAATGGCAGCTGTGGCAAACTCATTAAAAATAGCAGATCTGCTAAGCTGAAAACAGATTCTTTAAATACTGTTAAAATAGTTAATGTTTTAAGTCCTAATACTTTAAATACCTTAAGTTTACATACTTTAAAAATAAATACTAATGCTAGTTTGCGTTTATGAAAAAATGTCAGTTTGCTGGGATGAAATACTTTCCAAGCACCGATCAGTATCACATAACTGAGAAAACACAATTCCTTGTAAGAATTTTTAGGACCAGATCTGTAGCACTGAAGAGTCTAATCTTGTGCAGGTAAGCCTCTGTATTTCCATTTAAAGCTCAAGAATGATGCATCTTGAGCATCTGATGAAGACAGAACATTCAGCGTGCACAGAATGAAAGGCTTTGGAGATTGAAAAGCTAATTGTAGGCTTATGACTTCAAGGTTGATCTTGTCATGTTATTTTCATGATAAAAATTTTGTCTTCTGTCCAATGTGATCCTAGAGTTTAAATAGTAAATTAGAGTAATGTGAAACTTATTGGAAATAAAGTAGTGTGTTCTGTAATAAGACTGAGAGAGTTGGGTAATTTATTGGATTTTTTGTGTGTGTGTGTGAGATTAATACAATGTGATATTTTTTCTGTACTGTAGTAGTACAATGCTGAAAAAACAAAAAATAGAGGAGAGGGGACTTTTGGCACTGGTGGTGGAAAGTGGGCTTTTTGTATTTTGTCTTTTAAAGTGTGAGCCTTGGTGTGAACCTGTCTTTTTTTTTTGTTAGTCATATGTACTTGAAAAATGCAAGAAATGATTTTTCTATGCTGATGTAAGGCATCAGAGTAATCTTTTGGTAATTGCTTTCTTTGGTTTATAGAGACTTGAACCACAAAGCTGGCTTACTTGATAACAGTTTTTAATTATACTGCTTCCAATTGTTTTAGTTCACACACAATTCATTAGTTTTCTCTTAAGCAAAATATGGCTGTTTTCAAATAGGGTGCTGGGGAAAAATGCTTGGGAAATTTTTCTAGAGGATGGCTGTCTCTGGCTTTTGACTGATGCTGTTGGATTGTGTGTTATCAGCAAATGGACTTCAGTGAGGTAATTGCCTGGGCCAAGTGCTTCTCAGAAGTTACACTTGCTTTCTGAACTCTTGAATTTTGACACAGATAAACTAAGAGTTGTAGATGCTTCTACAAAGTTTGGGGTTTTCTAGGGGGTTCAGTGCAGGTATCAGGGTTTTGTAAGCAATGGCAAGTAAAAAGAAAATTCTTTAGAATTTTTTTGGTGACAGAGTTCAGATATTATTTGGAAATTTTCGCAACTTTCTTTAAGCCAAATACTAAAACTCCTGGAAAAGAGCAGGAGTTCTTTCTCTTAATTTTATTTCTTTTATTTCTTTTTTCAGCAATCAGTACTCATGAGAATGATACTGAATTAATCAGAATTAGCATCTCTTCAGGATATGAACAATATTTTACAGAGACTATTTCTTAAATCATTGCATTATTTTCAAAAATGAATATATTCACCTGCTGGAAGTGCCTCGGCTGGAATGAGGTCTGTGTTCTGCCTTGAAAAGAAAAGGTAGATTCCAGGATGCTTGGGTGGTCTTTTATCCCCAAATTAACAAATATTGATGAAAATTTTGAAGGAGAAAAACCTGAATTACCAGGTACTAAAATGCTTCTTAAATTACATGTTTGAAGTGTCTTTCAGAATCCGATCCCTCCCTATGTGTTTTGCTGCTTTAAATTATTGCTACTCACATTTCCTATGGAGAGAATGAATTGGAAAACTGTCATACTAAGGCAAGCCTGTGGAGGCTGCAAACTGCGCTGTGCTTGGGTTATTATTTATTTTGTCTTTTTCATTGATTTCACTGGAGGTGGCTGTTCAAGAAATGATCATAGAATATGATATTTTGTCACCATTTTCAGGTGACTGAATTATTTTCATGTGCCTGTCTCTGCAGGTGATGTCATGGTGATGCAAGTTGTGATGCAGGACTGTTCAGACTAGAGGGCAATTTGTGTAGTGGCATTGCATGTGACAATGTATACATACATACATATCAAAAAACTTTGATGTATTTTTAAAGTTGAAATAAACTTCCTGTAGATGGGGGAAGTCCTGCTCATTATGCTCTAAAATTGGTCAGTTACTGAAAAGAAGGCAAAGGTCAGACTGGTGGGGGTTTTTTATCATAATGGTGACATTGGGGAATATCTGTTATGATGTGCCAAGAGAGTGATAGGGACTATCATGATAAAAATTCACACAGACTTCCCATTACACTCTAAAACTCTGCTATTGTCCCAGAACACTCATGAAAGTATTAGTCACAGCAACAAAAAGTCTAGGAACCATTAGTGGGTAGCATACTGGGAAAAAAAGTTAACTTGGATGTCAGTTCACACAAGACATCCTAAGTCAGTTAAAATGGAAGCTTTCCTTCCCCATTCAAATGATTTAAATTATTTTACCTGGCTTCTTTGAATGCAGGACGTTTTGCCTTGTTCAATGGGAGCAGGTGAAAGGTGTCAAGGGGGAGCAATATGTACACAGCCACACAGGAACAACATTTTCCAGGCTTGTAGGCACAGGGTTAGATGTCCTTGTGCACAAAATGCCACTGCAATCTCTGTGGCTTCCACCTAGGGTCAATTAAGATTCAGAGGAAAGAGTTTTTGGGAGAGTGGGGAGGCAGCAGTCTGCTGCAAGTACAATATCTCTCTCTCTTTTGTAACAGCCTTCTCAGGTTGACTGCCTCTGCTTCTTCCCTAGCACTCCAGCTGGAAAACCACTTAAAGATGAATCCCACCAAAATATCAGAATAAAACTTCTCTCCATAAGTTTTTACTTTCCCTACTTATTTATCTTAACTGTTCTATTAAGTGGTTTGAATCCATTTAATTACCAAGGTGAGCTAAAACCAGAACCTATAAGTTTGCAAGGGTTAGGGCTTACCTGATGGGTAACTTGTTCCCCAGATAGTGTTGAACATGGGAGTGGAAATCAGTGGGCGACAGGTGACTGGCGAGAGCTGCCTGAAGAAAGTGGACAGTTTGCCTGGTGACTGTCAGAACTGGAAAGCATTTGAATCCTTTATTTGTTGTGTTGGAGCTCATGAAAGTCATGTCATGCATGAAATTCCCTGTCTTCTGAATTGCAGGTACAACACTGAGACATATTTTGTTTGTTTGTTTGTTTGTTTGTTTTTAATCAGAGCAGTCAAGTCAAAACATGAAATGACAGACCTGTGTGTATTTGGTGGTAACTCATTTTTGATGGATAGTTCCGATGGAGATCAGGGAAGACAATTATACTATTATTGCACCTATATGTGTGTAGGTATGGTGCTTTTTGTTTCGGGTATTTGCTAGAAGTCCAAAAACGCCAGAAACAACAACTGATGCACAATAGGCACAGGGGCAGAGTTCAACAGTTTTAACACAAATTATTTTAGTGTTTAAGTAGTTACATCTTCACCAACACGTTTGTTAGAGTAGCAGAGTTGCAAATGCTGGCAAAAGCTGAACAACCTCAGAGTGGCTGGTGTTGCTAAAACGACTCTTGGAAGGAAGTATCATCCAAAGGGTTGGATCTGAAAGGGACATCAAATTATGTCGTCCTTCAGAGGAAAATGCTCCACATTTTCTTCTCTACGTGTCTTTTCACTTTAAAATGATAGCCTTTGTGAAGCTGTGGTGTCTTTTTTTGAGAATAATGTTTTGCTCGAAGAAGATCAGTAACTACTTTCATGTGTTACACTGTAGCATTCTGCAAAATAGACTGTTTGATTTCCCTTGTGAAGAATGAGGTTATCAAGTTCTAATTAGTGCAAAAGTCTGTGTAGTCAGTAGATTGTAGTAGCTCTTCTAATATCTTTAGGCAGTTCTAAAGATACTCTAAGTATGATTTGCACGTAAGAGGCCGTATAATTTTTTTCCTGTACTGCAGCAGACTGATCAATATTTGTAACTAAATCAATCCAGATTTGTTTTCTAAGGTAAAAGTTTTCTGTAGCGTTACTTAGATCGCAGATCTTCATTCTGTCATCTTGAGAGGTCTCTGAAACTAGGCAGTTCAGAAGCTGGTAATGTGTAGATAAGAAGTTTTCAGAGAAAGTGCAGTTTTTGCTGCCAGGAATATGAGTGAAGGAACCTTCTCATTCTTTTACTGAGAGAAACTGATATACTGGGAGTTATTTTGTCAGATAAAACAGCTGTTTTGGTGTGTTTGTTAGAGGTATATCCTTTGATACAGGATGTGGTTGTAATAATGCATTTCTCTTTTCATGAGGGACTTACCTGTCTATTTCTTATATTAGGTAGGCCGTTGTAAAACCTGAATGTCACATTAAGGTTGCTATTGTGTATTTTAATTCTTTTTACATCATTAATTCTAAGCTGCAGTGTTAGCTTTGACAATATCCTGTGGCAGTGAATTCCATGGGTGAATTCCACCATGAGTAAAAAAGAGTACTATTTAATTCATTTTGAGTTTGTTACCTTAGTAAATAATCCTTTGGATGGGAGAAAGTATGTATAATCACTTAAATCAACAACAGTGTAGTGTTCTATTTACTCTAACACTTTAAAATAACATTTGCAAGCATAAAATCAACCATTAAGATTAACTGTAGAAATTAACAGCTCTGAGTTTCCTATCAATTGTCCAGTTTTGAAGAGAAAGGGATGAGGATTATGTAAAATTGCCTTCCCCATAAAAAAAAAGGAGTTTCAGGACAGGATACCTTTACAACTTGTATAGATAGTGCAGTGTGGCTCATCCCTGAATTCATTCAGGGGATCTTTAGTTGGGAATGTGTTTTATAAAGGAAGTCAAACCTGAAGTGACTGTGTATTTGTGAGTGACACACTAATCACTCCCTTTTGGGCAAAATGTTCTAAAGCCTGGGACTCCAGACATTACATACTCTGTCTACTGTTTCCAAGCCACTAATTAGTTAATATAGCTTGACAGAACCATAAGTTAAAAGTGAAGTACCAAGTGGTATTCAAGGGGGGACCAGTTCTATCCCTTGATCAGAAGCTGCATACGTGACTGGAAATGATTTCCTGAAAAGTTAAGGGGGTGTGTTCTGGACTCCTATTGTGCAACCACATGCCTAACACTACGTGGCTAGAGATGCTAAACAAGAACAAGTGCTGTCTTTTTCCTTGTTGTGCTAATGCCACTCAATAAAATGTTGATTTTTAAATTTTTTTTCTTTTTGCTTAAAAGATGTTCTATTAAAGAAATTAGCTCCTAGGTAATTTGAGGAATGCTAAACTCCTTTTGGTAGCAGTCGCATATTCCAGGTTGCATGTATATGTTAACTTTAGTTTGGCTTTTTTTAAGTGCAGATCGAGGTTGCAAAGGCTTGGAAAGGAATGATCAGTGAAACCTACTGGCTAGGCAGTATAACCCCACCCCCCCTTTTGCAGTTTGATAACAGGCCTTTATCTAAATTGATAAATCTCCAGCTGTAAAAGGTGATGTTGATTACATCATGACACATTTGCATGTCAAGTAAATCTAGCAAACAAGTACAGTGACACTCTGAATTTCATTTTATTACATTCTCATATGCAAAATGGTTGCATGGAGGCTGCATCTGTTTCTGTTGTGCTTTTCTTCTCTAGTTGTATTTGTGACTTTCAGAACATCTTTCAGAATCACAGTTTCTTGGTCACTGAGAATAGATTAATTCATAAGCCAAAGGAAAGTGAGAGAAATTTGTCTCCACAAATCCTGATGTGTGTAGAAAACTTCTACAGCCACAAATAAATATTAGATCATGTTGTCATCTATGACAATATTGTTAAAAGCACTATTTAAAAACATGTTTCAGTTCATTGCTTCTTCACTCTTAGAATGCTTAGAATTTTAAAAATCTGCCCTATAACATTTCTTAATAACACTGTGGTTTTTTGACACAGTTACATACTTAAATACACTTCTACAAAACAAGTTAAAAGAAACGACATGCTTTAATCCTTCAAAAATTTGTCAGAAACCAGACTTTCTGGTGCATGTATTTTGAAGGGCTCTTCCAGTGGCAAGCATAGAATTGTAATTATTTTCTTTGGTTTTGCATGAGTCATTGACACCATCAACATTTTCTTTGAGAGCAGTAATTGTATATTTCTGTCTAGAAAGTCAGAATGCCTTAGAGTGATTTGTGCCTTTTCTGATTGCTAAATAATAAAATTGTTTTCTTCATGTTATAGTGCTGTTGGCCAAAGAAATTGTGTTGTGATAACTGTACCATCAGCTAGAAAAGCTGAATAGTTGTTTTGATTCTTCTCCGTTGTCCTCCTTCTTCTTGCTTGTCTAGACATTTAACATGTCAAAACCTGTAATTTGGAGAATAAAGATCTGTGAAGTATGACCCAAATCTCTTGTTTTTTAGCTAAATGTGGGGCATGTGTATTTGCAGTATAGTGATATGTAAACAAAACCCACCACTTCCATAGCTTATTTTCTCAAAATTGAAAGGAAATCAATAACCAGCTTTTTAAAAAATGTGCTTTAAATAAAGTGTCTTTGCTATGTTCTTAAAAACAAAACATCTGGTAAAGATAATCAAATTTACCACTTTCTTCAGTAATTTTAGAATATAATTGGGCAACTACCCCCAACAAACCAGTATGACACTGTGACTGTTTGTGAAAATATGTTTTAACTGCAGTCTCTATAGTTTGGGATTTTCATTATGCTTCCTCTTATAAACCTGTACATAGACTTGGTTGTCCCATGTTCTCTAACCTTGTAGTGTTTAACTTGTGAGCTATTTGTTTTTTGTTGAACTGAGCAAATGATCTCCATTGTGATGCTGTTGGTGTACATAAACGTGGCCTGTTTCTTGCAGCTTTTCATTGCCATCTGCACGTAAAGCTTTCACAGTTGCTCAAAGATTTTGACAAATATTTTTCTTGTTAATTTGCTGAAAGCATAAGCAAACATACTCATTTTATGTGTGTTTTAAAAAAAGATCCTTGCAGTTTATTGTACCACAATGATTTTAGGCATAAATTGCTTAGAGATACAATAACTTTATGTGAAATAAGCCACTGTCAAATTTTGGCAGCCTCAATAAGCCTCTCCTGATGCCTACATTTTTATCATAGCATGTAGACAGACTGAGGGGTACAAGACAATCCCAGTGTGCTGTTTGGAGGGTAGAAATCAGGGTTGACCTAATAATTTAAGTTCACCCCTCACTTTAGAGAAGTCCACATTAAAACACAGAAGAGAGGCAATACAAAAACCTCGTTTCCTACAACTTGGCTGCTGGGTGAGCCATACTGGCAATAGTAAGGAAATGGCAGAAGGTCACAAGTGGTCATTAGCATGCCCCAGAGGATGAAGCAGTTGGAGTTGCTAGAATTGCAGAAGAAGAACATCAGGTTATTTCCTGCCTGTATTTACTGTTACTGTATTTGGGGGAGTTCCGTTTGTTTCTTCCCCCTGTGGAGTTTGCTGTTTCCTGTTGCTCTTGGAATGGAATAGCAGTAAGATTGTTCCAATGCTACACAATATTGCAAACTGGAAGGAAGAAGAAGGTCTTATTACCAGAATATCCTGCCCCCATAATTAATGCATGTTAGTCGTCCTTGAAATACTCAGAAATGAGATTATAGCAGTTGTTTAAAAAAAAAAAGACAACAACATAAAGAATGAGCTAGCCAAGTCACTGGAGTGAGCCTCTGTTTTGAGGAGAAAGAATAATATTCTCCTGTGGGGCAAGTAATTCCACAGTTTGGGTTTCTCATGCGTTTTTTTGAAGCAGCTGAGGTTGGCCCCACCCTTGCCAGCCCCTGCTCCAGGTTTCTGGGGTGATTATGGGAGGGGCATGGGTCAGTCTTTCTGTTTCCTTCTCACAGCATCCCAGGCTGGGAGGCACCTCAGGAGACCTCCTCTCTGATCTCCAGCTCAATGCAACCCTGAAATTAAGCGTGATTGCTCAGGGCTTTTTCCTACTGGCTGTTGAAAATCTCTGAGAACGGAGGTCTACAGCCTCTTCCAGTGCTTAATTAATCTCACAATCACTGGGATTTCATTTCCTTTATTTCAGTTTGTCTCATATCTTCCCAGCCTCCATTTTTAGCCGTTGTATCTCAGTAGCACCCTTTGTAAAGAGCCTGGAGCTGTCTTTTCCATAACCTCCCCTTAGGTTAGGGGGCTGCTGTGAAGTGACCACAAGACTGCCTTGTCCTGGAGCTGAATGAGCCTGGGTCCCTCAGCCTCCACTGCCTTTGGGACCTTCCCCTGGATTTTTTGAAGTTTATCAACATATTTCTTTTCCTGAGAGGGGCCAGAATTGCTTGTGGTTTAATGGTAGCTGAAGAAAGGGAGTAATCCCTTCCCTTGGCTATGCTGTGTTTGATACAGCCCAGGGGCTTACGTTGAATGTCCCAAGGGACACTGTATTGGCAACTTTTGGGCCTTGTTTGAGTGAGACAAACAGAAAGTAGATATTTACCATTTTTATTGTTCCTTAAAAGAGAAAAGCCAAACCAAACAAAAAAACACCCCCCAAAACAGCCCTGAACTTTCAAACTGTAATCAAAGGCTTGCAAGTAAAAATAAATTGATATTTTATCTGAACAGTCAGCATTGCTACCCAGGCAGAACTTTGAGGAATTTTTCTTCCTCACTTTTCATTTAAGGACCTAAGCATTAAGTCTTTGCAGTAAATCCTAAACTCTCTCTCCTCACATGAAAGTAGATGCCTCAGTATGTTCTTCAAGATGTTCTAGTTGTGGCTTTTGAGTTTTGATCCTAAACAGTGTAGCAGCAGATCTTGGAAGTCCTGCTTGGAGGAATTGTTTCTTCAGTCTTTGTGTAAACTCACTGGTACCTCAAATCTCACGAGAGTGCAGATTTCCATTCTTGGTTTTAAAACAGATGAATAAATTATAGCCTGCATCTGTAGAGCATGTTTGATTTGCTGTGTTTGGGTGCATATGAAATGCACCCAAAAGCTCAGAGAAGTTGAGCTTGGGTTTCTCGTCTGAAAGTGCCGATTATTAATGAATGTTATTCTGTAACATTGGCACCACCATCAGTCACTGACTTGCAATGAATGGAATGATGAATTAATACAAGACCTACAAAGTTTATTCCCAACTTCAAGAACTGTCCAAAGCTGGCTGTTCTAAGGAGCTAACCAGCCAGTAAATTATTGGCATTATTTTCCTAGCAATCATGTTCACATACTTGAGTATTTTTAATTAGTCAGTATTTCTTGTTATTCTGCATATCTTTGACAGCTAATTTGTTTTAAAACCACAGGAAAAAATCAGCTCTGCATGTTTCTTTATTGCATACTTTTCTCCTACATGACCTCCATCTCATGTAGAACTGACAAATTACTTTTAGCAGTAGTTATTTTACTGTTGGGTTGCAATTTTGAAACAAGTATTTGAAAAACTGGATTCTGTTTTGACCATATGAAACACTTTGTGCTGATCATTCAAAGAATCTGTTATACTGGGTTCTATAAATCCAGCAGAAGGAATTGTTTCCATTTTTTTTCCTCTGAAAACTGCAAGATTTAGTATTTATTTCTTTGACTGTAGTGTTCAGTTAACTGTGTTGCTTTTAGAGGGTCAGCCCACTGTATATTGGAAATTCCCTTCCCTTGCCTCTTTCATTTTACAAGAAGCATGGGAGGAGGTACAGTTTAACCATATGAAATGTTGAACCATTTGTGGCATGTAGTATTTGATAAAAGGCAAGTTACTGATACCAAAAGTTACATGCAACCACTGTTCTCTCTCATGTTCTACAGAGGGGTGTCCTTGGGTGCCAGATGGTTAAAACATGGAAGACAATACTTGGTGTACTTGTAGCTGCCCAGATGAATTTTCCGAGGGCTCTTTATGCTGTTGTAGTTGTGGGAAATATGCTCAAGTCTTCCTGTAGCTTTTGCATACAGTCTTCTTTCAAATCTGCATTTTTCACTGCCTGTATTTTTGCCCCTTCCATTCTTTGAAAGATTAACACCACTCCCCATGCAGTACTGCAGGTAAAATAGGTACTATGTCCTCTGTTGCTCAAACTGGTGTTTTATTGTGTGATCATCTTCTTTTTCTAAATATAAGACATTGAAAAAGTAAATTTATAGCTGCAGGGAAATATCAAAATAGTGTGTATTTAAAAAATGTTTTAAAGATACTGGTAGTTTTATCTTTAGAGTTTCATAAAGATCGTGTAACCAAAATGTTCACATATTTCTGATGTTCTAGCAAGGAGTAGGTGGACCTCTCCTAATATGGGAAAAATGAAAAAAGAATTAGGGCAGATGGGCCTGACTCTCAGAATTGTCAGACTCCATGTAATGTACTGAATCATGCTTGCTTGGAGGAACATATATATCAGACTCAGCAAGTTTCCTCTTTGCATCCCATGTCTGTGCATAAGGAGTGAACCAAACGTTCCAAAGCTGGGGAGGAGGAGCATGCTACAGAACAGAATTTTTAAAATTTGTATTGCTATTAAAGTTAGCAAGGTTAATCAAGGTAAACATACACTATTTTCTTTTTTTGTTGTGGTAGTTAATAACTAGGTAGTAATAAATGTATTAGTAACATTTTTTACAAGAATTGATACTTGTATTTTTGACATGTTGATGTTCACAGCTAGGATTTGTTTAATTGATTGTTAATTGATTTTAAAATCTTGCATTTCAGGTCAGCCAACTCTTTTGCGCATGATGCAAATATGTATATTTTTATTTTTTTTTAAACACCATAATGATTCCCAAGGCAATTGTCCAAGAGCAGGTGCTGCCAGTGCCAGAAGGCTATTTGGAAATGTCAGTGTCTGAATTCCATGAGTTAGGTAACATATAACACACCATCATCCAAAGCTGAGTAAATCAGAGGAAGATATAACACCAAATTAGAAAGATACTGCTGTTGTAACTTCAGATAACTAATAATCAGCTTGTCATTCTCTTCATTACTGAGGTATATTTGTATCTAATTAGACTGTTCCCTACATTTAAAATAAGAAATAATCTGAGATTCAACCTCAAAGTAAGCAGAAGCCATCTGGTTTTTGTATGACTGCAAATTATGCCAATAAATTGTTGTGGGCACGCACAGTGGAGAAGGAGATATTAAGAAAGTTTGGGCACAAGAGAAGGAAAATGTCTTTCATGAAGTGTTTAATCAAAAGTGTAGGTGAAGATACTATCAGTGTTGTTTGCACATTAAAGTTACTTGTTTCATTCTTTTTTTTAAAATCAAAATCCTGGCAGAAAACATTGCCTTTCAAAGGCTCCTGCCAAAAGCAGTAACATAATTGCTTCTTCTCATGAACATGGCAAAAAGATTCCTTAGCCTGTCAAAGTAGCCTTTGCTGCTAGTCTTTTTTGCTGCTTCTTTTTTTATTTTTTTTTATTTTTTTTAAATTGATGCTGTCTGGAAACCAGATTCATATCCCTCATGAATGTTGAGTGTTCTGAGAAATAAAAACAAAACAAAACAAATTGCCTCCATCATTTAATGTTGTCCTTTGCACTTTTCTTGCAAAAAGAAACTATGCAAAGATTGCATATTTCATGGCAGTTAACCCTGGCTCCCTGTCAGTTTTATGTTATGTATACTAAGGCTCATTATATATTTAGATTGCTTCTAAGAGGTCATAACTAATAAGGTAGAGGCAATATAGAGTATAGAATAGAATAATTTAGGTTGGAATAGACCTCTATAAATCCAGCTGTTGGCCTGGCACTGCCCCCACTAAACCATGTCCTTGAGCATTGCATCTATGTGTCTTTAATATACCTCCAGGGATGGTGACTTTACCACTGGACAACCTTTGCACTGAAGATTTTTTTCCCAATATCCAAGCTAATCTTCCCCTTGTGTGACTAGAGACCATTTCCTATTGTTCTGTCACTTGTTACCTGGGAAAAGGGACTGATGCCCATTTTGCCACAATGTCCTTTGAGGTAGGTGTAGAGATTGGTAAGGTCTCCTCAATGTCCTTTTCTCTAGGCTGAACAATCCCAGCTCCCTCAGCTGCAGCTTGTAATCCTTGTGCTCCAGACCCTTCACCAACCCCTCTGGACACACTCCAGCACCTCAATGTCCTTCTTGTAGTGAGGGGCCCAAAACTGGACACAGGATTCAAGGTGTGACCTCAACAGTGCCGAGTACAGGGGGACAATCACTACCCTGGTCCGTCCTGCTGGCCTCACTATTTCTGACACAAATGACCTTGAAGTATTTGAATCTTTGTATCTTGCATTGATCTCTTCTGAGTTTTGAGTGGTCAGCATCCCACAGTAATCATCTGTCTTCTTATTTTGGAAATAATGTTAGTCAAATATAGAATGGGTACTGCTACCTGAAATATCTTAAAATTTAAAAGCAATTATAGCCAAGATGCGATATGATGGTTCCTTTGAGTCAGAATTGCTGAAAGTGCTAATATTTAACAATTATATCCTAATAAATTAAATGATGATCCTGTAAGAGAAATCAGAATCCTTTGCCAGTATTTAACAGGCAGGGGGAAAAGTCAGGTTTAGCCCCAAATACTTAGATATATGATGAGGTTGTGTTAACTTGAAAGGAGTTACTTTCAGTGCACTGACAAATCTGGAATTGGGGTTATGACCAAAAGAAAAATCATCTAAAAAACTTAATTATATGAGTTAGGTGTGAATATGAACCATGGTACAGTGGTAACAATTTGATTTCATTAGGTACATGTGTAAGACACACAGATAAGACTGAACACTGTGATCAAAATTTTTGCTGGCTTCCGAGGGTGTAGAAACAGAAGCATTTAGCATTCAAAGGGTCTCTGTGAAAGGATGTGCTAGAAAATCCAGAGATCCTGTGAAAGAGCTATGAGATGAAACAAGCTGGTAAAAATTGTAAAGACAATAAATATGTTCAGTGAGTGAGATAAATTTACCATGGCCTAATCTAGAAAGCTGTGCAAATGGTTTGCATGGTTCAGAACATGACCAGCACTGCTGAAAACATCTGCTGGGTTGTGAGTTAAAGATAGTGTAGCAGAAAATAACAACAGAAAATAACAATTGCCAATGTTCAGTGTCATTGGGCTTAGTATCTACCCAGACTTTAAATGCTTGCTAAAAACATACATGTGGCTTAATCTGTGTTTCTTTCTGAAGATCTCTCTTTCAGCAACTTGTGAATGACTTTGTCTGTTAAAAGATTTCAGAAATGTTTTTGATTTCTTTGTAGGTTTGAATAGTGCCTGTGCAGACATCCCTAGTTATACTGCCTAGTTTATTGGCTGGGATGATGGTTCTCTTACAAAGCACAAGATTTTTGCAGAGGGAAATCCAGTTTTATCTTCTGTGCAGCAGTAATGGATTATCTTGCTGATTGTGTTGTCTTCATGGCATTACTGAATTCCTTAATGTGTAGTGAAGTAAATCAGCTGACAAAAATGTGAAAGTGTAGATGTATCTAGTTTTACTACATAAAGTGATCTGATTTCCTTTTGTGGTAAATGCTATAAATCTGTAGCAGACGTATACATCAATGATTCCTCCAGTACTAGAATTGGTAGGTGGAGGAGTTCTACCCTGCATTACCCTTCGAGGTGAAAAAGTATGAAAATCCTATCCCTGGAACAAGACTGAGACAGCAGAATATTAAAAATTCAGGCATAATGATGGGAACGGATTTCTTTTTTATATAATTAGGAGGGAATGTGAACACACAAAGCAGGCATTTGAAAGTATATATAAAGTAGGTGGTGGGTGAATTTAAACTCCTCTATCAAGAGATAAACAGATTTCCCTTGCTTACAGCAAAAAAGATGGTCATGGGTTGACACTGGCAGGATGCCAGACAGCCACAGAAAGTCTCACTCCCCTCCACAGCTGGACAGAGGAGAGAAAATTTAACTAAGGGTTCATGGGTTAAGATAAGGACTGGGAGAGATCACTCATCAAATACCATCAAGTGCAAAACAGACTCAACTTAGGGATATGAAAGGAATTTATTAGTAACAAAATCAGAACAGGACAAAAAGAAGTAAAATAAACCCTCAAAAACACCCTCCCCCTCACCCCTTCTTTCTTCTACATCCTGCCACCAACGGTGTAGAGAGAGGGGGAATAGGGGTTATGATCACTTCATCACCCGTGGTTTCTTCTGCTGCTCAGGGAGAGGAGTCCTTCCCCTGCTGCACTGTGGGGCCCCTCCCAGGGGAGACAGTTCTCCACGAACTTCTCTGGCCTGACTCTATCTCGTGAGCAACAGCTCTCTGTGAACTGCTGCAATGCGAGTCCCTCCCACGGGCACCGGTCCCCCTCAGGCTGCTGCAGTGTGGATCTCTCTTCCATGGGGTGCAGTCCTCCAGGGACAGGCTGCTCCAGCCTGGGAGCAAAGGCCCCCTCTCTCCACAGGTCTGCCGGAGAGTCACAGCCTCTTCCCAGGCATCTTCCCATGGGCGCAGGATCCTCCATGGGCTGTGGGTGGATCTCTGCACCCCTGTGGATCTCCATGGGCTGCAGGTGGATCTCCGTGTCGCTGAGGATATCAATGGGCTGCAGGGCACAGCTGCTTGTGATCATCACCACATCCTGCTGGGGAAGCTCAGCTCTAGCATCTGGAGCAGCTCCTTTCTCTTCTTCTTTACTGACCTCGATACCTGCAGAGTTCTTCTCACTCCGCTCTTTTCTGGCCACAATTACAGTGGCATAACAACTTCCTTCCTTCCTTCCTTCCTTCCTTCCTTCCTTCCTTCCTTCCNNTCCCTCCCCAGCCTTGGCCAACAGCATGTCTGTCTTTGGAGCCACCAGGGATTGGCTCTGCAGTACATG
Organism: Rhadina sibilatrix; assembly: GCA_013400275.1. NCBI lineage: Eukaryota > Metazoa > Chordata > Aves > Passeriformes > Phylloscopidae > Rhadina > Rhadina sibilatrix. The sequence goes on along the minus strand of VWYO01015260.1, from coordinate 202,209 downwards.
GTGGAAGCTTCTAGCAGCTTCTCACAGGAGCAACCTGTAGAAGCCTGCCACCAAAATCAGGCTAGGAAAACCCAATACTCTTTCTTTTTCAGAAACCATGCGTCCTCGTGTGGGAGATGATCTGCTTCTGAGCTTGTCATTTTGTCTGGAAAAGCAAGTCATGGTTTATAGGGATTGTATTGGTGTGACTTCAGAAGAACAGTCACCTTTATTGGAAGCAAGCTGAATTACAATTGAAGAAACACAAACGGAGTGTAATTTACTGGCCTGCTGAATGTCACAGGAGAGAACAATTAATGAGGAAGATAATTCTATAATAATGCAATTGTAGGAGGATTTGGTGTTTCAGGTTGTTTTAAGCCCCAGTTTACGAAGTATTTGAAGGCAGGTAGATAAGGGCAGTTAAGCAAAGACCAGGAGAGCAGGCAAATGGGGTATGAGGGCTGAGAGTACAAAGAATAAGGAAGATGTTAGTAGAGTGGGAGATGGGGTAGGAGGTTTCCATAGAAAAGGGCAAAGAAATCACTGTCTTTTTTGAGAAATAGGGAAATGAGTAGAGGACTTCAAAGAGATTAATGATGTTTGGAAGCAGGATAGGAAGCTGAAGAAGATAGCCAGCTGGCAGAGTGATAATAAAAACAGCAAATAACTCAGTTGAAAATACGTTAGCTGTGGTGGCTGGCAAGAATGTGTCAATTCTAGAAATTACAGGGAAGGAGGTGACAGGACTTCCATAAAAAACTGAATTAAGGGATACAGAAATAAAGGACTAAAGATTACATCTAACAAGCAGTGAAAACAGAAGTGGAAATTCAGAGGACAAAGATTATTTTGTCAGTCTTTCAGAGCACCTTTGGGAAGGTGACTAGGCACACAAGAAGAGACATCAAAAGTGACAAATATGAGATAGTGCTGAAAAGGGAGTGGTGAAGCATTCCAGAATGGAATTTGATATTTTGAGCTTGTTTTTGATTTCAAGGGATGAAGGGTGTTACTGTGGAGATAGTGATCTAGTTTTGTGAATATCTGCCTCTAGTGTGGTTTAATGTGCTTTTCCCAGAGATGAGTGAAATTGTGGTAAATATTACCTGTTGCAACTTAACTTGGCCAAGGTACAGACTCACATACTTTGGGAATCAACTAATTCTAGTTTGCATTAAAAAAAAAGAAGAACAAAATCCCCACCCAAACAAATTATTGAGCTAGAGCATTTTTTTTGTTTCCCCCTAGAAGTTATTCCCTGTCCTTGCTCTACTCTCCACTGTGTGTCCTTCTTTGGGCTCTGTGGTTCACAGAGATCTCTGAGATGATCACTTGTCTGCATTCCTGCTGCCATCCTTCTTCCTCACCTTTCCCTTGGCATGGGATTATCTCCATGGTGAACAGTAGAGAGTGAAGAAATGGCTGGACAGTCTAGGACTGGCTTCTCAAAATCTGACCAAACTAGTGGTGTGCGTAGCTCTGGGAGGGCTGACTTTAAAAAGCAAAGTAGAGCAGCTGCCTGACTCAGACACCTTGTGCTTCCCACTTTGGGCTGCATGCAGTCGCTGAGACATGGACCCTCCATTGTATGCAGTGGTGTGTCCCTGAGACATGGACCCACCAGCAGGAATGGTGGTCCCTCAGCTGACACAGGGACTTTGTGGCTGAGGCTGAGCACTTCTGGAGATGATGTGCATGGGTATCAGCTCAGCAGAGATGGGAGTTTGCTGTCTTGGAGGCAGAGAGCTTCCCCTGGCTCTGCAGCCCTGGGGTCCTTGGGGACACTAGCGTGCAGCATGGAGAAGCTGCCTTCCTGCCAATCCTGGGGCTGTGCTGGATGTTGGGGGCATGACCACCCCTGCCACATTCTCAGCAGAGGGATCCGGGCACCAGCACCTCCCACTTCCTCTGTCACTGCTTGTGCTTGGCTGCAGTTGAGTTACCATGGTTTGCATCTTAGGGCAGTGGTGGTGTCCCATCCTTCCATTTTAACTGTATTTCACAGTGACCCCAAGGATGCAGTGAGCTCTGAATTAGGCACTCAGCCAGTGTAAAATACATTCTCATTTTATGAGTCAGCAGCTCTCTGATTCATTAAAACCATGGTCAGTCAGCCCCAGTCAGCCAGTAATGGTGTTTGGTGGTTCATTTACCCAGGAAGAGTCTGCTCAGTTGTGTCTTATGTTTCTGAATTATTTTATTTTTTTTACTTTAAGAGAAGTATGCTCTTTTTTATGCTTTCTAACAACTTTGAAAGGAAAAACAATGTCATAACTTCATAGAGAAACTTTTTGTAAATTAATCACATTCTTGTATTGTTTCAGGAAATTTGATTTTTCTTGGGAATATTATTTTAGTCATTTCAAGTCTCACTGGGCTGTGACCTTGCATGAGTGCAGCAATTAGGTCTTTAAGTTTCTTCTTTCAGGACATGTTAAAATGTTATGCAGTGTTGTCATACACCAATCTAAAGGACTCACACAAGTGTGTCTGTTATGTTTCATATTATAGTACTGTATTAATTTATGCTTAATAAAATGCTGTGCATTCCTGAAAGTCAATTTCTTAAAGAATTTTTTAAAATTTGGAAACTAATATATTGACATTTACTTTTTGTTTGTTCAGAGGGAGAAGACTTGCTTGTTTCTGGGGTCCTTTGTTAGTTTGCATGTTGTATTATAAAGATTCTTTAATAATAGTTCAAAATAGCAACTTAACTTTGCCTTCTTATTTCTAGGTGGGTTTTTTTTAAAAAAATTTAAATATGAACATTTTTAAGGCAAAACCTGAAGGTGGATTTGTTTCAGTGATCTCAAAAGGAGAAAACCTGCAGAATTTTTAAACACTTATTTGCTCTGAGTCTGTTTTTGAAAAATGGAACGTGTTTTTCTGGACAACTGTGAAATACTGAAATGAGGTAAACTATTGCAGCTATGGCTGCAATACTCTTGGGACTCCTTAGCCTTGTCCCCCCTGGGAAGCTGACTCTTTGCTAAGAAATTGTTGTGGTTTTTTTAATCTTTTTTTTCCTTTGTAGCTGCACTCATCTAAGAATTTTGCATGCTAGCGTGGGCTGATTAGAACGGCTTTTTGTAAACATGTTGGTTTGACTTGGTATATGCAGAAGCTCAAACTGAATTTACATCTAAGCCAAACACAGCTCAGCAGCAAAAAAAAAAAAAAAAGAATCACCTTAATTTTTAGAAAGTACTGATTCATGTATCTGATGCAATCTGAGTTGGTCCTGGGTAACTGACAGTAGACCTGCTGGCTGTTGCTCTTTTTCTGGTGTAGAAGGCTGCAGCCTGTGGAAGGAGGGAAGAATTTTGCCCTTCTGCGATGACATGGAAAGTGTATAGTCTGGGTCCAGATGTACGTGGAGGAAAAAGGTAAATTTATAGTGAAGCTGAGAGAGAGAACATGAAAGTGTTCAAAGTGCACAAGAGGAGTCGCTGAGTGGAGCAGAGACCATTTATTGATTTGGCAGGAAGTAGGAACAAAGCTTTGATAGGGAAGGATTTATGTAAATGGTGTAATGCATCCTCAGATTTGCTTGCTAAGACTGCCTCATAATAAACTGTCTACAGGGTCAGGTTGCCTCCTGAATTGCTCTATCAATTTTTTTTGAATCTCGCTTCTGAGAATTTCTATGCAAAACAATAAAAATGTATGCAGATCACCATTTTCTTGTGTATTATACCTGGTTTTACTCATGGAGACAGGGTGTTAATATGTGTCAAAGGATATGCACAGAACTGCTTGTGTTTTTGTGTGCACAAGTAAGGAAATCTGGTTTTGCAAACCTTTGTGGTTATCAGTGGCTCACTGATAAGCTGAAAGTTGTATTCGCATCTGTTCTTTTGTGATACAGTTAAGTTATCATGTTTCTTTCACCATGAACAAGTTGCAGTCCTGTAGGACTGTTGGAAGCTGCTGTTCTTGCTACTTGTTTTGTCGGTAAAACAGTGACAGAAGGCTGGTAACAACTGAGTGCCCTTTTTGTTGGCACTCCAAGGAATACAGTGTATATGAACAGGAAACAGCTATGAAAAATGCATGAAGTGCCAGGAACTACTGCAAACAAAGGTACTATAAACAGAGCCATCATAACCTGCTACACTTTGAGAGAGACTTCGTCTGTGGTAAAACATCAGCCTATCTTATTGCCAAAAAATAAAAATTAAAAATGGAAAGAAAAAAAAAAAATCCTCTTCTCCCCTTTAACTATCTGCATGTGTTCCCTAAAGTCTGTTGTTACATGTGAGCTTGCACATCAGCACTGCACTTAACATGTAGTTAGTGACAGCCCACCCTTGTCAACTCTCAGGTATGTCTGAATAAATTAGATCAGCTGGTTTCTTTAGAGACCTTCTGATTCATGAATGTGTTCTGCTTGCATGCTGAAGTCTCCACAGAAACATATCAAACTCCACTTAGAACCCAAAATTTGTTTGTCCTTCTCTTGAGTTCTTTGAAAATGTTTTTCCAGGCCTTGCATCACTCAACCAAGGGTAAAACCCTGCTAACTCCCAATGAAAATTCCTTCATAGCCAACCTGTTCCTTTTTATTGCGGTGCAAAACCCCCATTTCTTTAGCATAAATAGCTTTTGTTCTCTATTCACTCTTGGCTTTACTCTCCTGCCTCTTACATGTTTACAGACACCCAGTATTTTCTCTGTCTTTTTTTTGACTAAAAAATTTGAACTCTAGGTCTCCTACTAATTATCTGCCTTGCTTTGGGTTAAAGGAAGGTAATTGAATTGACAGGTACACTCCTGTCTAGATGTGGTTTTACCAGTGATTGATATAAATCCTGTGCCAGTGAAATTGTTTTTTATTACACACTCTCTTCCAGTATAGCCATATCATACTGGTTTTATTTGAGCTGCTAATAGAGCAAACACTGTTGTTTATAGTCACTCAACCAGCACATTTACAGCAGCTTGTTTTGTCGGACTGATTCATTTTTGGTGTTTCTAAGTGTATTTTGGTGTTACTACTTGTAAAAGCGTTCCTGTTCTTTCAATCTTCATAATCATGCAGTTCTGATTTTTCTTCGTATTGAGTGTAGCTCCCTGATCTGTGTTATTAGCAAGCTTCATTATCACTCGTATTTTAATTGCCAAGTCAACTAAAACAACCAGTAGAGTCCAAGCCAAGACCTGTCCTTGAGGAACTCTGCTGGTGATCTTTCTGCAGCTGGAAAGTAATTCCAGCATTACTCAGATCACTTCTGTAGCCACTTCCATTTTATAATTTTAATCCTTGTTTTAATTTGTTTGCCATATAAAATATCAGTTACTTGAGTAAAGCTCAAATAGAAACAATGACTTACTGCAATTGTCTAGACTGGTTAAGAACCTTATTATATTGGTCTGGTTTTGGTAAACCTGAGTTTTTATACCTTTCCATGTCTGTTCTTGTTGCCTTAGAAGCTGCTTGTAAGATTTTTTGAATAGAAACCACAAAAGGATGACAAATTTTTTTTATCCTATATATTGGCGCTCCTCTTCTTATGCTACCTTTACTGATTGATGAGCTGATTAGAAGCTTTTCCTACTAAAAGAGTTTATTCATGAATCCTCCCAGTATCAAGGATAGACTTCTGATTTAAACAGGTTAAACACATTCTTAAATTTCCCCTAGACCTCATATACCTCATATACATTATTTTATTGTGCCTTTTTTCTTTCTTTCTTTTTTTTTTTTTCTTTTTTTTTTGGGTCATCTTTGGTTCCCCATGATATTTTTCCTTTACATTTATGCAGTTAATGATTGAGTTAATTCAGCCTTGTCTCCCTGGTTTTTTTGCCAGAGGAGCTTTTTACCAGACTTAAATTATCATGCTGCCAGTAAAAATACCAGTCAAATATATTGCTGCAGAGTGGCTGAAAACCAGCAAGGCCTCACCAAGTAGGGCTGTCAGATGTGCATTACATAATTGCAAGCTATTTACTCGCTGTCACTGCTAACCTGCTGAATTGTGTGGCTGGCACGCTCCCATCTCCTCCAGGGGTAACCAAAACAAAGGTGGCACTGACATTGTGCACCTCCGTGTGCTGAGAGCTTGCCCTGCCATTTAAAAGTAATAGAAGGTGCTGACAGATGGCATGAATGAATTGCATTAGAAAACCACCTGAAAAGAAAACCTTTCTAGCCACATTAACAATTAAAGAAATGGATGAGAAAAAGTCATAATCTAGACTAATTCTTTCTCTTTGTGCAGAGTAGGTGCAGTTTCCCTGCTGCAACAAAGAACTGAGGGGGTCCTATATTCTTATGTATTTCTCTCTGGATATTGTCTGATTGCTTCAAAGTCAACAACAAGGGTTGGTGGAGAGAAAAAGTGAAAATATTTTCTCTCCCCTTCTCCTTCAATCTGCTTGGGTGGGCATGGTGTCTTTTCATAGCATGTCCAGGCCTCAACAGCCAGAGGTAACAGCTGACCACAAACCCTTGATTCTGTTTGGCATTAGCTTCAGTTTATTGATTATCACTCAGGAGAAGAAATGAGAAATTGGCTTGAGAAACCCAATAGCTTTCTGAGTTCCCCTCTGTGCATATAGATAATGCAGAGGTGTCTCATTGGAGGGAGGCTCCATCCATTTTCCTTTGATGAGGAGCATTAAAGTAGAAGAGATCCTAATATATGAAGTTAATTATTCTAAAATAATTTCTTCCTAAGAATTTAAAGTATTACTTGTTTTTTGGTGCACAGTGAATAAATAGAAAGGTCTTGGCTTTATTTTTTTTTAATTCTTTCATATTTTCAGCATTATTTCTGTCTAGTCTGTTTGTTTATCTGAGGTTGGGTACCTATGAAGAAAGCAAGTCCTTATGACATTAACGTAATTTTTATATACTTCTTTCACAGAAGAAAGAAAACAGAAGAAAGGAGATTGGAGATGCATTTGAAAGAAAAGGTTAAAACATCAGAATTATTTTTTCAAGACTTTACATTCTTAAACTTTACATTCTTAAAGAGTTGGTCTGTTCTATCGTATTTACAGAGCAGAACTGTCATTAAATAAGGCTTCCTAAGTTCCTCTTCCTTTAATTGAAAGCTCCTGAATGCAGACATTCTTAACAAGTGCATAGCTAAACCAGAATTTATGTTAGTTTGGGCCCAGTTTTGCACAGATATTTGCATCAAGACCTATGAGTCTTCTTAATTATTTAAATCCCTTTTTTTTTTTTACTATGCCTGTTTTAAGACCATATAAACTTGATAATCATGTGGAACACTTAAACATATTTTCCAGTCTTAGAAAATTTCCCATTATTTTCAGCTCTCTGCTTAGAGATGCAGAATGAACATTTAGTGGATACATTACCAGAGCACTTGGGGGTGGGCGTGGAGGAGGCAGCAGTGCAAAGCTGAATTGCCATCTGTTTCTTTTCAGAGTGTAATTTTGCAGGTGCAGGTAATCTAGTGACTTTTCCAAACTACTTCCCACCTGTTTACATAGTTCCCTGTGGGCCTGTGACGTAATCCTTATACTGCATGATGCAATGAAGGCAATTAAAAAGAAAGGGTAAAAAGAAAAGCAATGAAAAATTCACGTTTCTTCAACATGTAAAGTGGGGCATGTAAAGGTCTTCCAACTTAATTGCATAATGCTTTTTCTATCCTTCCTTCACTGGCAAAATACCTTTTTCATCGTTTCTGATGTATGTAATCCTATTAACGATTACAGTGGACTGTTATGTTCTGTTTATTGCAATTCAGGAATAGGCTGAGGATACTGTGGAAAATGTCCTTTGAGCTGGGAGTTTTGCTACTATCCTAGCTTTTAAAAAATCTTTTGCTTATTTTACAAAAACTATTGTTGATCTTGAGTTAGTTACTTGTTGGGGTGGATTCTGTTCTCTAGGATCTGTGCATCGCAGGCTGATTGCCTAAATTGTTGTGACAGTCTTTTCTCATTTTACCTAGCTTCTAACCATCCTACCAAAAAGGCCACAAAAATCAAAAACAGAAACAATTTTAGCCCTTAAACATAATGGCAAAGATCCTCTGGCCAACTTCTATTGTAGAAAGATGCTAAGGAGAGAACTCCTGTTATCAGAAATGAAGATAAAATTTGTGAAAATCCACACAGAACATTTCTTACCTCCTTCCACCTGCCCTATTTGTGCAAATTTGCTAATGTGCAACAGAGTACAAATCAAATCGTTATCAATTTGAATTTCCCTGATTTTTATGAGCCCTGGAAGTGAGGAAATGTGGCTTGTGAAGACTAAATGAAGCATGCAATATTTCTATTAGAAGTAGGACAACAAATGAATCTTTACAAGTAAGGTGAACTTCTAATTTTGTACCATTTGTTAAACCGGAAAATGAGAATCCCAGGGCAAAAACTAATTTCCAAAGGACAGAGGTCTAAGGTTATAGTCAAGATTAGTCAACATTGACTTTACTAGTGCCAAAGCACAGGTCAAAGAACATCCTTATGGATAAGAGATTAATGCAAAAAGCTTGCATGTATCAGAAGTTGAGTAAGTGGATTAAGTTTCAACAGATGTTAGTTTAATTACAAGCAGGCTCCACTCGTTGTGACTGAAATGATGTGTTTGCTGCATTACAGAATCAAGAAAATGGCCTGGGCTTCAGCTGTTTTACAGGATATCAATAACACATTCCTAATAGACAGTGATAATTTGATAGCAAAGGCTATTGCAGTTCACAGGCTCCTTCTTCCCCAAATGGTTCACCATCCCATCTTCAGGCAGCAAGAGGGTGTTGAAGTGAGGGGGAGGCCCTTGCCTGGCACCTGCAGCCATTCCTAGGTCCCTGGCATCAGTACAGTGCAGTCAGAAGAGGTTTTATGATCTGTGCATAAGGTCTAAGCTTAGAGGTGAACTTTGCAAAACGAAATCATTCTTGTCCTTCTTCCCCCTCCCTTTTATATCTTCCCGAATCCCCAAATTAATTCTTCTGTACAACTTTCATTTGACATTGAATCTTTTCAGTGCAAGTCAATTAGAGGATCAGGTTTAATTTCTTCTAAAGGAGGATCTTCTACTCTTTCATATTGCAGTTAGTTATGAATGATTCATTATTCTGTGTCTTTGGGCAAATTATTGCTTCAAGCAAGGTAGGTAAGGTCATGAAATATTGAGTAAAAAATGCAATTATTTTGTCTAACTGAATTAATTCTAGGATTAAGCAATCAGAAAGAACACGAAAAGTAGTTTCAGATAAAACATAGATCTAGGAATTAGGTATCCCCTGTTTAACTAGGAAACAGAGGGGCAAAGCATTTACATTACTTATCATGTAAATAATCTATAATATTAAATTATAAACACAGCTTTGTGAGCAGGTGAAAATAAGGTGCTTTCATCTGTAATCTTAAGTATCAATTGGAATAAATCCATATTAGAATGTTTCTTTGTGTTATGGCATTTAGAAAACTGAGGGAAACTATCTTTGGCATTTCTGAGCAGGAGTTGTCTATGCCGTGTTTACAGAAGTATACAAATACTTCTGTATACAAAAGAAGTATACAGGACTTTTATTAGTTGAGATTGCATATTGATGACATTTAGGAAGGTTGATGATTAATTATTTTTTGCGTTACTTTTTATTTATTACATCGTCTACCAGTAAGTCTCCTGTGTATATCAGTAATTACTGATGTCATAATCATCAAACATTCTACAGATGTTATACTTACTTAGAGCTTCTCTTCGTTTGAGATACAAACATTATACTGTAAGAGATTTTAAAAATCCTTCTACTTCATGCAGATCTGTAGAATTAATCAGAAAATATTCATATTCACAAAAGTCATATTCACCAAAAAGAAACATTGAAATTGAAATAGCATTAATTTTAAAACACAGCTGTCCTGGAGGTGGCAGATGGTGAATATCTGTTACAGTATTTTATGTAAAAAATATTAAATACCTATTAAAAAATATCTACTGAAGCAAAACACCACAATGAGTTTTGTTAATGACTAATATTAAAAAGGTAGATTTTGGACAGAGAATGACTTATATATTGGCATTTGCAAACCTTTTGAAGAGTCAGCATGGGAAATCAAATGAGAATTGAAATGTAGTTCTGATTCTTTTAATATCCTTTTCAAAATCTGTTTTGCATCATATTCATTTTAATATTTGGCTATATTAGTGCAGCTGAAGATTTTAAGTCATAGTGGTGAGCCTTTTATTTTTAACTCAAGTTACAGATTAAGAAAAATACAATTAATCCTTGTATCTAGATGTTTGTCTTTCAGCCATCTGACATAACTCAGAGTATAATTTATTGGTAATAATGGCTTGTTTTCATTAAAGTTCTAGCTTTCTGTTATATTACATTTTCAGATCTGGTTTCTCAGGGTTTATTTAAATATTCATTAAAAAATGCTAACGCAGAGTAATATTTGAACCCTTTTGATGGTAAGCTTCTAACTCTGAATGTGGTATTTGAAATATTGGAAGCCACAAATGAGCTGTGCAGATACTGAAGATGAGGGCCATTTGCAGCATGTGTACCCACTTAAATGTTGGTACTGGTTAAGGAGCTTAGATTTTGGGATTGGAGAGCTGACTTAAACTAATGCTACTCATGTATCCTGTTATGGAAATTCAGATTTTTTTTCCCCCTTTCCTTGTGTTTCAGTAAGGGCCACAGGGATATGCTCCACTTCTTCTAGACAGAAGATAGAATTAGCAGGTTTTCTTGGTGGGTGCAAAAGAAGAGCATAAGCAGCTGCGGCATTCAGGGAAGGCAGGGGACAAGATGGTGAGGGAGGGTAAAGCAAGCAAAACTCATTTTCAGGGAAACTTGCAAGCTTCCTGTCCTATAAATATAAAGGTAGACTCCATAGATTTTTTTTT
>VWYO01015260.1:178648-191339 GCA_013400275.1 Rhadina sibilatrix | reverse complement strand
TTTTTTTTTTTTTTTGAGGGCATTTACTGTTGTCTTTTCTCTGAAATTTTAAAATAGTCCTAGCTGTGGCTGTTTGTTGACTCTCAGGCCATAGATGTCTGTGTAAGTGCAAAATACTGTAGGAAAAAAATAAAGTCTTTTCTACTGGAGACAGTGTTCCTAGCACTACTACTGAGCAGGAAGAATGTTGGAAGGCCTTTTTACCTTGTGTCTTTCAAGCTGCTCATATCCATGGGACATTGCCATTTTCAGGAAATTTGGGAATTTCCTGAGCTCCATAAAGGCTGCAAGCTCTTCTACACCTTGTATTTAATTTTAGTTTAGGAGACTTGGGTTAGAAAGGTTTGTACACATAAGGCAATCATGATGAACTTTTTTTAAAGCTGCTTTTCTGCCAGTTACCATTTCATCTTCATGCACGCACCTCTGTCTTTACAAGGGAAAGAGGTGTAAGTGGCAGGGATAGCAGTCCTAGCTCTTCCAAGTAAGACGTGAGGTGATGGATCTAGTGTAACTTTCCTGCAGATAATGGCTTTAATGCTTACCAGAGCTGTAGCCATCCATCCTTCTCATGGCCTCCTAGCTTGTTTCCTTTCCAGAGTGCCTGGAGGTGATGGATACCAGTACAGGTGGAATAGAAATGTTTGTGTCTGGGAAGGGGAGAGCAGGAAGATGGAGGGAAGAGGAAATTATTTGAAGAGCAGGATTGGTTTAGATTTTATATTAGATGTGCCAAGTGAGAAGGCAGAGATTGAAGTTTTGTACAGTTCAGAAGTGTATCTTGTTGAAATACTGCAGTATTTTACAGATTAACAGCGTTTATTCTTAACTCATGTGAGAAGTATTTTTGATGCAGATTTTGAGTGCAGTACATCACCTAAATTTTTTTTGGTTCATGTATTACTTGTCAGTGTTTCAGACCTTCTGTATGCAAGCACAAATGTCATAAAAGTATAATATAAATATTTGCTGATGAATATAGCATTGGGACAGATGTTTCCAATGAGCATTTTCTGAATGCCCTTGAATTACTTTTGTCAGAGAAGAGCACATGGATGCTTGGCTATTTCTCCTCTCACTCCCACACACTCTGGTGAAGATTTAATTTTTCTTCATTCTTTGAACTCTGGTTGAAGGGCAAGAAAAATGTCTCTCTGGCACATAATAATTAAGCAAGGTGCCACTGTTGTCAGTGGGTTTGATGACAAAGTGCATTGATGATTCCTGAAGAGGTCCAGTGTAGGTCCAAAAATTTGCAGGCACTTGTACCCTGTGATAGTGAAACTGTCTAGGGGTTTTCTGGATGGCCTGTTTGTACTAGAGAGCAGAGACAATCAATAATTTTGTCTTTTTTTCTAATATTCTTTGTTTAAAACTTTGCTAGATATTTTCTCACCTTCTGTCAGCTAAAAACTTGGGACTGAGTTCCTTCAGGGGAAATCACTGAGGTTAGGTATGGAGGAATAGTTGAGCAAGTAGGAAGAAAAACTTGGTTAGACTCCTATCTCCTAATATCTTTCAGTTACCTAGTTTATGTTTGGCGAGCTGCAATAGAAACAGTTGTGTGTTTCACTGCAATTCTCACTCAAAAATAGCTTCTAATACTTTGTCTCAGCTGTACTCATCATTGTGTGAAATAAATTACTTTGCATGCACACCTGGTTTAGAGATAAAGGCATGTAAATGATTATCAATGTTAAGTGATGATATCAGTGCTGAGCAGGTTTTCTTAACTTCTCCCAGTCAAAATATGTGTTATCATCATAATGTCATATCACCTGCATGGTAATGTCTTTTTTAGGAGACAGCATAGTCCTGGAAAGATTCCTGTTGAGATGGATGTGATACGGAAATTGGTCTCAAATCTTTATATTCTTTCTCAGAGCCTTAACTTGCTTTCACTTCCAAATATGGCTACATTTTGGTGCTACAGGATTAAATTAGACTAATTTGTACTGTTTTCTGTATTCTTACAAATTCTGTTTCACATTAGCATGCTTGTGGATGATGGTTGAAATTCTTGGTATTTCCTGTCTTGCTTATGGCCATCCTTTTAAACTGTTTGTGAAGTAAATTAGAAATCTCATAGATAAACACATTTCATTTTTCATGAAAGTGGTATTTCATTTTTGTAATATGCTAATCATGACTTTCACAATATTATTCTCTGCAGTAAGTCTGTGAAAGTCTTTCTTTTAGCCATAATGAAATTTGGACAAAAAAAGAAAAAACAAAAACCTATTGCTTTTTCTTTCCTTTTTTTATTTTCCTTGTAATTCCAGAAGGTTCTCATTTCAGAACAACTTAAAAATTAATTAATGAAGTAACAAGATATCAATGAAGATGTTAAGAATGAATCTTTGCTTTTTTTTCAACCGTATGTAAAGATGGTGAATGATTTAATGATTCTGCTGTAAAGGAGTATGCAGTCTAGAATGAATTTCAAGTTTGGATTGGATATAAATGATTATCATTTACATGAATGAAGGAAATAGTGATAATTTATTGGTATGTTGAATAGATTTGTTTTGCATGTTAGAATGATGGAAATGAGAATTATTTTATTTGAGGACTTAGGTTAAATTGTTGTCAGCTTCCAAGACATGAACAAAACTCCCTTGTATTTTTCTGTTAAAAATACCTTTAAAAACTTCTTACTTTTGTGTAGAGAGCGATTAAATATCTTCTCCCTGTACAAATTTAATAATTTATTACTTTTTTGTCATTAGGCTGTTGACATGTGACTTGTTACTGGAATTTTCATATAGCTGAGAGCCAATAAAGCCTATTTCTTGCACAGTTAGTGGAAAAGAGCCAGCCTGGTCTAGTGAGCTCATAGAAGGTGTCAGTGTGTCAGTGGCTTCCCAGTGACAGGAAGCAACCAGGGTAGCACTGTGTGCCTGTGTCCAAGGTCATTGAGCTTTTGCAGGTTCATTTTTTTTTTTTCCTGTCAGTTTTGTTATGTAGCTCCAGCCCTGGAGCTGCCCTTGGATGACTCAGGAGGTGTGTGATCTAATGAAGCCTTTTGTGTGTAAAAAGAGTAGTGCAGGAGGTTACAAGCAAAAGGTGAGAATGTTTGTGCATGAAGTAGCTGAAATCATGGTGCATTAGAGGATATACTTTTTTTAGGGTTTTTTTTTCGTTTGTTTTTTGGGGTTTTTTTGGTTGGTTGGTTTTGGTTTATTTTTTTCTGAAATATCAGCCAAAACTTGAATTCAGTTATCGTATCTGTGATTTGCATTTACACGGATGTATGGAAAGAACAAAGAGCTGTGGTAGCAGAGGATGCTGTGAAACTGATGAATCAATGGAAAGCTGAAAAGTTGTCGTTTATGAGAAATTGTCAAAAATCCATTAGATTTTGCAGCTGAAAGTGGTGGAAGACCTGCACTCACTGGTTTGAAAAGTATTAATGAAGAAAAACTGCATAGAGATAAGAGGAAATAGAAAATGCAGGAAACACCGTAAAATAATAATAGCAAAGGAGGCATGCATCTGACAGTGTACTTGGAAGTTGTATTTTCATTAAAAAAGGTCTGGAGCAATATGAATCATAGATTTTAATGCCACTTCTGCCAAAGACAGAATTTGATAATAAATTCTAATAAGCAGATATTGATTCTTATTTATGTTAATGTCCACAGATGGATCCAAATATTGGTCTAGAGACAAACTCCTTGTTAGCGTTCCTGTGAGCAGCACATTTCTGTCCAGTAAAACAAATCCCAGATGGGTATTGATGCATACATTTGCTACACTAATCATACAAATTAGAGATGTGACCAGGCAGAAACTGTCTGAGAACTGTGTCTCTGTGCACAGGGATGTTTAAGCATTAGAACTTGTGAGCTGCTGTATCTTTTTAATTGCTTAAACAGAAAACCAAGATTTCAGAGATTTCAATGTCCTTATGCTCACTTTGAAGATTTAATTTGAATTCTAACCTAGAATTCCAAATAAATAGTTTTTTCTTTTGTTTTCTAAATGTGTATTTTCAAGGGTTGTTGAAATGTGCAGCCTGTCAGGAAGCAGGATTGCTCTTTTCATGCAAGCCAAAGTGAGGAGGTGATGTTTTCCTTTAGGAGAGTATCACTAGATTATAAGGCAATAATAGCCATTCCTTGTTTCCAAAATAATTTTAAATATTTTACATTGAGTTAGATTTTTTTTTTATGTGCCCATTTTTTTTTTTCCTTCTTGTCTTTGTTTTATTTTGAGGCCAAACTAGAAGAAATAGTAGCAGATTGCTTAATATCTATGACTTCATGCTATTTGGTATTTTGCCACTGAGTTTTAACACCCTACAGGGATTAAACTATCTGTCATTGTGTGACAACTTACATTCCTCACTATGAATTAGGGTAACTTGCTATGTCTTTGCTTTTTTAGTTAACCACAGAATCAGAAGTCAGAGATAGAGAAGACCTGTAAGATCACCCTAGTAAACAGAAAGTTCTCAGCTGAGCGAGTTGGGAATTCTTCCAACCCAAGTTTCTTCTTTTTTGGGAAGGTGTCAATTAATTAAAACAGACACTGCTTCTACGAAGTGACATTGATTTCTTCATGCTTCTAATGAAGTTCAGGGGCCTGAGCAAACTGGAAAATAAACCTTCTTTTCAGTTAAGCAGTCACCACTAATGTGAGCTCAGCAACTGTGTTCTGCAGACTGCTCTGGGTAAAGGACCTCTGGCTTCTTTACTCAGCTATAGTTTCTCACCCCTCATCAGTCAACATTGATTTGGGTGCTACAACTAAGCCTGGTGCCCAAGTTGAGTTCCCAAGGTTGATGTAGCAGTGAAGCTTTCCATAGCAATTGATTTTGCTTGACAGTAAACCTTCTTTTTCATATTCCTGAGGGATTTTATGCAAAATGGGAAGTCACAGGGTGCCAGATTTCTAGTAATCTACTCAAATGTAATTCCTAGGTTCCTGAACAGTGCTAAGTCCATCAGTAGCACACCTTGTCTTGGTTTCATGTGTGGGGTTACTGATGACGAGAAAAAAACAAACCCTACTTTTTCAATTCAGATGAGGTCAGTTCACTTAGTAATCCAGTATGTAATGCATTCCCTCTTCCTGTGTGGTGTGCTCTGCCCTTCAGATGTCTTTTTATAGAATCTTCCGCTTTGACTTAGTGAAAAAATTAATCTCTCTTCATCTTGACAGAGACAGTTAACTTCTTTCCCGAGTAATACGCTCTGTGAACTACCTCCAGTGTTTTGTTACTATTTTTGCAGTCCAAAACTACGTGGCTATATCCAGACTAGATGGCACAAGAGATATATACACAGGGCTATTGGAGTCTCTTTAACTGAATGCCAACTTGCATAAAACATGATTTAAATGTAAATAATGTGATGGAAAAAGATTACACAGACCATGGCACAAATTTGTATTATGTAGTACTGATGAATAAACAGTATAAATATTTCAGAAGAATTCTTGTGAGATTTTTATTTTATTTTGGATTTTGAAATGCTTATAAAATTTTATGTTGAGTACTATGAGATCATGATGCTTGCTTGGTAGTCATGTCAAGAGAAAACCAGTGGTCTGAGCTCAGTGTTTTTCTAGAGAACAAATTGAGAGGAATAAGAACTGTGAGTGCCTTGGAACTACAATAGCTTGTGTAAGAACAAAGTAGAACTAGATGATTAGCAATGGAGATGACTTTTTTGCCACCCAAAATTTCTAGTGTTAATGTGCAATTTTGTTGCAAAGATAAGAATTTTTGCAAGTTGTGGGAAGGAAACCAGCATGCTTGATATCACAAGGTAGAGTTGGAAGAATAAATTTCACTTGTAACATGTTAAGTGACAACTTTTGATCTCCAGATAGTGAGATAACTGATATCCCTATACCTTAGGGATTAGGTATGCTAGGGTGTCCTGCTTCCAGCTGAGACAGAGTTAGTTTCCTTCTTAATATCTGGCCCAGTGCTGTATTTTGGATTTAGTGTGAGAGCAATGTTGATAACACACTGATGTTTTGGTTGTAGTGCTTACTCTAAGGCCACATATTGTCAGTGTCTCATGCTCTGCCAGTGACCAGGTGAACAAAGAAGCTGGTTGAAATGGGCAGCACAGGTGTCCTGAAGCAGCCAGAGGGATATTCCATGTCATGAAAGGTCATGTTCAGTCTATAAACTGGGGAGAGCTGGCTGAGAGCCACCAATCACTGCTTGAGGATGGGATGGGCATTGGTCAGTGGGTGGTGAGCACCTGTGTTGTGCATCACTTGTGCTTCTACAACCTCCTGAAAGGTGGTTATAGTCAGGTGGGGGTTGGTCTCTTTCTCCAGGGAACTGACAGAACGAGAGGACACAGTCTCAAGCTGCACCAAGGGAAATACAAGTTGGATATTAGGAAATTGGTTTTTTTAACAGAAAGGGTAATAAAGTACTGGAATGGTCTGCCTGGGGAGGTGGTGGAGTCACCATCCCTGGATGTGTTTAAAAAAAGACTGGATGTGGCACTTGGTGCCATGGTTTAGTTGAGGTGTTAGGGCTGGGTGTGACTCAATGGTCTTAAAGGTCTCTTCCAGCCTAGTGGTTCTGTGATTCTTGGGTTTTATTACTTTCTCTCTTTTCCTAATATTATTAGTGCTGCTACTGTATTTTACTTTCTTTCAAGTATTTTATGTATGTATTTTATTATTACTACTATGTTTTACTTTATTTCAGTTAATAAGCTGTTCTAGTCTCAGTCCCCAGTTTTTACCTTTTCTTCCAAATTCTTCTCCCAGTCTCACCAGGGTGGGATGGAGGGGTGGTGGCTGAGCATCTGTGTGGTGCTTAGTTACTGACTGGGGTTAAGCTGTGACAAAGGGGATGGCTGGTTTATTCTGGGGTGTGTGTAAGCATGTGTACATGTATCACTTTTACAATTTTTTTTATTTTTATTAGAAGGATATTCTTTGAGTTTTGCTTTTTTTGGTGCTGCTGCTGCTTGTGTTT
Source organism: Rhadina sibilatrix (assembly GCA_013400275.1). NCBI lineage: Eukaryota > Metazoa > Chordata > Aves > Passeriformes > Phylloscopidae > Rhadina > Rhadina sibilatrix. Next base: position 184,384 of record VWYO01015260.1, on the reverse strand, counting down.
CAGGAACAAATGGTGGGGGAAAAAAAATAAAAAAGAAGGCTCCAGGAATAGCTAAAGTGCAGCATTCAGAATTGATTTCTGCTTATTATAACCTTGATCTTCTGCATCTGTACATCACTCTCCCCCCTCAAAAAAACCCAACCAAACAAAAACCCAAACAAACAAACAAAACAAAAACAAACAAGACCCAAACAAACAAACAAACCAACCCACCAAATTTTTGCTGTAGTTTCTTTGAAAAGTAGTCATATGCATCTTGAAAGTCCCATCTGATGTCTCAGTAGTACAAATTCTGGTTTCCTTGATTATTCCTTCAGCTATATGAACACAGACTGTAAAATTACCTCCTCTTGCCTAGCTGAGTTTGCATGATGGTGTTTCTGGTGAGGTGTTTCCTGCCCCCATGCCTGAGGGCAGAGTCCTCCTTGGGCATGGAGAAGTGTCCACTTATCTTCTGTATCCAAAAGAGTACAAATGGAACCAGGGAAGCTGCTGCTTTCTGGTGACCAGAATTTTAACATGTGTGATTTTCAGGGTTTATAGACAAATAGACATATGAAACATGTTAAGACCAATGCATAAGGCATTTTTTAAAAATATCTTATCTTTCTTGGTATTCCAAAGAATTACCTTTGTCCCTTTGTTGTTCTTAAGAGGATTAATAGTAGGGTCACTGGAATAATGGCAGGGTTGTAGTGCTATTTAAATGTATTGTTTTCCTTGTTTTGGTGCTATAATCTTAGCAGACCTGATGCTTCATATTGAAATAATCCTGGGCTAGAGCTTTGTTCTTTCTCCATTTTCACTAGAAGATGGTCTTAACTTTCAGATTAATAGATCTGAATTCAAGAAATGTGGTTAAATCCATTTAAATCTGTATAAACCTAACAAAAGGAGAAGAATTTGACTTTTTGTAGTACTTTGGGGAATGGAAGTTTGCCCAGGTTAAAGGCTTTAGGATTTGGCTCCATGTTTATTTTAAATCCTCATTTCCCAGACATAAACTGTTCTTCTAATAGAAGCATCCAGATATTTGAGAATATGCTGCAATTGTATTTTTGCATGCTCTGGATGTGCTTTGGCTAAGAAGAAATAGATGTTTGAACCACAGTGTGTACTTTCCTAAGGCAAACCTTTCCCATATTCCCATACCTACCTGGTGGACAGGCTTGTTATTGTTTTGAGGGGAATTTTGGTGCTCCCCTCCCACCTCATCCAAGTTTGAATACAGTGATCAACCATTAGAGATACAGGCTTTGTCTTTTTGCCCTATTTTGAGATTAAGTTTGTTAATTGAATGAAAAATGTGGGATTGGTAGGGTCAAGCATGAATCTCGATACTGAACTAAGAAAACACTGACTTAGAACTATAGATATGTTTTTAATTATTGTATCTGAGATGGACTGCCATTTTTAGTACCAGGTGTAGCTTCTATAATCTTGCTTGTGGGTTTTTTTTCAGTAAAATGAGGAGGGCAGGTGGCTGAGGTAGAATGTTTGGGTACAATTAGTGCCCAGGTTTGACCATGATTAAGGATTTCTTTGAGTCCAGAAGTTCTGATCTTGAAAGAGGCATTGATTTAGAGCTCATATATTAATTCTTGGCCTATAAATTTTCTTTTTTTTTTAAATAAGCATAAAAATGCAAAAAACTTTTAGATGTTGAATTTGGAGGGAAGTGATGTTTCCTCACTCACAGCATCTGAAGCTAATTTCAAATCTACTGATTCTGCTGCCTGCAAATAAACTGAAAGTCTGATTAAACATCTGGGCAGGTATTATTTTTGGAAATCCTGTGGATGACTGAAGAAAAATGGAGTGGAGGACCCATTTTTCCTTACTCCTTTGCATAGGATTGCTGGAGGAGAATGGAAGCTTTCTTCTGAAATGTCGAATTTATTATGCAGACATCTCACAAAAAAGGGTGGGAGTCAGATCCAGATTGCCAACTTTTCCTAACCTCAAAACAGGATGTGCTCCCCTCTTTCTACTCCAGGACTCCATGCAATAATCAAACCATTCATGCTTGTTCCAATCTGCATTTCAATACTTGCCCTTTTTTAAGCTCTTCAAATATTTCTTAGCTAAACGTTGATAAATGGCTTTTGGCTTACCTGGTTGACATTCATCTGCTGGAAGGTGATTGCATTTTTGGCAGGAGAGATGAGCTAAAGTAATAAAATGTATAAATTGAATTAGTAGCCTGTCTCGTGCATAGTCACAAGTATTTTTTGTGTGTTTTCTAAATCTGGAGTTAAAACTGTAACTCTGTATGGACAAGCACATTGGTTGCTTTGCTGTCTGAGCTCTGTATCATCATCTACAAAAGCAGCCTTGTTGGGCTGTATGGTGCAGGGTGAAGTTCACAAAGCACTTCAGAGGTTAGAAATATTCTTATCAAGCTTGACTCAAATTGTCTCCAGACACAAAAATAACACAATTCTTCCTCTATGGCATATGTTGGACTACAGCTCCCATTTTCAGATGAAACCATTCATTTAGCCCCTTCTGGAATTGCTTTTTTTATTCCTTGCCCCTTTGGCTAAAAGAGAACAATTTACCAATGTCTTGTCTGCTGATTGGGAGAATGAGAACATGGCATACACACTGTTGTCTTGCCAGTAAATGGATTTGAAAGAAAAAATCTCTTTGCTTTTAAAAATTACACCCACAAACAAAACCGTATTTTTGGATGTTTTGAGATGGTCACATTTTTTGCATCGAATACTGTTGGTTAAGGGTCACTTAGCACAGTGCAAAAATATTTTTAAAGGACAGGTTTCTAGCTGGCTGTTCCTGTTTTCAGAAGGACTTTGCTATGTCGGATTTGAGTCACTGTGGTTGATCAGGTTACAGTGGTTTATGAGCGAGAAGTGTATTTTGTCTAAGGCACAAGCAAGTTCAGCTACTGGTAAAGTTTGTGAATTCATCTGCCCTTCCTGGAACAGTCCTGGGAAAGAGGAGAGAAATGCTTGTGTAAGAAGTGCAAGATCAGGGTATTGCTGTGCTGATTTGGATGAGCTCCCGAGGATTAATAGTAGGGTTTGTACAGGTAAACCAAGTTTACCAGTTCAGGTAAACCAAGCACCAGATTCTGTTTTATTAACCACTGAAGGTAATGATTAGATTGTTTTGAATCATTGTATAATGTTTGTTGAAATTTTATCCTTTAAATATAAACTGATTTTTTATTGGATTGCTGTGGATTTGAGGAAAGAGAGTAAGAAGAATGGGAAGACTTCAATGACTTAGTTTAGAAGAAGAAGTAAACCACCCAATGATTTTGGGTTAAGTATGACTTTACTGCATCTATTGATCTTTTCTTAAAGGTTAATATAGTACTTCAAATTTAAACCAACCTGTTGGCTTAAAACACAAGACCCCCAGGAAAGCAAATGTGCCATTTTTTTCAGATGGGTATAATATTGCACCTTTTTTTTTTTTCTTTTGAGTGCCAAAAGTTGATGTGTTTATTAATAATGCAGAAATAAACATAGTTTTCGTACAAGATACAGTTGAAAATTCGGAGACATTGATATTAGATTTATGATTTCCTGTAAATACATTCTCACAAATTTTTCCATTTGAATGAACATATCTATGGCTACAGGGCCATCCCCCTTTAAGATCCCATGTAAGGCTGCAAATGAACAGATTTGGAGGCAGGTAAGGAGCATTAAGATTGTCATCTTGAAGGGTAGAAAGAGTCTTGGCCTCCTGGGCTGGAGCTGCATCCTAGAACTAATCTTTATTATCCCTTTTACTACTTCCAGTTTCTCAAAAGGTATGATTGTATTTGGCACATGTTCATTTTTTCCTGAAAGATGCTGAGGTGCTGAAGTGCAGCGCAGCATATTGTGACAAATGGAGTTAGAACTTTTGACTCAGTCTATGATGTTTTCAAACAGAAAGTGACACAAATAGTATGGGAAAATCTACCAGAAAAACAATGTGAATATGATTAGGGGAGTAATTTTGGGGTTTTTTTCTTGCGAATAATTTAAAAAAATGCTTATTTCAGAATAAAGTCTTGCTTGTATGTGCATCTAGCACCACTTAGGAAGCGAGGCAATAATAAATTTTTGTAGACTGGTTGTGTTCCTGGAACTGCAGGTTTAGGTTTGGGAATTTGGGCTCACTTTGCTACAGAGCTGTCATGTAAATGTGATAAGGTCAAGTAATTTCCTCTGGATTGTTTTCTTACCTGTATAAACTAGGTAAGGATACTTCCTTTTTTTCTACTCTGATAGTCTTGTGCACTGAAGTTGTCTGCTCTGCAATGTTCTTTAGTGGTCTAGGGACAACGAAGCCACACTCCATTATTTGTTGAGGATCAGTGCTTTTACGAGCAGACCATGATGCCCTAAACAAAGGGTAAATGTTTTCTGGTCATGTTCACGATCTGTTCCTTGTTGTGTAATCACACTTAGCTCCAGCTTGCTTTACCATATGTTGGTAACAGGGTCCTAATTTATTTATGTGACCAATTAAGATGATGGTGGGAATTTTGCTGCTAATATGCATTTATTCTCATCAAAGAGCTGAGAAGGCAGTCTTGGTGATTGTTTGTTTGTTTATAAAGGGTGTATTTTCTGGTAGCCATAATGAAAAAACTTGGACATTTTTGATTAAAAAAAAATCAGTTCTCAATATTGTTTAGTGACGAAAAGCAAGAAAATTATGTGGGAGCATTGAATATTCAAAATCAACTATAATGCTGCATTGAAGTACTTTAGAAGTGGATAGATAATTATAAAAGAGAAGATAATCTTATACAAATGGATAAAGCAGGAAAAAGTTCACATTTCCAGCATTATTCTCCCCTGATTTCAAACTGAAAAATAGTATTCATTTTTCTTGGGTTAAAAAATAAAAACGAAAACAAACCACAATTAATTTATTTTCATAAATCCTTTTTATAATTATGATTGTTATTACTCCTACTTTTAGGAAAACTTTCTCTTGCCTCTGTGGTAAATGAACTTTCTAGTAATGCTTTGACAGAACATCATTACTAGATATCTCTCAAGCTTGTTAGTAGCTGCTGTTTTTCTGTCTGCAGCTTTGTCTTCCCACTTCCATCACCTAAGACCATGTGGCAAGGGATGAAGTTGGTTAATTTTCAAGCATGACAAATAGGAATACTCCTGACACACCGACTGGCTGTTGTACATTGGTGTAACTGTTAATGAAGAGAATCCTTGTGTTTGAACAAACCCCAGCATTCTACTTATTCTGGCACTTTTCTGGAGCTATAAACATCATCCAAAACTAATTCTGGTCAGTTTGCTCATAAAGACCGCTTTGAAATCCATGTTTGTGTTCTCAGATGGTATAAACTTTTTGTCAATTTACTGACAAAAATACTTTATTAACCAGATAAAAATTTCTACTAATGGAAGTGGTCATAAATAAAGTCACAAGGATTATGTAAGTCTTTACTGCTGTTATCTTCACTGTATGTAGAACTCTTGTCTGTAAGGGATCATTGGCCACCCTGCAGAGATTGTAAAGAAAAACAATTTTTTTTTTTAACTTGAAAGACAGCTTGATGTTTATGTATTTCTGAAACTTTTGGGACATGTTTAAATCAAATTTAATGTGCTCTTCACTTAGGTTTAATCCTCCAGGATGTATACTTTGGCTCTTTCTCAAGAACAGATCTTCTGAGATTCTCAGTGGACTCATTTCTCCAAATTTGAGATCTTGCTCAATTAAAAATATGCTGGGTTTTTT
>VWYO01015260.1:142191-178603 GCA_013400275.1 Rhadina sibilatrix | reverse complement strand
TTTTTTTTTTTTTGTTTGTTTTTTTTTTTTTGTTTTGTTTTGTTTTGTTTTGTTTTGTTTTGGTTTTCCTTAAAGGAGATAAGTTAGTACAGTATTGTGTTTTTTGAATGAAGGTTCATGTTGATGCCCTTAAATTTCGTGTACCCATCTCCTGGTGTTCAGAACATGCCTAAAGATGACAAGTTTTTGTTCTCTGTCTTTCCCTGCAACAAAAAATCCTTACTTTGCATTTGGCTAAGTTGAGACCTCTAGAAGTTCTGTAGTGGTGAGCCCAGGACCCTGATTTCCTTGGTGGTATGACTTTTATTTTTTATTCTGGTAGGATGCTGCATAATACTGTTTGGTGTCTTCAGGACAGTGGCTTGACTCCAGAGAAATACGTAGTCAGACTTTATATTGAGCCTAGATATAAACAGATTAGAATTACTAACTGCGTGGGAAGTTTTCTTCAAGTTAAACTTCTTCTTAACTTCCCACATTCAAATATTCTTGGACAAGGACACAATGGTTTGTTTTATAAACATGAAAGAGGTATTAAATCATTTTGAATTTCCAGTCTTGCTCTTAAAATTTGGCTGAGAGCTTATCAAAAGTCTGGGGGAGTTTCTTCAAAACATGTTCCAGGGGAAGAAAACATTGCTACAGATGCTGTACAAAAGAAAATTGATACATGGAAGAAGGCCTCCCAAAAGCACAAGGGATTTGGCAACCTGAAGGGAGTGCCATGGATTGCAACTCCTTGAGAGGGAAAGTCTCTTGAATGACATATGAAGAAACAGATGCAGATGTGCCCTGTGCTTTCTGGGGTATGTTACTATTTGAAATAAATGCACAATTAAGGTTTGGGGTTTTTTGTCTTAAATTGCTATATGGAGTAATGATAATAAAATAGCTATTACTTTGCTATGTGAAAACTGGACAAGACCGTGGTTCTGTTCCAGTAGTAGGATTTCTGGATGATGTTTGTCATTCAATCTTAGGTAAGTCTTGGGTTTGAAACCACAGTAAAATGCTTCTGTCACAGTAGAACTCTCTTGCAGAGACTGTGGTCACGTGCATGTGAAATTGCATTGGGAGTCAGATTAGTACTACAGAAAGTTAAGTACTACTTCTCCAGAAAAGGCAATCTTAATGATTAGATTAGATTTACAGATTATAAATAGCCTCCTGATTTGTCCATGGGTTCTGTGACTATTCGTTCTTCAGGTTCCTTTCCTGGTTCTGAGTTATGAGAAGTAGTTTGCAAGACAATTCATGTCATTCCTAAGTAGATTCCTGTGTTAGGTCAAAACTGCTTTGCAATGAGAGAAAGTTACCTCACGTATTTGTAAGGAGAGTGAGAAATGCACAGCTCTTCAAGCAAAAAAGGATTTATCATTTTGTACAAGCAACATCAGTTTGGAATAGGGACATTGCAAGAATGAGAGCTTGTATCTCCTTTAAGCACTTGATGATATCCTGGAGTTACCTATTTTTAAAGATTCTTTTTCCTTTGGTAAACACTGTGGCTTTGTAGCACTGTCTGAAATGGTCCTTCATCATTCAGATTTATAGCTTGCAGTTGCAATCCTCAGTGATGGACCAAGAAAGGAAGTTTATCTATCCTTTCCTCTACTGGAATGAACAATGGCAGAGTTTCAAACTCTGAATTCATATTTGTAACTTCACTAATGACACTCATATTTTTCAGTGTTAACACCTCTCTGAAGTTTAATCATGTTTATATTCCTCAGAGGTGTTTATCTGGGTTAGTTTTTAACACGTCCTTCATCTGACTTAGGACTGATGTCAGTGTAAGCAACAGATGGTGAAAAAAATTACTTGGTTCTTTCCGCATCTTCTGTCAACTGACTTATGTGATTTATGTGTTTTAAGAGACGATGAGTGTGAATGGTGGTGAGGATAATATATATCCTGAAATTCACACTTCTAGTTGCTGGAAACATCTGACTGAGTAGCTGTTCCGGGTGTCCGTAACTTCTTAGCAGCTGTAAACGAAGGGCTCAGTCCCTTTCTGCTCAAGGAGGTCTCTCTGTCACCCAGCTCTCTCCACAGCTGTCCCTGGTTGATGTTGTGACATTTGATTGTCATCTGTGTTCTGAGTTTGCTGTTATTTTTAGCCTGAGTCTTGACAGGGTTATGCAACTGTAACAGCAGAACCAGACTACTGTCTCCAGATGTCCGGGGAAACAGGAACATGCTTTTCTCATCCCATGAAAATGAGTGAGGAGCAGAGTTACTTCTTTAGCTCCCAGTTACTCTCCTAGAGAGAGCTTAGGGACAGAAGAGCTGCTGCTGAAGCAAGGGTGAGAATGCAGACAGTATCCCTTCTGCAGGCACCCACCTCAGTGGAAGAATAAGCCGCCTCTTTCCACTTCCCAGACCAATAAATGAATTTAGTTTCAGTTGGCACTGAAACTGATATGAGTTACAATGTGAAGTTGATCTTTCTAATGGGAAAAATTACTGATGATGGTGTCCATCAAGTTTTTTAGTTTGGAAATATTTGTATACTTAGTCATGGCAGTAAGGTGTATTGACACGGATTTGCTTGGGAAAGTGGATACGGCTTGAAAATACATTATTCTAAGTAAGATGATGATTGTGGTATGGTAATACTTGAGATCTTTTGTTCATTTTCTTGCTGTCAAAAACAGCTGGGAAACAGAGCTGCTGTTCCTAAGCACTGAAAGAAAGCTGTGAACAAGGTGTTTTGTCTTCTCCTCCTTCTGATTGATTCCCAGGCAATATTTGCCACAAAGTTAAAATCTATTCCAGATGCTTTCTGATGGAGAGAGAGCTTACTGAAACTGCTGCTTGAAGAAACAGAGGAAGAGTGAGAAAAATAAAAGAAAAAAAACCCCAACAAAACAACAAAACCCAAGCCCTTACAAAACTCACTGTCCAGCAGTTATCTCTCCTGATGAATGGTGACAAATGAAAAAAATGTGATTGTAGAAGTGCTGATGTGAACAAAAAAAAGCATACCATTTATCTGTTTATCAAGGTTTTTGTGCTTTTGGTTGTTTTGATGTTTTTTTTCTTTCCAAAAAAGAGAAGTTTTCTCTCTGGGTGTAGCACACAGAGCAGCCCTGTGTTGAAATACTGGCTCAGGAGCAGGGTGGGGAGTGGTGTGTGTTAGCACGGCATTATCAGCAGAGCTGTTGGATGTGGAGGGAATATTGGCTGATGCAGGAGGGAACTTGTCCTGAGCAGACACACTTCTGCACTGCACACCAGAGGCATTATTTTGCTCTAAAGGGATGGTAAGATTACATGCACTTCACTCAACTGTCTTGCATACCAGTGTATCATTCCAATCTCATCTGTCACGTGCTATTTTAAATGCAATATCTCAGAAGTGAGACCAAAACTATGCCAGGAGTTAACACATTCTTCTGAATCTCAGTAAGTAAAAAAACTAAATACCTGTGAGCTAAAGTTCCCTGGGCACTATTCCTGTCGGATGCTTGTCATTATGAGAAGGGTTTTTGAAGAGGAACATTTTTGGTCACTATCACAGTTTTATTCTTTAAAATAGGTTGTTTACAGCATAAATTAATTTTGCAATGTGTGGCAGGTTTGTTTTTTTTATTGTTATTGTAAAAAGTCTTGGAGGAAAAAGTTCTGAAACAAATCTTGTATTTCTGAAACAGAAATTTGAAATATGAAGTGTTAGAAAATAGGAAAAATAGCAATTTATGAAAGTAGCCTTTTTTTTTCAGAAATGGTAATGTATATTTCTGATCAAGTGAACTTAGTATTTTTTTATTTATTTCTACTGCATTTGGTTAGTAATGGCTGTGTCAGGTAAAAGTGAGATATCCTCAGAAACAAGATTTGCACTTGTGACTCTGTTGAAAAGGGGCTGTGAGGTCACCTCCCACTTTGTACCTTAGCAGTCATTGACTCATAAAATTGTAGTGGAGATGAGAGCAACTGGTTGATCATCTTTCTGGGAGATTCAGCTCTGTTGGTGTTTAATACTGGGTCATTTTATCCTGCCAACAGAGAAGGAGCTTCACTTTTTGGTACATTAGTTTGTAAAACACTCCTCAGAGACAACAGAGCAAGCCCTGTTCTGGGTTGTTCTTTCAATAACAGATTAGGTGGGCTTTCTGGGGGCAGAGGCACCAGGAACTGTAAGGAAATACTGGGGGGCAGTTTGCTGCTATTTTACTGTGTTGCTACTATGCACGTGTGTGAGTTTTGGTTAAAGAATGCTGCATGCACGAATCTTTAGGAAAAGGAGAGAAAATTCTTGTTCCATTTCTTCTCACATTTGCTGGTCAATGTCAAGAGGGAGTGTTACCAGAAACTAAAGAGATTTATATATGAGGGCTTTATGCAGAATGGAAGTAAACAGACTTTTCTTACTAGTTCTGACCTCTCCTCTTTGTATCACATTGTTGGAAGTATTTATCTGGCTGGCTAATGGAGGTGGGGTTTTTTGTTGTTGGTTTGTTTTGAATTTTTTAAAACTCTTTTTCCTTGAAAAAAGTAATTTATTTCCAATAGCTCTTACTCTGTAGAATTTAAACTGCCTTATGTCTTTTAACATTGACTTACTTTACCAAGCTCTTGTGTAGTTCATATAGTCCATCAAGGAGCAGTGTAGAGCTCCATTCAGGTTTTTGGTGGTTTTCTCTGCAGCTTTCATACAGTTTTGCTATAATAGGCAGTAAAGATGTTTAAGCCATAAATTATAACATTTCAGTCTCTGACAGAAGGCTGAGTCCATAGGGCCTAACCTGCTTGCCTTGGTTAGGCAGCTCTTGATGTCCAGTAAGATGATCAGGGGTAAAAAACCCTAACTAATCAACAAAAAGCCCCCCAAACTTCCCCAGTTTAGGATATTCCAAAGAATATGGGGAGCTGGCTGATAAGTGTCTTACTGGAGAGCAACACAAGTGGAAAGGCCTAACTAATTGTGACATTAGGACATTAGGCTGTATTGATAAGAGGAATCTTAACTGTCTTGTCTTCCTGGAGGGATTGACTATTCATGCCACACATTCATGGACTGTCATGTTGAACACCTTGGTTTGGAGAAGGAGATAGATTAAAACACACCACTGCAGATTTGCTTCAGCATTTGACTTCTTAAGCTGAGCTTTTGCACCAGAAGCTTTTCATCTGGGGTGTGTACCAGTGTCTCATTCGCGTTGCACCTAGTAGCTAAGGCGTCATCTGTAGCCTGTTTTAGTCCTCTGAATTGTGTGATAATTGGGGATCTTTTCAGAATGATGAGGATATCATGGACATTAACCATAACTAACTAAGAAAAATTACAGCTTTACAGGCAGGAATCTGGTGCTGAGTTGTCCTAGCTTTGGACACTTGGCCTCCTGGAGACTGAGAAATCTCAAAGATCATTCAGCTGCTGATTCCCTTCCCCTTCAGTGTTTTGGTCTCTTAATTAGATCAGCTAGGTATAATGAGTGAACAGCATCACCTCTGTCTTTTAGCCAACAACCCTTGCCTGCTCAGGGTTAGACATTTTTTTCAGCAGCACTTTTTCCAATTAATATTTTCACTGAATATATTTTTTTTGGTGTTATTGCAAAAATAAGCATGAAAGTTAGACCAAATTTTAATCTAAAGGCAGTATTTTTAAAGAATATCATTGCATAGCTTTCTTAATAATCTTGCAGCTGTAAAGTTGTTAAAACAGGATGCAAACACCATGCAATATCCTGCTGAAGGTAGAAGACACATTACTTCAGTGTAGTTGGCTGAATTAATTTCTTCTCATGCTAAAGCACACAAGAGTCTGGGTAGGATAACATGAAGAAGGATATATAATATTCTCAAACCTACAGTATAAATATGTGAAATATGTGGAAGAGATGTTTTTATATATTTCTTGAACAGAAAAGGGTATAACAAGCAATACATTATTCTGTTAACATTAATGACACTGCTTTTTTTACTAAACTAAATTCAGAAATAGTGAGTGGATGGCTAATTCTGTCTTCACCTTCCTTGTTTTCTGTTGTTGTGGCTTTTGACAGAATTCTAGTTTACAAATGAGGAGTCAGTAGCCCTTTGGTACTATGCCTGCACTCTTGAAGGCTGTTTTGTTTTGTTTTTTTGTTTTTTTTTTTTTTTTTGAACATGTAGTTTCCACTTCTGAATTAAGTACTCTTAAAATTTTTGTGGAATAAAACTAAACACATTGTTTATGAGGCTGGGCTTTTTTCCTCTTCTTTCCAAGTTCAAACATACTGTGAATTTCTTTATTGCCCCTCACTTTGCTCTCTAGTATTTTTTTATATAACAGGCAAACCACCAATTTTATGCAAATTATTCCCTTTAAATGGAGGAAGAAAACTGTTGATATAAATATGAATTAATAATATGTAACAGCTGTTGGAATTCTACATGTAGAAAACTGATGTGTCTATGAAGCAGTATTAAATTTCTTCAAAGGCCTTCTACTCTGGCTAACATAAAACAATAAAAAATAAATTCTAGAAGGACAAGGTTATCATGTGATATATGATTTTCTGGTGTTTCTGGTTTGGTGGGTTTTCTTTGAGATTCCTTTTTAATTTTGTATTACACACTCTGTTCATATCCATCTTAAGAATGAATTAAATTTTTTATCTCAAAATCAATCTGTCCACTTCTCTGAAAGATAATAAAAATTGTTTTAATTTTTTATTCTCGATACATTAAAACAGAAATATTTAAAATAGTCACGAATGGAAAAGTCAGTCTTACATGTTATAAAGTTCTCTTTTCTTTCTGTCTAAGGGAAGGTGCTTTAAAGTACTTCAGGTGATACAAAATAAAAGCTAATTTGCTTCTAATTCTGTGTATTAATTGCTCTGCTTATCATGTCATTTCCCAGTTGTGTATTATTGCTATTACTGGGCTGTGAACAACAGCAGAACTTCAGAGGTGAAAATCACATTTCTGAAGTTTTCCTAATAGAAACTGTTAGAAAACATGGTGAGATGTGGTTTAAAAAGAAGCCTGAAGAGCAGAAAGTGTGTATGGACTTTGTGTGTATGGTGTATTTTCCAGTTTAAGCCTTTTTGTTCAGTGTTTGCTGTAGACAAGCTCGTCCTTTTAAAGGTTTTCTGTGTGCTTTATATGAAAAAAATACATAGGGAAGGTTTGAATGGAAGTGTAATCTCTGTTAACAGTCCTGTTTCTGTAGCAGTAGAGGAAAAAAAAAAGCTTTTGAGTACACAGGTCTAGGAATAGAAAGCAGTAAATTTTGAGGTAAATATAGTTCAAGAAAAAGTCATCTGAAATTAATTTTGCAAATCGATTAGACATTTTTGAGAAGCAGTAACAAGCTTAAAATGCTAAAATTACATTAGTTTTGATACAGCAAACTGACCAATGTATCCAAAACACCCAGAAATTTCCATGAGCATCTGGTTTGCAAAGAAACTCATCTTTGTAGGTACTTTTTTCTGCTGATGGAATTCCATTGATCTAAAATGGGACATTCCATTGTTTTGGACATCTGTGTACAGCTTCTTTTGCAGAAGGAGACCTTTGTAAATACCAGAGGGAGTGTAGAGGATGGGTTCATTTGCTTTTTTGTTGTTGTATCAGTGACAAACTGAAGCTGATTTTATGCTCTGCAACTTTTACTAGATAGCTTTGAGTCAGAAGTGAGGAATATGTATGTTTGACAAAATAAAGATACAGTGCAGTGCAAATATGTGAAAGCAGTGGAACTGCTGTTTCCCAATCTTTTGTCTTGCTAGAATTGTATTCAATCAGTTCCTCTTGCACCTTAGCTTGATAAGGCACTCATCTCTCCAGACACATATACAAGATGAGTGGAGATAAACACAAAAATAATGGAATAGTTGCAGTAGGGAATAGTAAAAATGTTGCAGATAGGTTTTGGGGGATTTAATTCATAATTCTGAGAAACATATTGCTAAAGCTCTTGCAACTGTTAAATAAATAAGGGTTTTCCAGGCAGTGCCTAGCCAAGTTTGCTGGAGGAGGCTTTGACATAAATAGAGGTCCTAAATATTTGACACAGACTTGTTAACAAGACATTCAGTGACTTCCAGCTAATGAAGGAAGACATTTAAAGCACACATTTGCTGTTTTCTGTCCTTGCACTGGAAAACTGAGTGGTAGGTGCTCTACAAGAAATGCAGCAAGCTCAGTCCTGAAGAAAGAAGAAAATGAGCATTATGTTGCACTGAAAATAAGTAAGCTGTTTAACATGATTAAAATCTGGTCGATACAATCCCAAAAATAACTGGATAACAGTATTACCTGCTAATACCTACCAGAATGACTGGGCACATTGGTCCTTCCCATTGAAATAGAAAATCCTTCTGGCCATAGAACAGCCTTAGACCATTATCGTATCTCTTCCTATGAATGCTACAGAACTAGTTCCCACCCCAAAATTAAACTTGAAAAACACCCAAAAAACCCCCAAAAGTTGATTTATGGATTTGTTCTGAAATCAGGAGTGCCATTCTTTCCACGAAGGCCACTAATGGCCTTTGTACATCCTGTGCTCCTTTGTAGAGGACCCGGAGAGTAGGTGTGTAATAGCAGAGCTGCCTCCCTCTTCTCGAGTACACTGACTGTAGAGCTCTGATAATTGCTTGCAGAATTCCCTATGGGATAGGTCCTATTTACTCCATCTTGCAGGTTTTTTATAGTTACAAATGTAGGTATTAGTCTTCAGCTGGCCTTTAAAGGCTGCAGCTATAAGGAAAGTTTAGTAAGTGACAAGAGCAATTCTTACAGGATAATGAGAAGCTACTCTTAAGGATTCTGGATTTCACTCAGAAAAACCCTCTATCAAGCTTTGGTGGATTTTGTAGTCCATGATAGATTTTTTTAAGGCTGATAGTGGAATCATATCAGTTCAGAAACAGAGAACAGATGGTTCTTACCCTTCCTTCTTGCTAGGCGCCTATGCATTTCACATGCTTCTTGGCCAACCTGCAGATGTTGGAGTGTATACCCAGAGTTTTCTATCAAGGCTATTAATGAAATCAAATCAGTTATTCAAAACATTGGCTAGTTTGAGAAACAAAAGTTGTAGCTATTGTATGGATTTGCTAATAGAGAGCCTTTGCAGTTTTGTTTTATAATTAAAAGGGACAGATGCGATGAAGATGAGGACCAAATTATGTGTAACTTGTTAGGTCATTCCCACTATTGTTTCCATGAAATTTCAGGAAGTGGTGTCTGGAGAAAGTTCTTTTCTTTTGGAGTACGTTTCTGGCAGGGCTTAAGATGTATCTGTATTCCAAAACCAAGTTGTTTTGGATATATCTAAGAAGACTTCGTTGATACAAGTCTGCCTCACTGGGGATGCTCAAGAACCATCTTGATGCAATCGTGTGCAGCGTTCTCTGGGATGACCCTGCTTGAGCAGGGAGGTTGGGCCAGATGACCCACTTTGGTTCTTTCCAGCCTGACCTAATCTTTGATTCTGAAATTTATTTTAAGCATGAACTTGAATACCTGGGAAAATAATTGTTTAAATAAATGGTCAAATGTTGACAAGGTAAATCGTAAACTCAAGTAGGGAATGCTTTGTGCCATTAAGTTTGACTTTATCAGGCCAATTAAATAATATGTTGTTTTTTTCTCTCGTTGCAGCCTGTGCTTTCCGTTACAATGGGCTCTCCTTTGTCTACCTCATCTACCTCCTGCTCATTCCTCTGTTTTCAGAACCCACCAAAGCAACGATGCAAGGTAAGAAGTTCATTGCTTTATTCTTCAGTTTGTGGTGCACAGAGTACATGCAAAAGCTTTGGTGTAGTAGAAGGTGAAGTCCTGAGTGTTTCCCCTCATTAAGTACTCTGACTTGTAACACATACTGTAAATTCCCTGACTGAGTTTCCTTGGGCTTTGGTGCCCAAGGACTTCCAACCATGCTTGCCCTAGATTGCATCAGGTCTCTCTGGTAGCACTACTGTCCATTCCTTTTTATGGCATTATTTCCTCTGGAATACTGTTGTGGTCTGGCAGAAAACTGAGTTTTCAGAACCCTCCCAAAGCCATTCTATCATATATTGTGTTCCAGGTCTGTCTGAATTGGTAGTTAATTATGAGAACTAAATTTGATGTCAGATTTTTCATTCAATTGTATATTAGGTACTTATTTAAAAAAACCTGTCATCCTGGCATTATACCACTGCCTTAGCAAAAATGAAGGGCTTGCTGTTAGAGATGACAAACAACTGTATCAGGCATTTAGGCATTTATGTATCACATAGAGAGGTGAGCCATTCTCCCTTATCTACAGCAAGAGTGTAATACTTCTGAAAGGGGTATTTACACTTCTCTGTAATGGGGGAAGAAAGGGGTTCCTTATAGGCCTGCACAATTGTTTATATATTTTAAATTATAAAGCTTTGATTGGTATAGACTCATAGAATGCTTAGGGTTGGAACAGACCTTAAAGATCATCTGTTCCATGGGCAGGGATGCCACTCACTAGGTTAGGTTGCTTAGGGCCCCATCCAACCTGGCCTTGAACCCTTCTGGCGATGGGATATCCACAACTTCTCTGGACACCCTGTTTCACCACCTTCTGAGTAAAGGTGGTGAAACATCCTTCTCATCCAAATGTTGCCCTCTTTCAGTTTGAAACCGTTACCTGTTGTCCTGTCACCATCTTCCTGCAGGAAAAGTCCCTATCCCTCCTTTTTATAAGCCTCCTTAAAGTGTTCTGGAAGACTGCTC
Organism: Rhadina sibilatrix; assembly: GCA_013400275.1. NCBI lineage: Eukaryota > Metazoa > Chordata > Aves > Passeriformes > Phylloscopidae > Rhadina > Rhadina sibilatrix. Next base: position 167,905 of record VWYO01015260.1, on the reverse strand, counting down.
TCCCTGGAGCCCTCTCTTCTCCAGGCTGAACAATCCCCTCTCTTCCAGCCTGTCTTTGTAGGACAGGTGTTCCTGTCTTTTGGTTGGAATCCACACCAATCAGGTGGGCTCAGTTTATGTTGTCTGTGTCAGTAGCCAGTGGAAACAGGAAAACCAGACCTGACAAATAATTTGAACAAGCATAAAAAGTGGCAAATCCCACTCTTGGTAAGGCTGTCAGTCATTTTTACAGGGGAATATTACAAGGACAGTGTAGCATGGAACATCAATAAATGTCCAGCTGTGAGTTACAGTTTCTCTTAAAGATGCTGAAGGTATCAGCTGAGAGGGAAACACTCATTGGGAATTTGGTTGCAGCTGCTCAGGTAATATGCAATTACCCTATTGGTTTTGTGCGTTTTATTTTTGCTACCCCCACTGTGTGTGCCTGGAGAAGTGATTGGCAGGATAAACAGAGCTATTTTCTAGATGCCAAGAGTGACACTGGAGAGACACACAAATTCTCTTCTTTTAGAGTGTAAAAAAAGTCTATTTGATTAGGACTAATTCATGTGTGACTTAATAGAATCATCTAGTTTGCATCACTGATGGTAGCAACTTCTCCTCAGTGGAAAATGCTTTCCTAGAACTTAGGATAGTTTCCCTGTATTGTGTATTACATTGCATTGCACTTCATGTGAATGTCATGCAAGGATGTGCTTGTCTGAATTAATTTCTTATATAAATTTAGTACTTTTTAGTGTACCCATTTTGCCCACTGTGTAGGTTTGTCTTTCTAGAAAGTGTTGAGAGTTGTTTTGGGTTTTTTCTTTTGTCTGGAAGATGGAAAAGAAAGATAAAATCTTTAAATATTTTAGCTAAAACCAGTCAAACCACCAGTAAATCAGAGTAAAAAAAAAAATTAAACTTTAGTTAAAAAAAATCCCAAAGCAACCCAAATATATGTTTATGTACTTTAGTTGTATTTTTCCCGTAATACTTCTGTCACTCAGATAATATTTTTTTCCTGAAATTCTGTTTCTTTTGATTAATTTTTTTATTCTCTTGAACTTTCTAGCTTTCCACTAATCTTTTCTTTTCTCATCATCTCCTGACACACTCAACTCTTCAGTCAAAATCTCTGACCAACATTCCTATCTCTTGCACTTTCGTCTGTTTTCCCAGTTTGTCACCTTGCACTTTACAGTTACTGAACTTATGAAGCTTCTCTTCATAAAGCTTAAGGGTTTTACAAGATATAGAAATAGAAATTAATCTGAAATGGATCAGTCTAGATTAACTTAAATTTTGACAGAAACTTAAAAGGTTAGAAACACTGGAGAAAACCCATTATACTTGCTCAAATAGTTCAGATGGTGTTTAAAGATTAATGAGTAATTTTTTTTCCTTCTTGCCACCTTAAATATTTAATCTTCTTAGAAAGGTTAATTTCTAAGATAAAGTAAAATATCACTTAAAACCTTAAACATGGAGATATAAGTCACTGTCTGTGTCTCTGCCTATGTTGCATGTATTAGTTTCAGTTCTAACTGAGAGGTTTGTCTCCTGTACTTCAAAAGAGGTTGGTATGTTACCTGTCAGCATCTTAAAACTGACCTATGGAACAGAGGCAGGGACAACTGTGTAAAAAACATTCATTGCAAATAACATCTTCTTTTCTACAGGAGTAACTTAAAACTTGACCAATTTTCCAAGGGTTGCTAATGGGAACAGTTCTTGAGGCATTACTTTTTTGCATGTGTAGTCAAGCCCTGTGATTTCAGCAGTAATTTTTCTGTATGAATTATCTCCAAAAGCAGGAACTGATTTGTTACCTATTTCTCTGTTGATGACAAATACACAATTGTACAATTTACAACTGCCTGGTTTCTAACTTCTTTGATTGTGAGATTATGGTAGTGGTATTTTTTCCTTTGTGTCTAGTGTCTACTGCAGTTATGTCTTCATCCTTAATAAAGGCTTGTACATGATGTTTTTATATACGAATAATAGATCATGACACCATAGATTGATCTTGTCTTGGGCCAGTGACTCATTTAACTGTACTAAATACCTGTTTTATGTGTTTTGTTTGTTTGTGGGGTTTTTTTTTCCTCAGTAAGAGATGTGAGTTTACATTTATATAGCTTTTATTTTACTTTATTATATTTGATATTTTTTGATTAATAAGACTCTGTAGCCAGTCATGGTGTAAATAAAAAAAATGAGGGAGGGAATAATTTAATTTTACATATGGACTAGACTTCCCTCAGTATGCTTATACTGATGGCAAAAAGAATGGGTTTGCTTCTGAATTAATACACTGCTCAGGATGACCAAACTTGTATCTCTGTTGGAAAAATGAACTTGGCACAGCACAGATCAGTAAAAATGATGTTTTAAAAATGTGTAGATTAATTAAATGATGAAATATAATCAAAAATATTGCTTGAGCATTATTCTGAGTGTGGCTGAAACCCTGGTAGAGAAATGGGACAGTTGTTTTGCAGATATTAAAGTGTTTGTGTTTTGCAGTAATCTGCACAGAATTGTAAGATGCAGAAGGGTTGCAGTAACAAATTTGGATGACCAAATATAGCTGAAGGGGTTTCAGGAGAGAATTGATCCAAGTGAATATGGGAAAAAATTTATACAAACATTATTTTGTGTTTTGTATGAGAACAAATACACAGTGAAAACAAAAACAAATATGAGAACAATAACAACCCTACGTGCACTCCTCAATTCTACAATGCTTCTGTTTTACTTAGCAGTCTTTTTGCACTCATCTGCACTCATTTTTTTGAGTTTCACACTAAGCATCTGACGAGACATCTGGTTTAGAAGGCAGGAACTGGGTAAACCTATATATTTACTGAACAGAAAGTGGGTCCTAATGATAGTCCTCAGAATTGACCATTTAAGCCTCCAGTGAGAGCAAATATCTTGAATTAGAGACATAATTTTAGACCTCATCTATGCTGCAAGGTATTAAGACTTATGAACAAAATAAGGAGCTTAAGTGAATATTTTTATGTGATACTCACGAAAGAGAAAAAAGATGGTTAACCCCTTAATTTTAAACTCTTGTACTGAAAAAAATCACAATTGACTGGGTTTTAGTAAAAGAGAAAAGAGTACTTTCTATATTACTAAAACATCTGTTCTGACAGAGCTTCAGCTTTAGCTTTTCCAAATTTCCTGAATGTTGCTACAGAATGAACTGCTGCCCGAGGTGTGTATGCAGAAAGCACCTAAAAATGACTTGAAAATCTCAAACCAAAGAAACCAAATCACCAGTTTTGAGAGTTTAACAGAATTCCTCTCTCTCATCAGCCCTGTTAAAAGGGCCCCCTGTATTGGGGGCAAATGTTATACTTAAAGCTCTATCAACAAAGAATGAAACATTTGAAAAATATAACATCCTAATCTATACACTAACACATACACTGGAGTAGTCTGTCTGCTATTATGGAATGTTGATGTTTGCAATCTTACATGTCTTTCTCTGCCTCAAAGCTATGGAAAAGATTCTTAAACTTTTTGATCTTTTCTGTTTAAGCCAGCTCTAATAATTTTCATAACACAACGTTATTAACAGGATTTAGTGGAAAACACAAATAATGTAGTTAATTTGGGGCTTTAAAACATTCTGCTTTTCTTAAATTATCTGCATACAGAATAAGATGCTAGGTTGGAAATACAGATTTTGGTTTTGGGAAGACTTGTTTGCATGGATTTTGTTGCTTGTTTTGAACAGAAATTCAATTGAATGTGCATCTTAAGCTTACAAGTCCATTACTGCATCTGTCTAAGGAGATGTTTTTAGCTCAAGCAGTTGGAATTCATGATCCTTTTTCTCATGATGCTTATATCACCCATTATTAGTATATTATTGTTGGGGCATCAAAGTTAGACTACTTCAGATAGAGGATAACTGCCCACCTGGCTGCACCATCTGAAAGTGGAGCAAAAATAGAAATGCATTTTGTACATCTGAGGTGTGTGATTGAAACTCTCTTCACCCCTGCAACAGGCAGAACCTGTAACTGTTCACGTATTTTCTGATTGTGTTGATGTACACTGCACTTTCATTCTTCAAAAGAGTTTTCAGTCATGTCTGCCAGAATGGACAGTGGACACTGACAGACCATAGACTCAGTGATATTCGGATCTCATGATAAATTAAAATGTATGAATTGATTGCAATGAGAAGGAATATGTTTTAAACCATGTTTAAAACATATATTTAAAAAAAAAATCATGGTCTTGGGGAGTACAACTTGAGTTTTGACCTATTCTTTGGTAGATTTGTGATATTCTTCAGTCAATTTAGATTTAGGTTTATGTGATTTTGAGAAGAGTTTCACCTACATTTTACCTGCATAACCACAAAGATGATTTGTTCCTTTCTTGGAAAATGATTTATTACCTGTTATCCTTAAGTGATCAATAGAAAGTACTTTGGGCAGTAATAGAAATGCTGATTAAACTCTTTGGAATGTCTTTGAAACCACTGAGTTTCTTTACTAGCCCAAAGGATCAGTATGAATATATTTTTATAAGTTAGAAGATGCTGTTCAGCAAGAGCAAATGGGATTTCTACTGGATTGGGCACATGTTTTCTTATGGAGACATGCCAGGCTGCTACATAAACATCCTTTCACTTAAAACTGCATCTCAGCTGGGTTTCTCCACTCCCAACATTATAAGGTATTCTCTTGGGGTTGAACAGTGGAGTACTTGTTCATGAAAATTTTAGCAATGTGAGAGTGAAAATGAAGCAATACCTTTACATTAACCACTGTCAGAAATGCTCTTGCATCTTAAGAGCCAGTGAACATTTCTATTATTGGTACTGTGTGCTTTCTCACTATTTAGGACCAAAGCATATTCTTAGGAGGTGAATTAGAACCCCTTCAACTAAGAGAGTGAACTCACAAGAAGCATTGGACTGACAGTGTTGGGTACAGGAATCTTGTACCTGTCTTAAGTTGTGTGTGATAACAAATATTTTTCTCACTGCCTCGTGATGCAGTTCCCCAATGGGATGTTCCATTCCAAGAATGGACACTCCAGTGCCTGAGCTGTTTCACTTTTTGGCTTTTACAGACTAGATTGTAAGCAGGGATTCCCAATAAGTGGTTGATTAGACGATGTGTCACCCATTTCTGTTATCATGTTTTATATGAGTGCTGGCAATGTTTTTGGATCCAGGTATGGCAGAAACTCAGCAGTGTGTTGACTGAAGATTTGGAAGCAAAACAAAGCCATCAGAGCTGGGGCAAGAATACAGGAATAAGGAGGAGAAAATAACTAGAAAAAAATTAACTTTCAATTAACTACTTGATATGGACTTTCTTTTGTGTTATCAATGACATGAGTCTTTGGAAAGATTCAAATGGAGAGAAGGGAAATGGGTCTTGGTAAAGAGGGCAAAAATTCTTCAGAGGCTTTTGAAATGAGGTTTTTGGAATTAAACTGGTGTGTGGTTTTTTTTTGGATAGTTGTGGAAATTCTTAATTACATGAGAAAAAGCCAGTTTAAAAAAGCCTGACACTATCATAAACTGTTTTCAATGTAAAAATGAGCACTTTTATAGCTGCATTAGATTTTGTATTTTTTTATTTATTTTAAAGCAATATTTCTCCTGATGTATTAAATAACATTTCTTTTACAGAAAAAAAAGGTCAGTTTTGGTTGATCTAAAAGTGATCTCTTTAGTTATTTTAATGTTTCAAGTTGACCTCAAGGCTATGCCCTGCCCTGGTGATAGTCAGCTTCAGACTGAACATGCCATAGTTTAATTAGCATTGTTTAATTTAACTGTAGCCATGACTAAATAACTAGAGCCAAAACCAAGCTGCCTTTTGCTCCACAGTATAGGTAAATTACAATTTATTACACAGAGAAGTAATTTAGAGTAATTTATAAGGAATTTTTGTTCTTGGCAATGAGTTTGAAAGTATTCTTGCTTTTTCCCCCCCCGATTCATTAAACTATGTGCAACACCTAATAATATCAATTTTACTTTATACAGCTTCTGAAGTTTACTTTTCTAGCTGTCTTTTCTGTTATTTTTTTTCCCAATAATTGAAAATTAGTCAATTTTCTTCCTTCTCAGGAAGAAAAAGTGTTATTATTGTTGTATTTGGAAGGTGAAAGAGTGCAGAAATGGGAATGAATTAAAAATCTAGAATTTCTAGATTTAGAAACAGTATGGTATATTAGGGGAGTTTACTGTGAGCTAACAGTTCTCCTATCCAATACCACTAAAGTGTAAGTAGAAATTTCTGCCATGAGTTTGAGTGAGATAAGCACAGAAAATATGGTTTAGAACCCAGCTGTGAAGTTGAGCACTGACAAAAGCACTTTCCTGAATGTGCTCACATTCTCAAATCTGGGATCTGATGTAGGCTTACTGTGGTTGTGAAAGGATTTTAAACTCAGAATGATCTTATGTCATGTTTTTAAATTGAGTTAAATAATGAAATTACAAAATCATATAAAGAGAGCAGAAAGACTGTAGAATATGATTGAATGTGTGTCATGTAGTCCTGTAATCCTAATTCTGATTAGACAGGTCACAGATCATGATGGAAAGAGGGTGGTACTGGGTGTGCCAGGACAGCCAAACTTCAAGAATTTGTTCTCCCTTCTTTGTCCTGGAACATGAATTTCTCTGACTTAAACTACCTTTTTCCTTTTTAGTGTGCTTTGTATTAAATGATTAAAGAAGTGTTATGTTTCTATTTTTTGGTTTTAATGAGCCTTATTTTCTTTTTTTTAGTTCATTGGCATAATTTGGTAATTTCATGTGCATTACACACAGAAGGAAGCATGACCATCCAAGCCACTCCTGCCCTGTTTTCCCCGGAGTGGGAACGGACCAGCCCCTGAGGCAGCAAACCTTCATTGTAATGATTCTGAGACTTCTTGATTGAGCTCTGTCCCAAGTTGGGTGATACAGAGTTAAAAGAATTGAAAATGTTTACAGTGCTGTAGCTTTTTAGCTCTGTCAATCAGTAAGCAGATTGCAGAGAAATTGCAGGGATATTTTTGAATCTGCATCTACAGTAGAGTCATTTAAAAGTCAAAATTACATTTCAGGAAGAAGGTAGGAGGCTGAAAAGATCTTGGCTGGATTCAGATAATACTAGAGGAGAAAATCAACATGCAATTGTTATGGTCTGCTATAAATTAGAGGATGAATGATCCTAATAACCATACAGCCAGATATTTCCCTAGTGCAAACAACTTCTTAACAATTACTGACTTGTGAAGAGTCAGTGTTATTTTGAAATTGGGTTTGGAGGGACTACGGACGTCAGAGAGTTAGTCATCACTATTCTTATGATCCAAAATTAACAGAAAATAATCTTTAAGGTTTTCTTAACCTGAAGTGCAACATAAGTTTAGAGAAACTAGATGGTGACTGAAGAGTTCAAGCATTTGGATGTGGTGACATTTTCTAGTAAAAAATGCAGCAATCTTTCTGGAGCTCCCATCTCAAGCATGAGTGGCTTTTAGAGGTGAAATCCAGACCTAACTTGCTGACTAACAACTCCCACAAACAACATTAAGCATAAACAGAGTTTGAAAGGAATGAGTAAAAGGGGAATAATCTTAGAGGTCAGAAGTGGTCAGATGAAATAGAATTTGCCAGAAGTCAAGCTGAGTTAAACTCTTCCAAGAAAACTGAAACAAGGAATAAAAATGTGTATATATATCTATATGAATATAAAATAATTAAAATCATGGCTCACAGTAGGGATAAAGTAGGAATTAAGTATCATCTGGTTATGCCCCAAATTTTAGACAGGACTGTGCATTTCAGTTTTGAATCAGGACAATGCTATTAAACACAAAGGCTAAAGCACCACTGGGAAAGAGGTTGGAAAAAGAAAAACTACTGTATGTGAGGAAGAACTAAGACCCAAGGAGTTTAAATGTTAAAGTTTTAAAGACTGCGTAATTTCCCTCCTAAACCTGAGCATGATATTCTAATTTGAAGAATGAAAATATTAGCTCAAATACAGAAAATAGGGGGAAATGCTCTTGCATGTGAACTCCTGTGACATGAACTCCTGTGAACTTGTATTTTTTCAAATTTTAGATTATATTCATAAGAGAAGAATAAATAAATATCTTGAGGCTACTGGAAAAAAAGAGATTAAATGAAAATGTCTGTTCTAAAATGGGGTTGTGCTCAGCAACCTAGATAGTACTTTGGTAAGGTCAATTAGGTTGAGTCCCAAGAAGCTGATGCTAATGTACACAAGTAAGAAAGAAACAACACATCGCATATATCTTAAAATAGATTTCCTAATTTTTCAGTTTGCAAAGGGAAATCGTCATTTTTGGATTTGAGGAGAAAAAGGACTTTTTGGGTTAAATGGGGATGCTGGCACCCCATCTAGAAATTGTGTATGCATGGTGGACCAGAGATAGTTTTCTAGGTTTCAGGCTTCTAATGAACAGAGTGAGCCTAAAGAGCCATCTAACTTCCAAGTGGAATATGATCCTTTTATGAACCAGAATATATGCTGGGTGATGGGAAATAGAATAACCCAACCAATGCCTCTAAACTCACATCATGGAAATCACTTGTCCAATGTCTCCAAAAAAACTGTATATAAATGATAAAAGTTAGATGGTTTGTTGAGGTTTTCTGTCCATGTTTTGAGTAGTTTGGGGAGGGTTATTTAGTTTATTTTACATTAGGACAAATTAACAGTTGCTGGCTTGAAACTCTCTGGTGGTTTGGTTAAGGAGATGGGCAATGTTGGAATATTTGAAGCGTTATTGTGGTCATCAGAACTGTTTTCAAGAGTTCAACACTCAGACAAACTGTATATTATCTTAGAGGATTATGCTTGGGTTTGGGAAATGAAAGAGTAAGAAGAATATAAAAATCATTTGGGGCCTTCCTATTCTCATCTCTCATACTCCTGTATGTTAAACAATCAAGTTTTATCATGCTTTCATACAGGACGGGTACAAAAAGCCAGTAAATCATCAGGTACATTTTTTTATTATTATGGCTGACCTGTAGGTGAGAGGAATTCCAATAAATCAGTGCAGTTTTTCAAAAGCAGTGCAGCTGTTCCCATTCACTCCACTTCTATTGCCTTGTTTGAAGGCAGTCACACTAGAGTGACTCGCATCCTGAATCTACTACACCAGATGATGTCTGTAGAAGCATTAAGAAGTGAGCCTTGGACTGTATTGCACAGCAAGGCAGTTAGTTTGAGTTCTCATTGCAGTGTCTCGGCACCAGCTTTTTTGCTATGAATTGCTCTCTGGTAGTACCAGAAATTTGTCCACTGAGGTAGACACTATTTCTTTAAAATTCATACGTAATTTATTTTTCTTCTATTTTTCCTTCTCATTTGACCTTATTTCAAATAGGTTCTTGTCAGCAAGAGATTTGCTCCTCAAGTTAAGTGCTAAGCATGGATTTTATTTTCTTTTACTCTGAATTTCATCCTCACACATGGAAAAGTATGTACTTTTGACAGGAGCTTATTATGACAGAAAATAATACTGCCTTTAGAGCACAGTAATTGGTAGATATTAGGCCTCTTTTATCAGATTTCATAGCTAAACCTGACTTCCTGTGGATGCTCCTGTGTCTGTAATGGATTTGAACCCAGAGTCTGCATCCCCAGGAATTTGGGAAGCCTCAAGTAGAAATCTAGACTGGTGTTAACTTTTTGCAGGTCAGCACTGTACTTTCATGTGTCCTGGGTTTTGGAACCAAATATGTGTATTCTATTTTCATCTGTGGGAGAGAGGTCTGACACCTTCGATAATGGGCCATTAGCACCCCCCCAGGCTATACCCCCGCCCCCAGAGCGGTGCATCTGCATTTCCATCACCCTATTGTGAGATGCATCACATGCCCCTGGCAGTGGGGTGGGGGCAGGCAGTTTCTACCTGGTATAAACTGAGACAGAGGGACTGGAAAGCAGCTAGCTTCACCTGGTTTTCTGGGAGGAAGACTGGACCCCTTCTGATCCACTGGACCCGTTCCCATCCACTGGACCCTACTCATCACCACTGGACCCCTGTTACCATCACTGGACCCTTTTTGCTACAGGATCATCTCTACTTCAACAGAACCACATCTGCCACTTCAGAAGGACTTACCTTTGGACTGCACCCAGCACCCTGACCAGCAGGGTGCCAGGTTGTAGCTCTGACTCTGTCAGGTTTTTTTTTTTTCTCTCCAAAATTGTTGTTTGTTTGTTTGCTTGTTTGGGTGGGTGGTTTTCTACTATATTTGTATTGTTAATATTCTTAGTAAAGAACTGTTACTCCTATTCCCAAAATCTTTGCCTGAAAGCCCTTGATTGCAAAATTATACTTTTTGGCGGGTGGGAGTTACATTCTCCATTCTCAGGGAAACTCCAGTTTCCCTGGTAGATACCTGTCTTTCCAAACCAAGACATCATGTCATAGTGAGCCTCAGAGACAATCTCCACTATAAGAATACTGCAACCTTGTGTTTTTCTTTCCTTCTCTTGAAATCATCTACCTTTCTTTCTACTTGTTAGTTGTATGATTTATCAGGTCTTTTTTGTTGTCATCTAATAGACTGATCTGTGCTCCAACTGCTTTGCTCCTTTCATGAGCACAGCACTGCCCTTGCTAAGTGGCTGAGCAAGAGACTAGGAAGGTGTGACACATAGACACTGTCTATGAAGTGCTTTTTTTCAAAGGATTCAAGAGTTAAAGGAAGACTAGGTAGCAAAGTCTTGACTGTTCACCAATTGTGTTGTTCTGAGAAATCATTTGATGCTGCAGTGATACAGGGCCTGGCATCTTCAGGCACATCTAGACCAATGCCTATGTAGTTTGTGTAGATGTGGTACTCCACACAGCCTGAGGACTTGTTCATGTCTTTGTGGGCAAAGAGCAAATGCTGGATTTGGAACTCATTCCTGATGACAGGAATATGGAGCTGCTGTTATCATGGAATCATTTAGGTTTGAACAGATATTTAGGATCATCAAGTCCAATTGTAGGAATAATCCTGGTTCTTAGTGCCTTTAGGGCACATCTATCCATCATCTGACTAGAAGGGGCTTCTCTTAATTTCCCTGGTTTTTGCAGCACTGGTCATCAACAGAGGCACAACTGACAAGGAAGGTTTTCAAATCACTGGCAATTGGTAGGTGGAAGAAGAATGTCCCCTCCTCCTGCTGTCTCCATTGTCTGAAACATATGCAAGCTGTCCAGAGTTGCAATCACAGAGACTGAATTGTCCCTGAAAAAACCTGCTCATTTGCAAGCTCTCACAAAGCTTAGATTAAATTTTTCATGATAATGGCTTTTGTCACTACTGTTTATATTTGAATGACAGTAATGTGAGTTGGACTTTTTCATAAAATAAATAAATAGTGTTCAGCAGGCTGATCAGGGCTAAGAGGGGGAGGCCATGTATGGCTGGGGCAGGAGGCAGGAGCAAGATGCTGATTCATTTGTCTTTCCATGCCAAGAGCAGCACCTAAATGACAGTAAGCAAGAGGTTGTCCATCAAATATTTATGATGCAGACATTTCAAAGGGCTTTTAAAGGCCCACACAAACATCACTGATCAGACAGAGGATAAAAGTTTTTGGAATGTTTCTTCTCTCTTTCTAATAATGTATATGTGAGAGCTTATCCTGCTACTTCAGTTGAAGCTCACTTACATCATATTTAGAGTGAAACACCACACATGCTTTAAATTGAATGGGCTTTTTTGTCAACACAGAAGAATAAATTGTGCCTTCACAGAAAGCACCCCTTTTTCAGTTCAAGGATATTTAGCTGGTCATATTTTGCTCACTGCTTTGATTTCTGCAGCTTCCGTGTGTCTGGTTTATTGCATCTGTCTTAACTAAAGAAATGTTTTCTGGGAAATAAATAGTTCCATTACAAAGATGTATTCTAGCGAGCAGCTGTTTCACTGTAATGGGAGCCTTAATTGAAAGGATTATTGCAGCAAAACGTTTCCTAGTTGTTTGTCTTGGATGATGATCCTTGGAGAAGGGTACAATATAATAGCAAATTCTAAAGAAGAACGATATCTGGTTCACTTTCTGCTAGATTTTTGGGGTAGCTAAGCCTGAAGATCAGTTCACTCCCCTGGGACCAAATCTGCTGACCTTACTTAGGGAAAACTTCCACTAGCAGTGGGAAATTTGCTTCTGTAAGCAGTGCAGGAAGTGCCCTGTAATATATTAAGAAACCAAGTAAGCCCATAAGAAACCAAACAAAAGGCATTTAAAAGCATTCCCATTACTCTCGGAGAGAAGGAAACAGAAAATTAATATGCACATGCTCCCTAATTAGCATTTAAACCCTGGTCTTAATGTGATTTAAAGGGAGCTGTGAACTCTTGAAAACGAAGCTGTTGGTGCAGATGCACAGCTAGGTGTGCGGTTTCTCATTACTCAAATATTTCTGTTCTGCCTCCGGATGAAGCAGGGAACTTTAAAACACATCCTCCTCCCCTCCAGCAGATTTGTTAACATCCTGTTCTAATTCAGAGCAGAGACCTGAATCTGGTCTCCCAAGTGCTCTTGCCTAACAGTGCCTTGCTGTTAACCCTACTCTTCTTCATCTCTCTCCCTAAATTTTTGATTATTCTTGCAAAATGGAGGTGCCAGTACTTGATGCCCTCTCAGCATCCCCACAGTCATTGCCTTCATCCACGGGAGTTTGCAAACCTTGAGCTGCACAAGGTTTGCTTGAGATGTGTGGCAGTGTCATGTAACAGGCTTGTGAATCTTGTGAAATAGTAGCAGTAATTTCATAGATACATAGCTCTTCCCAAAACTGTCTCCCTAGCTTTCCATCATTCCTCATGAAATGTTCATCATTGCCATCATCATCACCACAGTCAGTACAAAGACAGTGTTTATTAAATAGAATAATTTTGCTTTGAAAAGGTTAAAAAACTCATTTAGGTGCAAAACACCAACTTTGAATGTTCTATTTTTTAAGAGAAAATGTAAACCCACAAAGCTTCTTTTATTATTGTGTTTTCATATATAACATGCATGATTTAATTTGGTGCTGTTTGTCATTGTAAGAAAAACCAGCGTGCTAGATTTAGTGATTTTCTTTTGATTATTTCAAATGTTATTTATACAACAGGGCTTAGTAGGTGTTCAGAAATCCTCACCTTTTCAGACCATTTCAGCATAATCTTGCTTCACATAACTTGGCCAAGAAAATAAATTTAATCTCCTCTTCTAAAATCTCTCAGTGAAGAAAAGCTTTTTGCAGAACAAAACCCAGAAAGAAAGGGAATGAAGTATTCATCACAGCTGTTCAGTACTTGTCTGGTATATATTCTATAAATGTGCACAGAAGAACAAAATCAGCAGGTAAAAAAATCAGTAAGTTTGATAAACAAAACCATTTAAGAACTGAGAAAACTGCTTTTAGCATTTTATTGCTATTTTCATTCAGTTTATGAAAAAAGATTGATGGTAGAAACCAAGAAGTGGGAATAACACAGGTTTCATTGTGTTAAGATGAGGGAATAAAAAAAGCTTGAAAATGAGTGAAAGGACAAAGGAAATAATAAGATTTTGTGGCAAAAAATAATTTTTCTTTTTATTAAATGTTGTTAGTATAACTTTAATAAAGGGTTTGGGTTGTTTTGTTTTTTTTTGAGGAGGGAACAAAGAGGAATTCTCTATTATCCATTCTGATAATGTAATATTATTCCTGTTCAAGAATTTAAAGAAATTTATAGCTAATCTGATTTTTTCCCTTTTTATTGAGGAAGATATAAAAGAAGATACAGCAAAAAATAGTGCAGTAATTCAAATCACACATAGAATGGTCTCATGTAAATGAAGCTGTAAAATAAACAGTAGCATACAATACAACATACAATCCTACAATTTTTACTTCATTTAAAAAACTCAGTCCTTTGTAAAAACAATGAATGGGTCTGCAAGGAAACACAAGATTAGTTAAACTTACCTTTTAAATCCTTTCTTTGTTAATTCATAAAATTCTGTGGCAAAGCTGCTGAGGTCATTGCCTTCCCCTGTCTCACACAGGGCTCTAACAAATTCTGAGCCTGTTCTTTAATTGATCTTTCTGGGTGCCCTGTGATTAAATTCTGGGAAATTACTGAACTATGAGTTACATCATAAAAACTAATTAGTGGTTGGTTGACAGTTTGTCTCCCAGCTGAAGCCTCCAAGTTTCTCTTAATACCACATCAATATATAGGTTATTGCTGGCAAATGGCTTGAGTTTATTTTGTAGAAGAATGTTGTACAAAGTCACAGTTTGTGTTGGATAGTGCTACCACTAAAGCAGCTTTGTTTGAATGGGGCATACTGTCCCGCCTGGCATCATTTCACTGGCCCTAATGCATATTGAAGCATTGGGGTGAGTGGGGAAAACAAGCTTTTGAAAAGAAAACTTTTAAAAAATAAATTATTTGCTGTTGAGTTTTGGTTTTTGATGCAGTTTTTTCCTTCAGCAGCTGCCTTTTGCCAGGATCAGAAGCATGGTAGAGGAGTTACTTCTGCAAGGCACTGCTGTGTGTTTCTTCAGGGCAGTCCCTTTTTCATCCTCCTCTCCATGAGGACAAATGACAGGAGGAAGGCTGCAGTGATCCTTTGGGGTCAGGTTCTGGTGCACAGCAAGGGGAACTCCAGGCTGGGGAAGGAGGACTCTTGCCCTGGATAGGCCTTCGACTTTTAGGTGAATGATAGTGGGGTCCAATAGGTTTGAGTATTGTCTGGCATGATGTTGTAGGTGGTATCCAGGTATTAGCACTCTGGTGGGGTGACCTTGTTGTGTTAAGTGTCTGTCTTTCAACAGAGAAACAATGCTGGAGAGTTTGCAGTAGGAAACACCTTCAAAACAGAAGAAATAGCAAATGAAAATATTCAGGTGAAGGGGGTGGGCTATTGAAGATTTCCATTTTTCACCCCTCCTCCAGAAAGTTGGTGCTGTACTTAAATAATTGCTAGTAGCATATTCTTGAGAACAGCACCTTTCTAGTGGGACATTTTTAAAAATTCCCTCTTAAAAAAAAAAAAAAAATAAAAGGCAAAGAACAACTGGGTTTAAGGATTTAGTTTTAAATATAGCAGGTTTTTAAACCATACTCTATGTAAACATAACAATACAATTTATACATGAATTATTAATGTATAGATCAATGTTTTTTATGATAAAATTGCAGAATCCTCAGTTTACAGGCAGTGTTATAAAAGCCAGTGTCCCAGCAGAGTAGGTCCATTATTGTTACTAGAGCAAGTCCTGTTCAGAAAGACAAGGGGCTGTGATGACAATGAGTTATGGAAACAGAAAGCTGATCATGTTGCCTAACGCCTCCCATGATGTAAGTTTGTAACTCAGAACAAAACCTTCTCTTAAAGTGCTTTCATTTGAAATAGATGTGCTGAATGTTATTTTTCACAGTAGCCATGAGAAAATGATGTGACTGTCTTTGCAGCTTTTCTCTGAAAATTAATCTTAACTGTCCTTTCAATATTCTCTGCAATACAGATACTCCAAGGTGGAGAGAGGTTGACATTTACCATTCACATTGCACGGGAACCAAGGACAAACCTCACTCTGCAGGGCTTGGGAGAGCAGAGAATCTCTCCATCAATTGTTTTAGCTGTGAATCCCCTGAGTACTCACTAAACCAAATTACTCTGTACTTGTAGAAATGGTCTCAGTATGATGTGATCTCCAGCTCCTCATCTGAAGAAGGACTTGTTTTGCTGTGGCTGTTCTGCATGCTCTTGCCCAACAGCTGGATATGTTAGACTGTTCCAGAGTGTAGTGCGCCCATCACTACCACTATACTTGCACTTATTCCTATATTTTTGTTTGGCTGGGTCATATATATTTTAGATTGGAAAAAATGCTAAGCTATGACAGTTTATTATTATTTATAATAATTGCAATAATGTGTAAGGTGCTGTGTGGGCTCATAGGCCAATATACTTTCTGCTACAGTCAGTTTAGTAATGGGATATGGTGGAGAACATCAAATTCATCACTTAAAGGGGTGCTTTTTGTTGCTTTGGTGCTTCCAACTGGATGTTTATGGATGGTATGCATTTGGGCTTTTAGGTTGTTTGCATGAAGTGCCCTGGAGGAAAGGCACAAGACATCTTTATTGGCACACCTGCACGGCTGTGGGACATCAGTAATGCCATAATATTGCCAGAAATGATTATCACATAGGTACAGATGCTTTCCTGTAACTTCCAATTCCATATTCCTTGTATAAATATAGAGAACAATAAACATATTCTCTGATGTGGTATCTGTGCAGTAAAATTTGAAGAACTTCTTACTGGAAGGAACTAGTTAGTAAACCAGTAAGGAGAACCTGAACAGCTGCACAACAAATGAGATCCATGTGGGGAAGAACATTGCTGCGTGCTTGGAGAATGCTGCTTGCTCTAAAGCAAAAATGGTCCTTGTCCTGACTGTGCCACAGGGCTGCAGATAAGCTAATTTAGCATGAATGGGGAATCAAGGAGGCTGGTTTCAGATGGTCCTGAGGTGAAGCCACTAAGGCAGTGTTTCATTGTGTGCAGATGCTTTGCTGAACAAAGTATCAACCCTTGTTTAAAAGGGAGACTGCCTAGGTTTAAAGTTCTACCAGGAGAACTTTACTTACGTGGTTGTGTAAGGGTTTTTCCTAATAGATTAATTCCCAAGGAAAATCCATATTCCTTTTATTTCCAAATTCTTCAAGATACATGGATTTTTCTGTAGTCATTCCACTCTGGAAGGTTCTTCCTCTTAACATCACAGATGTGCATCCACACATGAGAGAAGGGATGATAGAAAGTGCTTTGAATTTCTCTTGCAGAGGCTGTTTTGCTCTTTGGGTTGTGTGACTTTGCATATTTTACAGTGGGTCATCTAATTGAGAGGTTTGTGTTTGTCAGTTTTAGTCTCTTTTTCTAGGTAAAAAATATAATAGAATCAAGCTGAAGTTCTGTGTAAATACTTTGAGACCAGTAGCAAAAGTTAGGGTTGCTTGCCGTCCACTGATGTTTAGAATATGTGTTTTTGCTGGTCACAAACCAAGCCTCACATGTTTGTCTTGGTTCACAAGATGCTCCTGTTAAAAAAAAAAAAAAGAAAAAAGAAAATAAAACCAAGTCTCAGTAGGAGATTCAGATTTGTTTTTAATATTAGCAGCTTCTCTACTTAGTAGAAAAGAAACAATTTACCTCTGTTTGCAAGGTAAACGTAGAGGAAGTGCTGCATGAAACAACAAATTCCCTCAGAGCCTCCTTCAGAGCCCCATTCATTACAGAAGTATTTCTTGTGACACGGCTTAGGCAAGTGGCATCGAGCAGAGCGCTCTGGGTATGAAGAGCTGCTCAGTAGGGCAGGACAGGCCACGTCTGTCACTTTGTGTTCCTGTCTCCATGCAGGACGTGGTCTGAGGAGGTGCCCGTGCTGCGCACTGGGGAGGCATGGTGCCTGTAGGGCTGTGGGGGAGAAGGGGAATGAGCTGGTAACAAAATAGTTTGGGGACATCTTGAATTCCCCTGTTGCTCCCTGCTAGAAGCCAACTTCATGTGGGCACAGCTTCTGCAGTTTTGCCTTAGCCTTTGATGCCTCTGGTGCTGCAGTAATTACCGCCACAGTAAGAGTCAGAGGTAATGGCAACTTGTCTCACCCAGCTCAGTGCCTCTTGTGTGCTTTGGGGCAGATCATCAGGTTACAGAAACCTTCCAGGGACACTTGGTGGTCTGTGGTGAAAGGCAGCAGGGTCACAGTTTTCCTCCTTTCCTTGTTTGCTAATTACCGCAAGCAAAATATCTGGTTTGAAGAGATTTTTATGTGCATACCTTCCATTTTTTTAAAAAAATTGAATTTATTTATTTTTATTTATTTTGATTATAAAAATTTCCTCAGGCTATAAAAGCAACGTGAAAGTATTTCATTATGTGTATTTAGTGCTGTGTCTTCTGTGGTGTGTAATTTGTGACGGAGCTTGGTTTCAGTAAATTGTACTTATTTTGACATTTGGGTTGATGCAAATAAAGTAATATAAACACCGGAGCTGACCTCTGTGAGTCAGATTTTTGTTGTGGACTACTCATAATAAGCAAGTGCAGCCTTGTTGCCCAAAAATGCAGCATAGTAACAATTTGCCTCACAAATAAATTTAGTGATGTATACCTGCCACCATTCACTAATGTAAACATGACCCTGGGATTTCATCCAAAGACTTTCAGACCAAGATTTTTAGGTGACTGGTCAGGAAACATCAGATTATTCTGATTTATATCAGATTTATATACGTTCTTTACTATTTCCCTGTTGTCTCCCCCATCCTGCATTTCAAAACTATCTCTAGTTCCATGTAGTCTTTCACGATGATGGGTTGTAGTGTGATGGGGATGAAGATGGGGCTGAAGGCTATCTTGTTGGTGTCACCTTGAATTTAGCCACTCTCATAGTCCTAAAGCATGACAGTAGGGAAGACTGACTGCATTAGAAGACTCATGAGTTGGTTTCCATAGAAAAAATAGTCCTGGCATTTTAAAACTCTGTTCTGGAGCTTCAGGTAGTTTTAATTTTTTTTTTTTTTTAATCTGTAAATCAGTTTTATTAGCTGTTCTTCCTGACCTTAAAGAGGAATCAGAAGGAGGTTGAAAAGATTCCTAGGAAAAACTCAGAGGCTCGATATGGGGTTTTTGAGTTCACTGAAAGCATTGCCATGGCATCCAGTTAGTACAGAATCCAGCACATGATAAATATCAAGTTGAATTAGAAATGCCTGAAAAAAAAAAAATGCACTTTAAGATAACAAAATGGGGGATTTTTTTTGTATGGCATTATAGTCCAAACAGTTTCCTTGATTTATACTTGTGGAGGCTCTGGCCCTATGCCATGAAGTACCATCTCCTGGGTTCTTCACCTTGTTTGCCTGTGGAATGCTTCAATGCTGATGATATTTCTTTGTCATTTCATTTCACAAGAAATTATGCATACTCTTGGGTTTGGGTCTAGATCAAGAAAACAGAAGCTGCTATAATTTCTCTTCAGGCTTGTAAAAAGGGACTTGCAGCTTCTGAAGAAAGGGGCAGGCTTAGCCTGTTTGCAAGCTAACATGAATGCCACATTTTTTATCCATGAGGCAGTAGCAGACATTATGGTAAAGTCTTTCTAAAACCAGAAGCGAGGACCTTAAAATTCTGCTTGCTCCTGAATAAAATCGTGGTTATTTGAATCTTCTTTAATGACATAGCCCCCAGTTCAGTGAAGCAAGTGATTTTGAAAAAGGCATCCAAGGCTTGGAAGCCATGGGATTTGCCTGCCAGTTCATGATTTCAAGTTTTTCTTCAACACCCCAGAGTCAGACCTCTTGGTTAGAGTTATTTCATGTGCACACATTCACATACAGCTATGGGCAGGGAGTTCAGTGCTTGGGGCAATTGAATCTCTGCTTTCTCCCTCACTCTCCATACCCCCTCATGTTTTTGTACAGCATTAGATAACTCAGAGGCAAGGCTGGGCTGTTATCTCTGTTCAGATATTGGAAATTCACCTTTGGTTGTGCTTTAGAGGTGCTGTTAGCAGCACTGCAGAGGAGGTGTTGCTGACGTACTGTGGAAGGAACTTGGGTAGACTCCCTAATGCAATGCTCAGGCTCTGTCTTTACCATAGTTTCTGTTGTCTGGAAAGCTGTGGTTTCCAGTCAGGGTATTCAAAACCATTTTGCTGTTAACTTTTGCTCAGTGGATTGTTCACATTCTCGTTCAGTTTCTTGATTTGAATATACTGGGCCCTATTTATTGATCTCTCTCTTAAATAAAACACTTAGGGGTAGTTTTAAGTACATCAGTAGGAATTTAATAACCTTTAGACTGGGTAGATTTTTACTCCAAAACCAACTGAGAAATGCTATTAAATGTAGCTATTAGTTCTTGAGAACAGGAAGGATGCTACATAATGTTGTGAGAGACCTATGAATCCATTCCATCTTCCTAACTGAGTAATTACGGTTTTTTAGGGTTTTGACTATTACTGAGATAACTTATTTGTCAAGGCAGCTCCTTTCTCACTGCTGATCTGTGTGGATTTTCTGGTTTTTCTTCTGCAGTCATTCCAGGGATGAATTTCTTTATAGTGAAATCAAATAGAAATATTTAAAAGGAATTTTTTAGTGAATTTCATAGTATGTATATTACATCTGTTTAGCTATTGCTTGAGTGTTTGACATAAGCCAATTTTATCCTTGTTAACCAAAATTCATTCTGTTACCCTAAATATCCTGGAACCATGATAATTTTGTTTTGGGTGTGTTGATGGTAAGACGTGAATTTTTGAGTACAGGGCTAGAGTTTCCCTTGGTCTTGGTCTACACTGTGCTCACATGAGAGATAATTTGTGCAGTGTGTCCAGCTTCTGTACCTGTGAGCTTGTAATTCTTATCTACTTGATAAAATGTATTGGGAAATTTAATTTCATACAGCCCTATTCAGACCTGCTAATTTTGGTGCCTAAGTTTGGAGACTGGTCTCACACCACTAACCACTGTCTGGGTTTCATCTGGGTGTGAACGTGGTCCTGACGTCAGGGAGCCAAAGAAGGATCAGAGCAGGTGAGCACAAAGTCAACTGGGTGTAAACAGGCAGTCTCTCTAAAATTATTCGGTTATTTACTCTGGTTCTCAGAAAAAATAACAAACACTGGGGAAAAAAAAATGTTCACCGAAGAGATGCAGACTCTGGCACTATAGGAAAGTGATTTTATTTCCATAGTCTGGGCCTGCATGTGCTTGGAGCATAAGTCACAAGAAAAGATAGTTTCCATTTGACAAATCTGGATGTGAAAAATGATGATTCCTTATCAAGGGCTATTAATTAACATAAATCTCTCTTATATAGATCTAGATTCTATTTTTTCATATATTCTCTGTAGAAAAATCTGTCTGTTAAAATGGGGCAGTTTGATGTTCCAGTGTTTTGCTCCATGACACATGGTTTTTCTCAGACAATATGTCAAGTGTGGGAGCTCAGAAAAGTACTTTGGGATTAGAGGCTCTGTAGTAAAAAAGGAGAGTCTGGTGCACAAGCATTATCCTTTTTTATATAGTAGTATAACTTATGTTTGATAAAAAAAGTGAAGTAGAGCATCTACATGATTCTCTAGCCACTGAATTAAAACATGGCATGCAGAGAACTGCTCTTAGGAGACCATTTACAGGGCACAAAAAAATTCACAGAACTGACAAAAAGTGGTGAACCAGTCTATTGATTGCCTCAGTGTCTGGTAAGTAATTATGTGCATGCAGACATCACTTTTATGGAGTGTTCATAATATTACCCTGATCAGAATAATCTTTGTAGAAAATTCTGTAATTTTGTGGTGAAGAGCAATACATAGAACACTTGTCAGGTTTTTATTACCAGATTTTTTTTAGTAAGGCTTTCATGTTTTTGGTGAAAAACCGAGGTGAAAACAGCTGGATTTTGGCTTTCCAGTGAAACATGTCCTGAAGAAAGCAGACACTTACCATGAAAAGTTCTCAAGGCATTATTTGTATGAAAGTTTTATTAGAGAATAGGTATAGGCAGCAGTTTTACTCTAGCAGAGCTTTGCAAAAATGGATCAATGTTGGCATTATTTTGTGTGACTGTAGTGTATGTTTGTTTCTTCTATATATTTTTAGTTCCTTTCCATGTGCATGAAGGAAGAAAGCTTACTTTGTCTCACAGGTGAAACCTGATGCAATTTATGAGGAAAGCAGCATAAACATGTGTGCTTGCTGAAGATCAATATCTAGGAGAGCTGAAGTCTGTCCTGCATCAAACTGGACACTGGTGGTGTCAGCACTGTGGGAAAATGGGTTTTGTGATGTAGTACTTCAGCATCACCACCGCTCATGCAGCCTGGGAAATCTGGTAGAGCCCATTGCAGCTCCTTACTCCTCTCTCAACTTCACATGCTCTGGGTTTTTTTTCCAAAAGAAACCCATGGAGGACTTGCCTTGTGCTGTAGGCACAGCTGCTGGAGCTCAAGAGGCTGAAAGGCTGTTAGGAGGCTTAATCTGTCTCTACAAAAGAGTTTGCAATGGACAAAGCTGCATGAATGGAAAAATCATAGAAGAAAATCAACTCTGTCCTCCCCACAGGTTTCTCAAGTGATAGGGAATGTAGGAACAGAGTTGAAAATGTGACCCATACGTAGTCATTTGTAGCTGATCTCCTGGTGTTTGAGTCTGACTCCTCTGAGCCAGCTGGTGAGTGGTAGGTTGAGGCTGGCCAGTGAGTACGGTGTATATACACCTCCAGGGAATGCTTGGTCTGGTGAGTGAAATGACCATAATCCAATAATTCAGGTTAATTTACCTTCCAGTGTTAAGCATGTGTGTTTTGTTAGCACTGGAAACTGCTATTTATAATCCTTGAGTTGTCTTTATTCTTCTTCCGTGTAATTAATCCCACAAGTCTTGTTTGAAGAAAAGAGATGATATATAAAATGATTACTGAGGCTGTGGTGCCCAGTGCTCTTGCTGGACCACTCTCCACCATGGTATTTGGACCTAAATCTATCTAAATCTTCTTGGTGGTTGTGGAGCAGGTGAGATGAGAGGTGACCTGATCATTTTTTAAAAACTTCTACCTCTATGATAATATTTTTTCATATTATTTACATATTATTTATCTGGTCTTTTTTTTTTTTAAACATGATATTCTGGGATGACAAATTTTGAGGAATATGTAAAACAATCTCATTTGTGTCTCACTCTTCAGATTTTGCACATTGGCATAGGTGTTGTAGTGAAAGATGTCCCTGCCCATGGCAGTGGGGTTGGAATGTGATGTCTTCAAGGCCTCTTTCAATCCACACCATTTCATGGCTCTGTGATTCTATGTAGAAAATACAATTAGCTTCACTGTTTTTTCCCTTAACTGGGCATTTTAATTGGCTGTATTGCTTGTGTACACTTGCATTTATCACTTGCAAGCCATGGCATGGAGAGAGATACTCTTTTTTTCCCTTTTCTGCCCACCCCACTTCGTTGTTGTTGTTGGTGTTGTGATACCCTACCCCTTTAGCAGCAGGGTGTCTACGCCTCTGATTTCTTTCTGTTTCTGTGTGACAGCCAGTTTGAAAGCTCTGAGGTGCATGGAGCAATGTCTCATGAAAAGCAGACTGAAGAAATGTGCTTGATTTAACTCTGCACAGGGACTGGCAGGAGTGCCCTCTTTTTCTACACATACAAACAGGCACCAACCTCGATCACAATTGTGGGACTGCTCAGTACACCCTAATATTACTGGGATAGAAACAGATACAGTAACCACAACAGAAAGGAATTGCTTTCTGGCTTTAATTTTGTGGAGTTTACTCCAAGTCTTGACCTGGTGATTTGGACATATGCACTTTGTAAAGTCAAGCTGTGTGCAGTACATATTGCTGGCACCTTCAGGCATTTCGTATGCATGCGGTGCAGTGTTACATGCCTTGGCCTATTTTTTCAGAGCCAATTTCTATATACTCAGCTGGCAATGAACAAAAAAATGTGCTTTGGCAGATTGGATTTTGGCATAGGCATTCTGAAGCCCCAGAATTTCAACTCTTGGAGTTGTAACAAAAAGTGTTTAATTAAACTGGCAGCTTAGACCAATAAATGTTTAAACTAATTTTAAAAGGAAAACTTAACTGCCATGTAGAAGAGGTATAGACCTGACATGTCTGTTCCTTACTGAAGAAGTGCAGTTGTTTTCACAGCAGACTTTGCTTGGAAGCAAAGTGGTCTGGAGCTGGAGATCAAAGGGGCAGAAAAGCTGAGTGGTGGATAGGTCAGAGACACTGTGCTTCAGCTACTGCACATCTCACAGTGTTATTTCAGAATCAGTTTTAAATAAGAGGGCTTTTGCGTGTGGGCAGGAAATAGAAGAGTGCAGAGAGAGTTAGAGGCCAGTTAGATTTAAAGGCAAAGTTTGGGTTTATAGTGTGTCTTCCACAGTACCTGAATATTTACCTTAGTAAGGGAGTGAATTTAGAATAAAAAAGCTACACCAGGTTCCTGAACATTATGAAAAATCTGTGGGCAATTATTTTTAAGTACATCCATTAGTCCCTTTTTTCCCCTAATTAAATGTATTGGCTAGATTTCAAGTTTGGCAACTACAACTAAGATCTTGTGAATATCTGCAAGAAGGAAACCATTGGGACTCAAGAACAAGACCAATCTGTTGATACATAGCATTTGTTTTTGAATGTTACTTACTGGCAACTTCTCAATCAATGGAATATTTACATGTACTTAAAATTATCATTTAGAGGGCACTCTGGATATGTTTATATTTACTTTATTGTCTGTAGAGTTTCCTTAGTGAGGTTTAGTTGATCTGGCATTCTCTAATGCTGGCATAGAGTGCTGTGTAGTGCTGCTTTGATTTGCAAGATAACTGTGGTATTCCATTCTGGAGGTAATCACATTTCAGCTGGGGACACTTAGCTCAGGATCTGGAGGCTTTGTGAGATCTTCATAAAAGTTTGAGATACTTGGGCAAGCTAGTAAGCGCAGCACTGGGATTTGTATTAATAAGATGATTTCACTTACATTAAGAAATTATTGTCTCATTATTGCCTTAAATAATATATTAGTTTAGTTTGCAAGACTTAGTTTTACAAAAAGAGATGAGTCCAACCCCTTAGACTCTCAACTATGCAGTCACTGGCTCGGATCCCCACTTCAAACCCCCAACTATAGCTTGGCTCCAAAGCAACTCCAAAACAAAGATCTTGTTTTGTGATTTAAATCTGTAAATCCCCATCTGAGCACTCTGATTTCATATCCGAGAGGCTTGTTTTGGATTGCTCTGACCGGATTGGGAACTTTGCTGCTAAGCTGCTCAAGACATTTTCAAATTAGTTAACTATGCCCATACAGAAGACTGAGGTGCCATAACTTTTGATTTTAGTTTATTGTTTTTGAAAGAGGAGAGGTCCAGCTTTTCTGGTAGATAGATGTCTGATGAGTATGTGCTCATCTTTGAACAAGACAATGAAGCCTTTGCAGAGCAAGTAAAGTATTGATAGAATATTCCCTTGCTATTCAAATGGATAGGCACTGAAAACATACCTATGTTTCTGAAATCTGTTTAAGAGGTCAGAGGAGACTGTAAAATGTACAAATGTGTTATTTTTGTACACAGTCTCTATTCTATCTGATGTTAAGGGTGAATGAGAGCAGCAAAAGCTTTTTAGTTTTGGCAGTTTAAAGAGTTTTCTTAAGAATTATTGGCCAATATGGATAGCTTCACATTCCTTTGTGCTTTCTCCTGGCCATCCCCTGCTTCCACCTCTGCAGTCGGAAGACTATATCCTACCAAAATCAGGATTTCAGTTCATCTGATTTGTCTGTAAAATGTGCAAATCAGCTGCTAATTTTGAGTGTTATATTGACTCAATGATAAGAAGTAATTATGCTAAAGGGCTAGATCAGGGTAAGCCAAATAAAAATGTTATTACTGGAAGTAGTTTTGGGAAGACTGTTGCATCAGCAAAAGAAGTGTAACCTGATAATGGCAGTCTGTGTTTTAAACCATTAAATGTAGAACAGTTACAAGGTCAAGGCAAAGTATTGAAATCCACATTTAAAATATATCCGATATTACAAAAGACCGATTAGAATACAGAACAAGCCAAAGACTGACTGATTTATTATTATCTTGGGCTTTTTGTTTGTTTGTTGGTTTGG
>VWYO01015260.1:74548-142122 GCA_013400275.1 Rhadina sibilatrix | reverse complement strand
TTTTTTTTTTTTTTTGGTTATGGGTTTGGTTTTTTTTTTTGCTTACCAGATCATGACATTAATGCAATAATAATCTTCCGAAAACAAGTATTTCCTGGTGGAAACCTTACATTAATAAAATGAGCCAGACAGTAAATAGCTGGAAACGTCTGTGAGACTTTAAAATGCTGCTTTATCATTTCTCACACTCTATCCTCTTCCCTTACTATTTTCTGTCTAGCTTTGTTGCTATTGTTTTTGTAGTTGAGGGGGGGGGGTGCGGGGGGGGAGGTGGATTANNNTGGGGGGGTGGTGGTGGGGGGGGTGTAGGTGCATTATTGTTGTTATTGTTTTGGTTGGTTTTTCTGTGGAGGAGGGTGCTGTTGTTTTCTACTTGACCGCTGAAACAAAGTTTAATTAGATTGTTAGAAAATTTAAAATTACTGTTATTGAACAATGGTCAGGTTCTCATTCTTGTGTTGCAGTGGTATAAGTCATGGTCACTTGCAAGTATCTAAAATACTTGGATTATTTTTTCAGAAATTTCTTAGTGTTGTTAATATCTTTATGAATGTTTCCATCAATTTCTTCACTCCCTTCACTCTTTCTTTCCTAAACACCTCTGCAGTTATATGACATCTCACCTCAGCAGCAAGTAATCACTTTGGGCAGATATGGATAGGAGGTTAATGATAATCTCTCCTTATGCACTCATATAAAAGCTGGGGTCAAGGTTCGTTCATTTCCTTTTATTGAGGGCATTAGAAGGTCTAATAGAATAAGATCTTCTATTGTACTGCCTGGAAAATACTTGGCTTAACTGTTCTTAAGCAAGCTATCTCTGCATTCAGATATCTAACCAAGAGAGTGTATTCCTAAAGAAATATATTCATGAAGAAAAATCTCCATTTTGTAAAGATGGGATCAGTTTTGGCTAGACATTTTCCTGTAGCAGATCAGCCAAATTGTAGTTGGCCTCCCTGGTACTCAAAAAAGTCGCGATGGTCTGGACCTGAAACAAGTGAAGTGCAGCTTTTTTTTTGAATTATTGGCCTTCTCTGGGGATTCTGAAATCAGTCATTAACTTTACCAAATATGCAACTTTTTCTTATAATTGCATGCCCCTAATGATTAGTTTAAATATTGAGCCAAAACCACCAGCATCAGTAGGCACTAAGGAAGCCACTTCTTATTATGTACGCCCATATGCTTGACTATTGCAGGAAAATAATGATTGGAAACAATAGCTCCTAAGGCAGGGTCCATTTTGTTTCTACAACTACTGGTGCTCATCAGCACCATAAGCCCTTTGCGAGCCATGTGAGGTAATTTATGGTGTTATGTGCTTAAATCAACAAGGCTCATTATATACAAAAATTGGTTTGAGGTTTTGCTGCCTCCTTTGCTTCTTCTGACAGCCTGAGTTTCTGTACAGGAGAAATACTACGTAGGCAGTACAAATATGCTTTATCCACTATTAAGATGATCTATTGTGTCCTAAACTTGAAGTTTTCTTCTGCAAGCCTTTAATTTAATTTCAGCACAAAAATATGACTGTTTAGAGAAAACCATTTTTAACCTTAGCCTCTTTCTTTGGTGGTTTAACCTTTTCCAAATCTGCAAAACACAAATGACCGATGTCTAGCTGGAGACAATGTTCTGATTATGAAATAAGAACTTGGGTGAGGTTTGGCAGCCAAATCCAGGATGTGCACTCTTTAGTGACCTTTGGGGATTCTTTTTTTCTTGGGCATATGGGAAGGAATAAGTTACTGGAATGTGACTTAAAAATCACACATTTTAATGCAATATTGAGAAAACATTTTACATGCAGTTGTGTAAAAACTTGTCTTAATATTACTGTTGTGAGGATATTCAGGTGGCTAGATGAGTACTTCCTTGTGTTGTTGTATATGTAGACAAAGAAATTAATAACAGAAATAAATACCCTGATTCTGGAAACTAGATATTATGAAAGATGCAGGAAGGATGCAGGAAAATCTAGAGATAAGACAGGTACAGGATTTACCATGGGAAAACACATATTTTTGATTTGCTACCTACAATTCACATTTTTAACTAAAAACACTCCTGCGCACTCCAGGATGCTTGAAAAGATCTTCAGTGATTATTTGTAAGCTAAACATTAGACCACTTTAGTAAAATGATCTAAACGTCTCACAGCCTTACGAAATAACAAAATTTGAAATTTTGTTGACTTCCTCCTCTGCCCAGTAAAACACATTGCTTTTTATTAAGACATATCTTCAAAGAAGAGTATTAGATTTGGAAGCTGCAAAATGGATTGAGACTGTGTCTTTGTCTGCTTGCTTTTAGATACTTACCTAAATGATATAACTAGATGTATGAGGGATCATAATAATTGAGATTCAGCAATAAAACTCATTATGGTGCTAGATAAAATCTTTCATGGATGCTCTGCTGGAGGTAATACTTCATGTAGGAATTAGGAAAATATATGGGGATTTTCCCTATGATATTTGTTTGTTAAGGATGCATGTATACATGGGGATTTTTCATGCTGAATTCTTGTGACTTCTGTGATGGCTTGGAGCAGGTACCACCACTTTTTGCTTCCTAAAATAGATGGTAGTTTTTGAAAAGCATTTTTCCTCATGCACACTCATCCTACCTTTTAAGTGTTGTGAGCAGATACTTTATCTGACCTTCCAAATCTGGGGGAAAGTTGTACTTGGGAAATGGTAGCCTGCAAGGCTGATATTCATGTGGCACTGAATATCATGAGTTTCATGAGTTGGTGCCCAATGCAGATTTTGAGATTGTTTCTCATATACTTTTTGTCTGAATTCCTTCATCTCTCTTGAATCAACTGTGCTGTCTTAGACTCATTCTTAGCCCTTTGTCCTTGTGAAAAAAAAAACCAAACAAACCAAATTTCATGCTTCTTCCCATATTTAAAGAGGAGAAATCTGTGTGGCCTTAATTTAAAACTGCAGTGTCAAAAATTCATCTGAGTACAGATGCATGGAGTACTTCATTGTAGGCTTGTAATTTACTTCTAGCTTGAAAATTTGAAGCAGAAGTTCTTTTTCTGGCACAAAAACATTGTTTGTGTTCTGTACACGTACGACAAATACCAATGGTGTATATTTGCAGAAAAAGAAATTTAGAGGGAAGATTTGAGATGCAGTGCTGTTTAAAAACAAGCATAAATTTTCAGTACAGTGCTGTGCAATAAAATTACATTGTATGTGAGAGTTCAGTAACAGCTGAATTTTTAGAATAGCTTCATCTTGCTTTAAAATACAGATTGGGTTCCCTAAAATATTATTAAGCTCATTTTAAAACATCAATTCATTTTGACTATGGTGATTTTCAGATGACTCATATTTAAAACAGTTTTGCTTATACATGGGTGATAGTCTCTCTTTAGTTAAAATGTTGCCAGGATTCATTATAAACTCTACTGTAAGCCAAATAAAATTGAGTAAAAAAATTGGCCCAGCTCGAAAATTGCCGTGTTTGCTCAAGTTTACAGGAAGTGTGTGAACCATGAATGTTTTTTGGATGATAGCAATTTTCTCAAAGTGAATACACTCAAAACACCCAAAGTAAAAAACTTCACCTACAACCTGTCACCAAAAGTAAGTACTTAAATTACCCTAATGTTCTTATTTTAAAGGTTCACCTTGAAGTTAACGCTGTCTGTTATTTCATGTTGGGGCGTACACAGGTAAACTCAGTAATACCGGTTGAGTTCCTGATGTCTTCAGCTCAAGCCACGCAATGTTTGAGGTCAGCTATTTACTGTCTGCCACAGAACCATGCCAGTACATTTCTTGACTGGTGCCCAGCATTCTGAATCCCACATTGCTGGGAGCACTGCAGTCAGCAGGCCCTTGTCAGGTACTGGAAAACAGAAGCAAGCAGTACAGCAGAGTATTAAACCAGATCTACTTCTTTCCACACTCCCCGAGACACTATTTTGTGATGACACTGGTTTTAGCTTAGTAAGTCATCTCTCTCTCCTTCCACTTCACATAAAATTACAGCAAGTGAATTCTTTTCTGCTTTGATAACATAGTGCTGCATTGTAAATCAAGAAGGGCCTAAAAAGGTGGGATGGCAACATGGCCATATGTGTTGGCAATAAAGGAATTAATTTTTAAACTTTTAAAATTTTTGTTAA
Organism: Rhadina sibilatrix; assembly: GCA_013400275.1. Taxonomy (NCBI): domain Eukaryota; kingdom Metazoa; phylum Chordata; class Aves; order Passeriformes; family Phylloscopidae; genus Rhadina; species Rhadina sibilatrix. The sequence continues at coordinate 137,972 of VWYO01015260.1, read as the reverse complement.
TGGATGGGAAAGTCCATCAAGTGTACATACGTGCAGATGAAGCCATAATTCCTGTGACAGTGACATTAATAAATTATAACCATATTACCAGCAACCTCTTTGTCAGTATCTTTGTCCATTCTTTGCCAATTTTGATCAAAAACTCTTTTAGGCCAAGTTTGTCTTGCCAGGGATCTTTATACTGAGGTCTGTATCTCTTTTTGAAATCTATATACCTTACCTGAGATACTACTACCAATAAAACAAACAAGCACCCCACTCCTTCCCACCCCATAAACATATTAGACCAGGCAGAGAGGAATATGGTCACAAAGCAAGAATTCTTTTTCAGAAATGGAGAGAGAATGAGAATAGTTAACTCTGTGGAGACTCTGGTTCTCAGGGTATGAGTCACACTTCTACCAGGTTATAGCCAAGTCAAACAAATGATGTCCAACAGATGACAAAAATGAAAATGAGTTTCTCATCCAGAGACCAAACCCATGATTATTATTCATAAATTAACCAGGCCTGACCAATTAATCTTCTAAGTGCTTTAAGGTAGTTGTGTATTTTAGTAGTACAGGAAATAACTGTAGTGTCTGAAAAAGTATTTCATTAATTTTAAGCAGAGGAAGCTCCTCACAGCAAATCCTGTAAAGTGGTTGGTGCTTTAAGAAATATATAATAGTGATTATGGAGGGTAGACACCAAACTGATTCCAGTCAGTTCTAGTCTGACCCTGGCAGATAAGGCATCCTATAACCTGGGCAGTTACTTCAGCCCTTTAGCAAACCACATGTCAGATAATTCCGTGACAGTTTTCTGACCTCTCTCCCACCCTGTAACTTTTTTTTCCACTCTGAGGAAAAGTGGAAAAAATGGGACAAAATCAAGTGATCTGGCTTTTCTGAAGACAATTCAGTGCCATATTTTGTATTCATTATCAAACCAATAGCTCCTAGGTTTGAATGCTGACTGTGCAGTGATACCCATCCTAGGATACATACCTAAAATCAATTCCCACCTGGATTTCAGTGGTATTTTCCGCTACAGCATTTGTTTTTTTGTTTTTGGTTGGGTTTTTTGTTTTTTGTTTTTGTTTTTTTTTTTTGTTTTTGTTTTTGTTTTTGTTTTTGTTTTTGTTTTTGTTTTTGTTTTTTTTTGTTTTTTTGGTTTTTTGTTTTTCATCTACTCCTAAGATTGGAGCAGCATTGTGATTTAACCTAAAACCCACACTGCAGTTCTCTCACTGGAATGTGTCACTCCTCCTCCAGTAGGGAGGAGAATTGGGAAAAAAAGGTAAACTTTGTGGATTGAGATTAAAAACAGTTTAATATCTAAAATGAAGTAAAGTTTAATAATAATTACTGTCATGTGAATTGTAGCAATAATAAGAACAACAATAACAACAATGATGATAATAGTAGTAGTAGTTGTAGTAGTAGTAGTAGGAAAGGAATAAAACCCATGAGAAACAAGTGATGCACAGAACAGTTGCTCGCTACCTGCTGATTGATTCCCAGCCTGTCCCCAAGCAGTGATCTGTGTCTTCTGGCCAATTCCCTCCACTTTATAAACTGAGCATGACATTCTGTGGTATGGAATATCCCTTGGGCCAGTTTGGGTCAGTTGTCCCCTGGCTGTGCTCCCCCGCCCACATTTCTTGTGCACCTGCTCACTGGTGCACTATATCCAAAACGCAGCTACTTAGAAGGAAATTAACTATCCCAGCCAAATCCAGGCTAAACAGCATGGTGTGTTTTGAATTGTACTGTTTTTCACAGTAGAGTGCCTTGACACCACAGCTGAAACTGATGCTACTTCCCCAGGCAGGAAGCCTACTCACACAAAGGCATATTCAAAGCTGCAAGCTGCTTCCTTACACATCAGAGGGACAGAGTGTGGGGTAGGAAGCAGAAGGTTAACACCACATCAGAAGTCAGTGACCTGCTCACATGTGTGCTGTACCAAGGTGACTCTCAGCAAGTCTAAGTTAGGGAAATGATTAAAACTGTTCTGGTTCACAAGGGAATCAAGGAATAAGAAAGAACCTGATAGTTATTGTGCTGTGATGAGCATTACAGGAAATATGAAAGGGAAGCTCGTAAACACACACAGGCAGCCAAGAACATAGGCACATCTAATGAAAGAGGGTTGCTGAGTTTCTGGGAACAATACTACTTTAAAAATGTGCACCCAATTTAGTTTTGTCCTTGCACTCAGCTGCTCACAAAGGGCAGATTTTCAGAGGTGCCATGCCTGAGCTCTTGGAAATGAGATTAATTAGGAGCAACTGCCTGCTCTCACCTGCAGCAAACACTTGAGTTATTTACTCTTTCTCCTCTCCTGCTGCCCTGTTGAGGATCTTCACTTGTCCCTCTGTTCTCCCCTGTCCCAGAGTGCTCTCCTGTCTGTTGTGGTCATGGTATGGATCAGAGATTCAGTGTCCTGCTCCCTGCACTGCTCTTCTGCTGCTTGTGTTTGCAGGACTTTGTACATTTAATAGCATAAGTAGTTGTTGCCTGACAGGAAAATAGGATAATTATAGATTTTATATTTTTTTAAATTAGTAGAATTGGTGAGAGAAGCTAGGTCATTTGCAGTCCTGGCCACATTAGTTATTTAGCCAGCACTGGACCTGTGCAATTCAAAACCTGACCCTGGTTCCAAGCTATTCATGGTGGGAGCAGGAGATTTGCTATTCTTCTAAGCTGTGACAATATAAACCTCTAGGACTCAGGACACAGCTTTTAGAACTCTGAAAGGAAGGAGGTTGTTGAAGTTACAAATCTAGTATTGGCTTTTAGAAGTATTTTTATTAGTTAGTTTCTCCCTTATCTGAATGTCTTGGAGTTTAAAGGCAAGCTGACTGAAATTCTTCCCTGCAAAAACCCAAATAAACTCTTAAAAACAGGGGGTTTTTAAGTAAAAGTGTTCACCTTTTTAAAATCCTACTAAAGTCTGAGAAAAGGAGTATACAGAATGGTAATGAGACATACATAAAAAAGGGCATTCCATCTCCATTACAGAATTCATCCATCTTTCCTGAGTCCATCTGGTAGCTAAAGATAAATCAGTTTTGTCAGTGGAAAAGCAACAATATTTTTGAGCCCACGTTGGATGTTTGCAGAAGGCTTCCTTCTGCCAAATGTTGTCTTCATGTTACCAAGAGAGAGTTGTACAGAGCCATTACATTTATGCTCTTGGACTGGAGGTGAGAAATGCAGTCTGACTGGCACGTAAAATTTCAACAGAATATGGGTATGTTTGCTAACACTTGTCTATGTAAAACAGAGCTCTGATTCTCATTCTCTTTAAACAACATGGTGGAGTTGACTTCAATGGAGCAATGCTGATTCACCCCAGCTCAAGCGTTCACGCTTCACATTCAGCTTTACAGTTCTTTTTTTGGAAGAGCTGTGCCTGTTAAATCTTAAATTAATTTATTGAGGTGCTTCAGTCTAGATTGGCTGGCTGATTTCCTAAGCCAGTATATTATGTTTTGTTTATAGTATTCAGATTGTACAGATTGTGGGGGTTTTCTCTTTCAGAAGGTAATAGATTTCAGTAAGAGAAAGAGCATTTAAGTTCTAGAAAATAAGGTAGCATTTATGTCTCATTCTTTTTGTATGGTTAAGCAAGCAAAATTGGATGATGACTCAAAGTTTCCCTTAATTGTCTGTCATCTCTTCAAAGTAATTTTGGATGGCAGACACCACCTGTTCTGGTTTTTAGGCCCTTTAAGCATATTTCAAATTCCAGAATGTTTCCCCTCTGTGTTCAGTAGCCTGTAATTTCCAGGTAAAAAAAGGTCCTTTTAATTTGCCATGCCATTTCTTCTGCATGACACAGATCTCTTTTTACCTTCCTTTAAAAATTGTTTATTTAAATACTGTGTTTTTATTCAGAACTTGTTTCTAATACTTAGCTCACCTTTCCTAAAATGATTTAAGAGTGATTAGCAACTGTTCGGTATTCCTTCCTTATCCCTACATTATTTCTGCTGCTGGAATTTGTGGGGAGGAGGAGGTAAACACACATACATGTGCATGGAAGATTTTCCTCCTTGTCTTGCAATCCTTGAACCTGAAATACACTTCTGCAGTGAATGGCTGCATTCCTGGAAGCTTTTCACAGCCTGCTTCTGTACAGACCCTTTTAAACTGAGAACATCACTGACTTTTAACATCACCATGTCAGGTTACTTAATACACCCTCTTAACATGCCTGCTGATACATTTGCATGAGACAGAATCTTTCCTAAGTCTCTTCTTCTGTGTTTCCATAGACTTTGAGACTTGGGATCCCTTCTGAATGCATGAAGCCCTACAGTTATGGTAATATTTCAGTTACCATGTTTGTGATCAGACAATACAGTAAGGATGTTCATGATATCTGTAGTAATCCATTTGAGAGGTGCTGAGGTTATTAAAGGAAGAATTATGTTGGCTTTTTTTTTAAACTTCCAATAGTGCAGATTCTAAATGTTTTAGAGAGTAATAATCTGGGACCTTTTCTGATTTCCCGAGTCTTGTGTATATTTATTCTAGATGCTTGTGAGGACCTAGACATGTTTTCTTAAACATCTATTTGGAAGAGGAACAGTGGTGCATCAGTAAATGTCTCTGAAAGCTGCAGATCATTTTCAAAAGTCAGAATTTGGCTTTGTGACTAGTCAGTCATTATTAAATTTGAGGGTCTTTTGAATCACAGAATGTCTTGAGTTGAAACAGACCTTAAGGATCATCTAGTTCCAACCCCCTGGGATGAATGATTATGTTGATCACAGGGAGCTGCCTTAATAAGCCTTCAGGAAATATTTAGGGGACTGGGAGTAATTGAGAGACAGATTGTAGGTAACGATTGCTGAATATTTTTCAAAATACAGAATAATTTCTTTCTTATTCCCTCCCCTTTCTCCAGATGCCAGCTCTAGAAATTTCTAAGCTACTACAGGCCTTATGGATTCAAAGAAGAGTTTGTGCATTAGAACTATAAGCATAAATAAGAGTAGCTGTGAAAGGAAACATGAGAAGTGTTAAGACCTTTCTTAAGGAGGAGTTGTGGAGAGAAGGTAGAATTTCAAGAGCAATTAGATGCCTAGTATTGCCTAAGCTCCATATTAGTTGTCCCAATAAAAACACGCTCTTCAAAATCTATGACCAACTGCCAGCTGACCTCAAGTTTCTCAAATTCCCTATATGTGAGCCATCTCCAGCAATGTTCCCAGTTTGGCTTGGCAAGGCTGAGTTGTCAGGTATCAGTGTCACAGCTGTTGAAAGACACAGATTTGTGTCCCTTGGGCTGTGCTGCCCAAGGACAGAAGCCAGCAGGCTCAAAGGCAATGGCAAGGACAATGTACTTAGGTACTTAGGTTACTGCTTACTGCATGGGAAAGTGAGGACAGCTGTGATCCAGGACTGTGGTTCATGTGGCCACTGGAGGATGCCTGTTGGATCTGAGAAGGTCCCTAGGTCTGGGCAGGCTCAGCCAGCAGCCTCTGATGGTGGTGCAGTGAATAATGGGATCTGATCCCCTTAAGCAAGGGAAAAAGGTGACACTGAGTAGCCATCAAACATGAACGAGGAGCTGGATGCCCTGGTGTCTCAGAGAAGATGCCTTAGCACTGGCAGTGGGTGGAAGCCTTGCCAGAGAGCCCTTTTTGGAACCCTGGGTACTGAGAACTTTAGGCTTTCTGTGCTGACAGGCACGAGAAAACACTGCATTTGACCTGAAGCCTTGGAGAAGGTTTCCAAAATTGAATGACAGAACTGGGATTATGGGTGTGTAGTTTGAACAGAAGTGTGTAATATTACATGGTGGAAAACTTAGAGGTTAAGGTTTTAGAATATAGTAGTAAAGCAAGCTGGAGGTTTTAGGGCATAGGCTAGTCCTTCTTTTTCACCTTCTTCTTCATGGGTCTAAGTGGTATTTTGTAATTGGATAGAAAAGTCCGCATGGCAGACGATGGGTGATTGGTTATTAGGTTAGAAGTAAAAAATAATTTCGGTGTCACTTCTTAATTGGACAATTTATCCTTGAAAGCCTTGTAGATAGAAGCCTTTTTTACTTAGTTAGCTAGAAGTGCTGTAGAAGTCATGTCTTGTGAGACTATAATATAGATAAGAATTAATAAACATCTGAGTCCAAACACAAAATACTGTCTCAAGCATTTAATCCTGACTCTGGCAAAACAAAGATAAATGCAACAAGCCCTTGCACAGTTTGGTTTGTCATCTTCTTGTGGGGCACTTTCTATGAACTTTTTTGTCCCCACAGTGATGTCCTCCCTTTTTGCACACGATTTGACACCATTGTCTTACTCTCAGCAGCAGTGGGAAAAAGGTAAAATTTGCATAACAGCACCCTGGCATGTAAATATGATCACTGAAACACTTATAAATAAATATTATGGAGGATTAGAGTGACTGAATGAGGGTGGTACTGTCAGTGCAATTGTCCCAGACACCTGTGCTTTCTTAAAGAAATCCACAGAGGATTGTTGGTTGAGGTGCATCACTGCTGTAACATCTTACAATACATCTGCAATTATTGCCAGTATTCTCTGGAAAAATCTCTGTAGAGATCTTTGGGTGTCTAAAAATGTCACCCTCACAATACTGCAAATGGGAACTTTTTACTGTGTTCCAATCTGTTATCTTTTGTATTTTAGTAATTAGGTATTAAATCAGTCTAGGAAATTAATAGTGGTCGAACGGATACTGTTTAGTACTAGATTTCTTTTCATTTTTCCTAAGTAAGAGATAATGGTAGTCTGAAAGTTAAGCCAGAGTTCTAGTAATTATGTAAATCTCAAAAACCTGAGTTCAAGATTAAAATTTAAAGGAGGCTCCTTTAGCTTAAAAGAAAATTTTGACAGAGAAAAGTTTGGCCAAATGTTATTCATACTTAACTGAGATTGACTCAGCTGTAATTAAAATAACTAATGTACTTTGATCTAAGCCAAAGTTCGCTGTAATGACTTAAATATGTGGGATCATGTCTTGCTGATATGTTCACAATAATTTCCTTACAAGATGGCTAGGATATGCTACCATGAGGTGGCTACATAGAAATGTGTTCACATATGAGCAGACAAGGCTGTAAATAAAAACGTTCATTCCTTCTGGGAGTTACTGTAAAATGCCTTAAAAAAAAAAAAAAATTACTCCTTTTCTGAAGATTCATTTAAACTTGTCTGGAAAGAGTACAGTTTTCTGTAACTAAGGAACAGTTGACATACACAAGGAAACGTGGTATAATAATAAAGGAGAATACGGCTTCTCCCGGGGTCTGAGGAGTGCAGAAACCCCGAGAGCTGTTCAACTACTGTCATGGCAGGCTGTCTCACTCCCGGTATTTGTGTTGGGCGGCAGCGGAGGGTCAGGGAGTGAAATATCCTTGTTACACTGCTGGAAACTCGGCTCCTGTTGACAGTGGAGCGGAGCCGAGCTTCCAGGGGAGAGCATGCGTGTCCGTGGTGGGATGCCGAGGTGGAGCGGGCTGCCCTGGTCCATCCTCCCCGATGCTGGGCAGCCGGCAGGCAGGAGTTGCGTCTCTCACGGCCGGAGTGCCCGGTGCAGCGTTCCTGCAATGCCAAGGTGGGGGTTGTTTAGGTTTTAATACCCCAGCTTCTGGGCATGGGGTATTTTCAGCACGCCCCTGAAGCGATGCTAATGCAACTGTGCACGCCTGAGGGTGCTCAGCCGTGGCTGCAGAGAGAGCTGTCCATTACACAGGGAGATCAAATGTTGCCGCGGCGGTGTTTGAACACAAACGGGGTTGTTTTAGCACGTGTTTGCAAGGTTGCATCACTTACATGTGGCGAAGAGCCCTGAATGTGCTCCAGGGGTTATCCCCAGCAAACGGCCCTGAAACATTTGTAGCAGGATTTTCTGTCATGTATTATGCAAACCCCATGCTTGTGTGAAATCAGCCAGTTTAGTCCTGCTTTAAGGTGTCACTAGCACTTAATGCATGCAGATTCTGTGTGTTGTTGCTGTTTTTTCCCCTGCATCTTTTCTCTTCCTGCTATTTGATAACTTTCTATGAAAAATTCCTAGTGAATAGTTTTTAATTCAGAGGAATATGCACTGTAACAAAATCAGATGCTTTTTTTTATTTTTTTTATTTTTTTTTCACGAGGAAGTGTTGATATTTGCCAATGTGGAAATTCTTCACTTTGCCATGTGGAAAAAAATATAAAGAAAATACCTAAGCTTTAGTAAGTTCAAACTAAATAGTTTTATTTTTGATTTCTTGAGCTGTACAGTGGCATTTCATCCTTCTTGCCAAGTGTTGTAAAAGTTCCTTCAGCAACTTGAATTTCAGCCTGAATTTTTTAACCTTGGCAATCAAAAATAGAATCAGACTTCCACTTTTGTGAGCTTTGTGAACATCACTTCATATGAAATATTTTTAGTATGTTGTAGATTAAGAAAAGGTCTGAATTTGTCTGACTGGAAAATAACTTAGGCTACTGGCTGTACTGAATACAGATGTGTTTTATTACAGGAGTATATATCTGTAAGTTTGTAGGGCTTTGTTTTGTTTTGTTTACACTGTATGCCAGTGTTTTAGTTAGAATGCTGGAGTATAACATCAAATACACATTTTCCCCTTCATTAATAGTACACACTTATTGAATTCTAATAATCCTACAAAATGCACAGAAGTATGGGGTTTTTTTTGACACCTCACTTTATTATACACTGACACATCATATTGGAATCTGAATTATTTCTTTGTAAACACAGTTATACTTTAGTCTTTCAGACCAGTAGCAAAGTATTATGTATGAGAAAATGGAAAACAGCGAAATATTTAAAAACAAGACTAAATTTTAAAGTGTTTTCATTTTATGTTAAGTATATGAAACAGACAAATGACATTTACATTTGATTCTGATTGTGATATAGAGATAATGCTGTATGAAGCCAAATCTTTCCTTTTCCAGTGTCCAAAATAAGCCATGCTGGAACTGTTGAAGGAAAAGTGTTTTCTTATAAATCTAAATCTAGATGAAAAAATGGATTTGGTATAGTTTTCCCCTATCAGCATACAAGTAAGACTATTAACTGCACTGTGGACTGAGAAAAGATTGTCTACTTTATCTCTGTTTATGTGACCAATATATGTTTTGTACTTCTGTATGCTCACAACTTTGTATATACATATATGCTGCTAAACTGAAGCATGTCCATTCTTGTCTCCATAAAAAGTTCAAAATCAAGCTTTGTTTCTTATTTCAAAACAGTATATTTGAGGTTTATCAAAACTAAAACCAATCTATATGAGTGAACATGCTTCAATTTCTTTCACATTAAAAAAATACTCATTCTCTCCTTAAAAATACTTGTATTAAGAACTTCTGTAACCTTTTTTTTTTTTTTTTTTTTTTTTTTTTTTTTTTTTTTTTTTTTTTTTGTTGAGTCTTTCCAGTTTATTCATAATAAGAGTAGTGGCAATGAGATTATGCCAATTGCAGATTAGACTTTACACTACTTCAGTGATGTCAGTGACTTGGAGGACATTTAGAGGTCACATAGCCAAAGGTTTTCTTCTTGCCTTCCCCATTTGAATTTCCATGTATGGCAGCTAAAAATAATTCTTTGCTTTTCTTTTTGGAATTACAGAGATAACTCAGATTGGACCCAAGCTCAGGCTATCAGGGACTTTTGAAGACTGACATTTCTAGTGCCCTTTAACATTCAACAAAAGGTACACAGTACAGAATCACAGGGATCTTTTGGCTCCCATTCCATGGCAAAGACCTGAAACTACTTTTATAAGTTATAAAGAGAAAAGGAATATCTTCACCTTTTACATCCACCATGGTCTCCATGTTTTATGCCTCTTAATGTTCCCTTTATTCATTTGGGAGGTTTGTTTCTTTATTGTTTTTGTTGTTTTGTCTGCAAAGGCAACATCAGTGACCACTTAAAAATCATTAAACCATTTTAAAACCATGAAAACAGCAACCTATTCTGCTGCACTTCCTTGCTTTGCAGAATGCCAGAACTATACTCTGTAAAACATGGTAGTACATACATTCCAATCAATCATCTTACATACCCTTTCCATATTGTTACACTTCTCTATATGTTGACTTTCTAATTCCACACCTAGATTTCCTGCCAAATGGAGAGGTATTTAAAAGTGCTCCAGTAGCAAACCTTTATAAAAAGCAGCTACAGGAAGAGGTGTAAATGGTGTAACCTTCTATTCCAGTCCCTAGTGATCCTTGCAAGAGTTGTCTGAGGTTGTTGTCCCTCCTTTTGTCCAGGGGAGGATTCCAAATCCTTCTACCAGAAAGGCAGATGTGTGAGAAATCCCAGCTGAATTGCAGTGATGTCTCATATACCACTGCAGAGGCCTCTTGGATCCTGAAATGCTGCTTGGACAACAATTGAGCTACATGTGTGCAGAGCATAGATGCCAAATTCAGCTTCAGTGCTGAAGCAGTTTTACTACATTTGGCTGCTGGGTTCCCATTATTTTTGCTGTACGTGAAAGAATGAAACTACTGATCCTTTTATGTCTACCCCAGTGGACAAAATGCCAGACATATAAGATCTAGTTGGACACAAGCATTACTTAGCCAAGGTCTTGCAGTGAATGCTTGGTAATTGGTTAGCCTTTGAAAAAACCTTGATAAAATCCCAGAGGACTGTAGAGAAGAACTCAAGTATTTATCTTAAAATAGTTTTCCCCTATTCTTTTGGGTAGCTTTTAATGTGTGGATTAAATAAGTTCATCTGTGACAAACTTGATTTATTGTTAGGCAATCGTTCTTACTGTAAGTTCCAGGTACTAGAATAGATAAATCATGTTTTGAAATTATTTATTTATTCAGAAGCAAGCAGATAAAACTTACAGTCTTTGAAAGTATCTGATGTGATAAGAGAATTTTGAAGGCTATTTCCTGTAGTGGAGGTAGTTGGAATTTCCAGATAGATATCACATGTTTAAAAGGGCATGCATCTGGTAACCTTTATACACTCAGCTGCATCTCTGAGGAAAAAAAAAAATGATGACCCCCTATAGCCAGTGAATGCACTGGTTTCCTTTTACCCCACTGGTATTCTTGGGGGACAAGTATATATAAAAGTCAATTTAAAAAGAAAAATAATTGCACGTAGAAAAAGCACTGGTCACTGAACTGACATTGGCCCTTAGGAATGCAATTGAGGACTTGTGATATGTGGATCTGTAGAAAAATTACTTTAGAGCCTCAGCAGACATTGAGAAAATAGATATGAACATAAAGGAATAAAAAAGAGAGTGAATAGATCTTTGTTCTGCTGTATAAAGCCCTAAGGTGTATATGTTTTGTAGTGGGAGTGGTGCCCTATCCCAAAAGGACTGTAGCAGAACTGGAAAAGAGTTCAGAGATGGTTGATGGGGATAACTAAAGTCCATGCAGCAGTGTCTGAGGAACAGCCAAGTATGATGGGGCTGTAGCTGAGCAAAAATGCGCATGGAAGACTGTATGATTGAGAGATACAAATTGATGGGTGGTGGGGAAAGGATGGGTAGTGACCAGTTTCTCTTTTTCTCATCACATGAGAACTGGGAAGCAAAAGGATGTTCTTCATACAGTGAGCCATTGAACTGTGGCAATACACACGTCGTGTGTGCTGGAAATTCACAGGATTGAGAAAGGCACTGGGGAAGTTCACGAGGGAGATGTTTACTGAACAGATCTGGTTCAAGCAATCTGAAAAAGATTAGAGACTTGGAGGGAGTATTAATCTTCTTGTGCTTACCCTGGACAACTGTTTACACTGCTGCTGATTACTGGTGATAATGGACTTTTGGTTTGTACAGGTGTAAATACAGATGTTCTTAGCTTCTTTTATGTTCACAGTTTCTAGTGTTTTCACAGTGGGCTGTAGGATGATGGATATTTCAGATTATGAGTTAGTTCCACACCTGGCTTGGGTTTTTTTCCCATTTTGATATATCACTCTTTTTAGTTTCCTTTTCATGAGTTTTAGTTTTCTCAGAAATTGAATTTTTTCTACCTGCTTAAAAATAATTATGAAAACTTTAAGGTAAACGTTCTCCCTTTGATTCTAGGGTTTGTTAAATCCATATAATAGGCATGTCAATAAATTTCTTCATTCAAGATTTGTGTATTAATATGCAACTCTTTATTTTTCTTTCTTTCTCAGTATCAACCATTCAGGTTGTTCACAGAAGCAATTTAAGATTTCACAGTGTCTTTGGCTGGTATGGATTTTGTCTTTTATCTTTAAGTGTCTGGACAGTTGCCACCAAATGCCTGGCCCATGGTACCAACCATCCTAAGAGGGAAGAGCGTCACTGGTCATTCATTACCCAACTATACATTTATCTGAAACTTGGCTTGCGAGCTTGGGCTCACCTTACTGTAATGTTGCCCACTTTTCTCTATTATGAGAAACAGAGTAGTAGGGTGAAAATGGACTGTTTGATTCCCTCTGCAGTCGTTGTGCAAAAACTACAATTGTTACTTTAATATGGAAATATGATGGTTCATTTATGGTCCTGAGCTGTAGCCCTGTATGGAAATTCACAGGTAACATTTTCAAGTTGAAAGTAGTGGATAATTTCTGAAAAATTGCTTTGTCTGATCTACCTAGAACCCAACAGACAATATTACAGCTATATTTTTACATGCAGAAATATTAAGAGAGGAGAACTGTTGTGTATGCATGCATAGAATTGATATAAGAATGATAATACAGATCTAGTTGTTGTTCTCTGCCTGGTTTGCAGGATGTTCCAGTGAGTGGCTTTTTGCATATCTTTTGAAAGAAAACATTAGTGGTGTCACTTGGTTCAGTGTTTCACTGGCCTCATTTTTCCTCTCACACTGCCTTTTGTGAAATATTAAACAATGCTGAGCAATTTCTTCTCATGAAGAAATCTAGTATTTCTGTAAGCACAATTGAGTTCCTTGTTGTCTAGATTACATGTATATTTATAGACCACTCTCATGGTTTAACCCTGGCAGGCAGCTAAGCCTCACCCAGACACTCGCTCACTTCCCCACAGTGGCATGGGGGAGAAAGAAGAGTAAAAGTGAGAAAACTCATAGGTTGAGATAGTTTCAAAGTAAAGCAAAAGCAATGTGCACAAGCAAAGCAAAATAAGGAGTTAATCCAAATGGGCAGGCAGGTGCCTGCAGGAAAACAGGGTCCGGCACATGTAATGGTGACTTGTGTGGAAACAATTTAACTCCAAACCCTTCATCCCTCTTCCCCCAGGCTCTATATGTTGACCGTGACACCATACAGTGTGGATGGCTGCTTTGGTCAGTTCAGGTCAGCTGTCATGGCTGTTCCCCTCCTCCAGCTCCTTGTGTACCCTCATACTTCTTGCAACTGGACTGAAAAATAAATCAAAAGTTACCATCAGCCAAAGCTGATTCATCCCAAGATGATGATTCCTCTATTCCCATGACAGAACATTTCCTGTAAAGCCTTTGACAGAAAGTTGCTCTCTGAAATACTCACCAGAAGTTTGTTGAAAACTAAGTTTCCTGAATTATCTAAAATATCCTTCTAAACAGTTTCTCTGGTTTCCATTAAAATTTTGAGGTCTGGTAGGAGTTACCATTTAATATGGTCCCATTTAACCTGGACACTCCTGCACATGTAGTGCTTACCTGAGTGTCTAATTATCAGCTGTGTTTTAGTTTTTACCAATTTGCCAAGCAAATTGCTGTGTTTCTCTTACTTCCTGCAACCTCTTTCTCTACAAAATTTTACTGAATATACAACCTAGTTAGACTCTTAGGAAGTTTGTATTTTAATTTTATTAGAAAAACACCCAATTTTGGTAAAAGGAAAAGAAATTATGTAAAGGAAAAAATGTTTATAGAAAGCTATCAGGTCCTCTTCCATTTGCCCAATGGAACAGGTGTTTTGAAAGTAATTTTCTCAGAGAAAAGAAAGTGTCATGGCCCAGGTGGCATACAGACATCACAGAATGTTCTCAAACACCAGGAAACTTTTACAATCAAATCTCTTACACAAGTAATTTGCTTTTCCTTCTTTCTGCTTCCCTGAAGCATGTGTGATAAAGGGAGGGAATGATGCTATGCCCTTGCATAGGTTACTTCAGCTCTTTGTTGACAAGAGGGCTTAACATTTTTGAAGTGCAAAACTGAAGTCAAATGCCAATGCATTTTGACTCAGGGGCTCTTCAACTGGGTCATGAGCTGCATTATGTTGTGCTAGAGATCCTAATGTTACACTCTTTGCAAAACTTCTTTCTGAGCTGAAGCAGCCTCTAGAGCTTCTGGGAGAAGATCTCCCAAAGGTAGAAATTCATACCACAGCTTCCACTCCTTTGTGAAAACAGCATGGCGTAGGGTTTGGTTTGGCATAGTTCCATCAGCCCTATTTACATAGTTTTCTAGCCTTCCTCTCTCACTCTGCCCTGCATCACATTTGTTCACTGTGTATGAACGTATGTGGGTAGGTATTCAAGAGAGAAAATTATTCTCCTCCTAGTAAGTACAGATTTGTTTGAAAATTGGTTTGCCTGTGTAGCACACACCCTGCTGCCATCTCCCATTACTTGGTAGTTGTTTGGACTGTGTTGTTGAAGGAACTTACTACTGGATAATTGCCTGTTCTTTATGACAATGATAGAGGAATGAAGAAACTTAGTTGCAAGCTCTGCTTCTAACAGACAATAATGACTGAATTAATTTGAATTCAAAGTAAGTATTATCTGGTAGCAGTGAACATGGAGAGGCTAGTTCCTCAAGGGAAGGAACTTGAACTCTGCATTAGAAGCCTCAAATTCTCTTTTGAAAGAACAGCTCTGACTTAAAATTTCTCAGTTCATATGCAGTAGTATCTGAGATCATGCTTATTTCCTGTATTTAGCTTGGTACAGCGACCTGTCAAATTATAAAGCAGACGTCAACTAGCTGTTATTTGCTTTGAAAGCTTATAAGTGTCATCTGGAAAAAAAAATGAATAGTCAAGTTCTGAGTCTTGTCTGAAAAAATATTTTGTTAATGAAATGGGTAAATTGTCTGTGTAAACTTGCAACTCAGAGATTATGAGTAGCTTGAACGATGGTATTGTATATTGATGCAGAGGATACAGCTCAGTTGTAGTAGTATTCTGGGCATGAAATCTTCTAGGAAAAACAGGAAATCCTGCAAGTTAGAGTAAGGAGACATTTATTATGCCATGCAGCACTTTTATGTTTTCATTTCTAAATATTTTTTTTTTAATTACACATAGAATTTTTGACTGTGTTTACCCAAGTCTGGTTGGCACTCCTGCAAAGTAAGTGTCTATCTCTAGAATAACTTTTTTTGCTTCTTAGAACTCTGTAGTATTTTTAGAAGAGAGAGAAGCAGAAAGAGAAATGTGAGGAAACAGGTTAGTGTATGAAGAGTACAACTGAACCTGCATTTTGGGTGCAAATACACAGCCTGGGAAAATGTATCTTATTTTACTTTTAAAAATAATGTAGAATTTTCAGGTGATTACATATCTTGTGATAATCTGTTTCAAATTCATGTGGCTCTATCATCCATGCAATATTCCAATTTGAAATGCAAACAAATACATGATAGTACAAAGAGCTGTTTGAAATTACGGAATCATGGCTTTTTTGTAAATTTATTAGAAAATTTTTCTATTGGTCACAGTTGTAGATTGTGACATTTGGCTACACAAGGGATTAAGGGATACATTCAGGAAAGCATGGGCAAAACTGTTCAACCATTGCAAAGCTTTTGCTGAAGATTCTGAAACTAGAACTTGTAATTCTATGGTCTGGATTTCAGTGTGGTTGCTTGAACACACACATTTAAAGATAGCTAAAATAATTGTATGAAGTCTTGAGCTGTTTAATGCTACAGGTTTTGAGGTTTGGGCCTGGATAGGGACAGACAATGGCTTTAATTAGTTGCTCACTATTTTTGTCTTGCTGCTGGAAATACAGTGAGTAAAACCAAGTGGGTTTGTATTTTTGCAGTGCTTATGTCTGCCTACTTTCGAGGCTTTGGTAAACTGACATTCTCTGAGTAGAAGATGATGTTGAAATAAAAGATCCTCTTTGTGGGGGGAAGGGAAATATTAATGCATTTTCTATTAAGCTAGATATAGATGTACCACTAACTGTGTAGTGGAAGGATGGCAGCACTTTCAGTAGCACATTTTTAACCATTAAAATAATTCCTGGCAGCTTCAGGATGATTTAAGCATTACCTTTTTTGAGTCTACTTAAAGTGTTCGTGTAAGACTTAGTGAGTAAGAGCTGATATGCAGGTATTTTACTTGGTGGATCAATGACTTGACATTGCACAATATAATTGAACAGTCTGCAAGGCACACCATTATCAAATTTTATTCTTAGAAGAGTCCTTCCAAACAATTGCCTTCCTCTATCCATTGTTGATAGCTTTATCCCATTGTTTCAGCACCCAAGAGGCCAAACCTCTAAGCGCAGCTGCATTGTGCACGTAGAAATAGGATGGGTGTTTTACATCTGGGAAACATTGTTTAATAATGGATGTAACTGCCATTGGCAAACATTTAGCATCCTTCTTACAGAACCTGGAACTGGAAGGCGTCTGTCTTCACATCCAAAAGTGCATGAGGAGTTGAAAACAATGAGATTATGCCTACCTCTAAGGAGAACTAGAGAAAATAAGTGTATTAGAGGCATCTGAAAGGATTTGGCTCCCACTGACTTGCAAGCTGTGTGCTTTAAGGCTGGGTCACATCAAGTATCAATACCCTAAGAGCAAAGCAGTCAGCCTTACTTTATGAGCCTTTTATGCAGCACTGAGAGCCCTTCACTCCCTGTCCACATGCTCAAAGATGTGCATGCTCAGAAAAGTGCTTTCTAGGACAGGGCTAAATTGCTTTGGGCCTTGCAAATGTAACCCTGTAGTCATCTGGAAATCTCAGCTGAGTTTAGAACTCATAATTGAAGACCTTCTTCATCTTCCATGGCCATCAGGAGGTGTCCTGCTGTGTTAAGTGTCAATTAGTGTGCAACAGTAGCAGTGAATTCAGGAACGGGAACCAGCCCACATTCTTCAGTGTTGCTGATTGCCCATACTGAAATACAAAGTTTTCCTCTCAAATGGGGGATGGATATCTCAGTGTTTCATTCTTGTAAACTTTCCTTGGTTTGTAAATTCAAATGTGTGAAGCTGTGTTTTGCACTTGTGGACTAAGTGGCTGATGTTCATGCTGAACTCAGTGATGACATTTTCCTCATGATTGTCTGGAACCAACAATATTTTTATCGCCTCTGAACCTTTGGCAGAAACCAACTTCAAGTCAGAACTCTTTTCTTGCATTTATTTCAATAAAGTATTTGTGATATCTTGAGGCACTTAAATCACAGCTGGCCAAGGGTGGGATTTCTTTTGTATAAGAAATGATGGTGTTTGATTTCTTTTTCTTGCAGATCATATGACTCCAAAGCATCCAGATTTTTTCCAAAAGACATGTATTGTGAATTAAATTTTTTCCTAATTTCCCTCCCCTAGCTGTCCCAATCTACAGTTCAGGTGATGTTGACAGATTCCTATTTGGAATCATAGGGCTGGAGATTTAAAGTCTCTGGACCCTGGTTCCAGCTGGGCTCTGAGGTGATGCTAGGTTTCCTGATGGAAAGTCAAAAAGTTAAGATTTTCAGTTTCTAGCTGAAACAAATTCTTTGGGACTGAGTGTGTGTGTGCTGCAGAAGTTTGAGCTCTTTAGTTTTATGTTTGTCACTTACTGAGGAAGAGGCTTATGAAAAAAAAATCCTGAATGGCTGTAATAGAGTATCTTTATTGAGTGAAGTGTCACTAGTTCAGGAGATAAATGCACATTAATATTTATCACTCACTGTGTGCTATCAGAGATTATTATAAGAAAAATTACTTTTGCTATGATATTTCATCTACTGTGATCTGAATAGAAAGTGTTGTGTAAAAAAATTGCCAAACATAGCTATTCAAGAAGAATTGAGAATGTTATAACAGTTTGGAATACAATACATGGCTAAAGAAATGTTACAAATATCCCCAAAGGAACAACTTCAGAAAATGCAACACTAAAGGTTATATTAAAAAAAAAAACATATATATACCTGTGCAAAATAATAAAAACTTCAAATAAGACACCCAAACACTTAAATCTGCCATTTAGGTGAAGCCATGCAGCGTATGTATGATTGTGATGATGGAATTACACTGTTGGAATAGCAAACAGTCTTAAATTAATTTTTAAATTCCTTTTTTTTCCTCCTCTATTCTCCCTTTTCTGATAACATTACAGCATTGAAATCGATCCTGACCCTTTGAAGTTACCAGCTTTGCACAGAGATGCATAGTACTATTTATTTAAAAAAAAAAAATCAAAAGAAATTGTTAGCAGTATTATTCACTTTCTTAGAGATTCAACCAATTCTTTGTCATGCTCCATAAATAGATCAAAATGAGAAAAAAAACCACCCAGTGTGGAATGAAAATGCACCTTGCAAACAACTGCCATATGCTATGATATATGATATGATGTCTTATCATATCGATCATATATCATATAATACAATATCAATCATATATCCTTTATAATAGCCTAAGGCTTATGGCCATGGAAGAGCTAATATATGTGATTTTTAAGCAGGTCTCAGTGACAATGGGCCATTCAGTTATTCTATGTCCCATTAGCACATCCTTGTGGTAGAGATTCTGAGGAAGTTCCAGGTGTACAAAAACATTCTGAGTTGCTGTTTTAGGGAAGAGGGTAGCAAAAAAGATCAGAGGACTACCTGTCTGAGCATGAATGTACAAGAATTTTTCATTGTTGTTGGAAGCAATGTGGGTAGCACGCTTCAGCTTGGTGTACAAATCACAATGTCAAGAGGTGCACGGGTGTGTTGGAGGCAGCAGTCCAATCAGAACACATCCAAATAGTTGTACTGAGGTTACATGCCTGTGGCTGGGGGGGACATGCCATTACTAATCCAGCTCTTGGCTGGATTACCTTTGAAAAATAAGAAATTGATTCCTCTTCCACGTGTGAAAAGCTTTTGGCCCTCTTGAGTCCCGTTTAACGTTGCAGCTGGGCTGAAGAGAAAGAGGGTAATGAAGCCTTCACATCCTGTCTGGCTTCCTGCAGGCTTGATCAGAGGAGATGAAGCCCTTTGCCAGGAGCTTTCTGGAGGGATAGAGAGGCTGGAGCAACCTCCCCAGGTTTCCGAGACATGCTGGGGTACATTTCTACGTGCCAGGTTTTGGTCCCACTGGGTATCATTAGAAGTGACACCTGCAGCGACACCTGAAAGCAAGCCCACTTTTCTCAGTCCTTCTGCCCAGTTCTGAGACAAATGTTCTCTCTCCTGTCTATTCTCCATAGTTTTCAGAAGTTGCTGGTGGAGTGAAATCGGAACCCAATGCTCAAGCTCCAAACTGAGGCGTTTTGTCATGAGATTTTTCTTATTTTCAGTCTTGATGGACATACAGAAGCCTATACATTTAGGACAGAAATGAAGGAATCAATACTGTGAATTCTGGTATCAGTTGGGGCAATGTTCTCTTTCATGTCTGTTCTGTCCACACAGCTTTCTGAACAATATGTATCTCTTTATCTGTGGGATGTTCAGCTTCTATCCATGTCCCCAAGGATTTTTAAATTAGGGCAACTGAGCAGCTGAGGTATGTTTTAGCAAAGGAATTATAACATTGCTAGTGAATTAGAATAAAGAAATCCAAGGATGAAAAAAAAATCTTTCTTCCTCATCGTAAAAAGCTCTGCTTTATTTCAGCTGTCTTTCCTCACCATCTCAATTCTGTACACATATGGTTAATTTTTCCTTTGTGCCATTTAGAACCAAGTTTCCAGTAGAAAGAGAAAAAATGTAAGTAAAAACATAGTTAAGTGGGTTTACCCAAGCCCCCACTATGAATTGAAACTCATCCCTTTTCCAAATCTGTCACTTCTTCTTCCTTAACATAAATTACATATTCAGTAATTCACTCAGTTTAGCACTCCCATTTCTCCCAACTTGTTGATGTAGCTCCAAACTTTTGAAATCTGGGTCATAATATTTCTTACTTTTCTCCAAATACTTTTAGTTTCTAGTTTCTGCTGGCACAGATGAATGTGGTGCAAGCAAAGTACTCCAGCTCATACAATCTGATGGTGGTCCCACTGATGGCCATGGAGTAGCCCTTCAGGAATGCTGTAACCTGCTCTGAACATACTTAGCTGCCTTCCAGCTTTGTGTTTATCCTGCCATGTTTACCAGTACACTGAGAGGCTATTTCTTATTCTGAGTGTTAATAGTCCTTGAATTTTTTTCCTAGCTTTGTGCAGAAGGAGATCTTTTTTCAACATTTCAGCATTTGCAAGAAATATATTTTCGGCTTTTCTACAATTCTTGAAAGGATGAGGGCTGTAAAAGGGCTTTTTCAGATAAATGTTTTGCTCAGTTTAAATTCAAAGGTGTTTGTTTTCAAACTTGTAAGAAGTGAAGTCTAAAACAGAGATATATTTTGGAGTGATACAGAAATACTGAAAGATAGACCTAACAGTTTGAGAATTGAATGTGCATTGACTAATTGTATTGCGTTTTTTTCTCCTTTGGGTGCTGACTCAGACTATTCTAGCAAAACATTTCAAATCCACATGAAAAATTTGTTTGCTTGGTATCTATTAACTCCCAAACACTGAGAAGAGTTTGTGACTTAGAGCTTCATAAATCACCAGTCTGTCTTTGAAATTTGTACATTTGGACACACTTTCAATGTCCACAAAATTTGTGTTGTCAAACTGTTTTTCTCCAACTTTGAGATAGGATTTTTTTAGTTGTATTTAATTGTATTCTGAGGGTGCAGTGCTCGTAGTGCCATGAGCATGGGATCTGGTAATGGAGATGCAAAAGCATCAAATATTGAAGCTTGCAAAAGCATTGTAAAATACAGCAGTCCTTGGACTACTTTACATATGACATCACATCAAACAAATTGTTTAATAATATGTAGCTTGTCATATGTTTATTCTTCTAAAGCTTTTGAAAATATTACCTATTTTATTCTTTCTGCTTTTATAGTGCTTAGAAGTTGTTGTCCTAAGACAGGACACCAGGCCAGCTTCTGCAGAAGAAGAAGAACAAAAAGCGAGCCAAAGATTTTAATATCCAGTCTTTCTGATGTACTGCTTTTCCAGCCAGGTTGCCTCCTTTCTGTATGAACTCTGGTGACAAGTGAACAGATCATACAAAGCATGTATCTAGTGAATGTATGTTCCTTTTCAGATTGCAGAAAATTCATACATGGGCTCATTCTTACCATTTCATTTTTTTCTTAATTATTTACTGTATTTAGAAAAAGGAAAGGGAAGTTTATTACAGACATTTGGTATTCAAAACCTGCACTCAGGATAGTGTTATGACAAAAATTTGGAGTCTGATGGAGGGAGGTAGTCTGTTACTTTCTAAAATTGTTGAATCATGCTTATCTCATTCTTTGCTTTATAAACTACTATTTAGGCCATTGATGACATGCTTGAAATATACAAATTCTAAAACTGAAATCTGGTTTATTGGCTAGATACAGAATGTGAACCATCTTTCATAACAGATGCTTGCAGAATAAGTATGAACAAAACAGCTTGCATGTAGAGTGAGCATCACCTAGGTATATTCTGCTAGTTCTGCCCTCAGAGCCTTGGCTTTATTTACAGCCTTGGATAAGAATTTCAGCAGTGCTGTTTTTTGATCTGCAAATTAAAAAACGACCCTCAAATGCATGAAGCAGGTGGTATAAAATGAAGGTGTAAAAGGCTTGGAAGTAGAACTGTTACTGCAGATACGTCAGGTAGGGTGATATTTAACATTGTCTTTTATCAGAAATTCAATTTTGTCTTGAAGATGCGTATTTCGTGAAATACTGATGGTTTACTTTATTTATTCATACCTTGCAAGTTTGGCTGCCTGTGATTAAGTCAAGTGTTTCCTAGAGGATTTATAAGGTATTTCTAAGTCTTCATCAAATATTTTCTATTGGCTTTTGAATAGATATCCAGTAAATCACAGAGGAACTATGACCAAATATGTCAGGCACAGGGTTCTTCAGTGTATTTCAAAAATTATGTTATAACCTACTGAAGGAAGGAAGGAAAGAGCGCAGTTGGCACAAAGCAAAGCATTCAATGAAAGTATGTCTGTACTCCTGAGCCAAACTGAGGTTTGTATCTTGTTATGCCCCTTGCCATGTAACAATTTTGTAATGAGAAATAAGGTTAACAGGCTTTTATTTTCTCAAAAATAGAAGTATCATTCATGTTTTGTCTAAGTACCAGGTAATGTGTTGGGTAAGCATTGTGATGTTGTTATTATTATTGATGTAAAATTGCTCTCTGGAGACTTAAAACACTCTTTTCTTTAATTAAAAAAATAGAAGGAAAAATTGGCAATAGCAGTCATTGTGGCTTGTGATTAAAGAGTACTCAAAGAAACTATAAGTGTGATTTTTGCTATAACATTGACCATAGAGGACAATCATGATTAATGTGGAACTGACTGGCAGAAATATCCTTGGTCAGGGTATTTTTATGGTTTTATACTGAAAATCATTAAGTAATGTTCAAAAATTTATCTACTATATTTATGTATATTTTGTCTTTTAGGGCATACAGGACGATTATTGAAATCTCTGTGTTTCACCAGTCTATCATTTCTGCTGCTGCACATCATCTTTCAGATTACAATAAACAGTCTTGAAGCTGCAAAAACTATTGAACCTGGTTTTAACTGTGAGTAAAACATTTTAGTTTTTATTAGCTTTTTAAATGTCCAAATGCTTCAGTTTGAAAGGCAAAGGGTTGATAAGAAGGCACTTAGCTTTGTGCTCCTATGGGTTTGCAGCTTGCTTTTGTTTTCCAGCTTTTTACCTTAAAAATTACTGTTAGTAAGGCAGGAAGACTAGAAGGGCTTAAGAGAGAAAAGAAATTTTTATGTAACTATTACATACGTATGTGTGTGTGTGTATAACTACTTTTTTCCCACCAGAGATGCATTTTCTTTGAGTTTTCTACTGACTATTGGTATGTCTTCATCTTTTAGGCTTTCTCAAAATCACTTCAGAAACTGAGGAAACTACTCATTTGTGTAATTAGATCATAATTCAGTGAATTAGGAGTAAAATGAAATAAAGTAACAAACCTCCCTCTATCCATGTATTATGCTCCTCTCTAGCATAACTCTCTTTAGTTTTTAATTTAATTTAACTTTAAATATTGATTCCAAAACTTCTATTTCTAAACAGTCTCTTTCTTGCCTGTGTTGTATGGGAGGAAGGATTTTCAATTTTTCATTTATGTGTAAGCTCTACTTAAAATATATTGCATGACATTTTGTATCTTCCTCTCTCAGGAAATGTTGTTCAATAATTCAGAAAACAAACATTCTTTATTGTGCAGAAATTAATTAAAATATCTATCTAGTGATTTAGATATATAACCTCCAGGTAGAAACTATTTGTACTTGTCTTACCATGGTTATATTTAACATTTAAACCTATCAACTTACCTTTGATAAATGCCCATTTAATTTATCACAAGGTATGCTGCTGCCACTTGAGTAAACAGTTGTACTACAATTCAACACAAAACCCCTTATGTGATGTAAAGGATTTGACTTAAATAACAAAATCCTAAGGAAACTTGAAGTGAGCATTACCATTTCACCTTTAGCTTAAACCATTTCCTCAAGTAAAAGGCATAATTGTGTTCATGAAATACCAGTTTCACCTGGAATATCTTGAGCTCTGTTGGTTCAAATCAGGCCTTCAGAGTCTAAAAATATCCTTTCTTTTTTTTTTTTTTTCCCCTGAAAATATATATTATTCACTGAGTGAGCTGGATTAATTGTTTTCCATATGTGTTTAATGTTCTTATGACTATAAAGACATAATTTTTACTTAGATAGGAGTAATTGCATCATTTAGACAACATTTGTATGAGTAGAGAGTTCCAAGACAGAGTTGTGACCACTAGCTTTTTCCTCCTTTTATGGTGGGAACCAGGGACTGCAGTGGGAATTAAAAAAAATTATTTCATCCTGAAAAGCCCACTCTTTGAGATTAAATGTACCATTTTTTACTGTTTATTCACAGTTGTTGAGTGTAGCAGCTCCTCTTTCAGCTGCCATTAGTAACCATCTCCTTACTTGGGGCCTCACAGGGTAGTGGGTATAGCTGTAGGAGTGCATTAAGTGTTATCAGATTGCTCTCTGACACCAAGGCCACCAGACATGACATTCCCACACACTCACCATTAAGCTCTTTTTGCCTCCTGAGTGCAAAGAGTGGTTTGAAGTTGCCTATTGGGAATGTTATTTGTCCCAGAGGAACACCCAAATTGTGCCTGAGTTGTTTGGGAAAGAAGTTGGTTGACTAAAGTTGTTCCAAGAGTTTTTGAACTGTTTAGCAACAAGAAATATTCAGCTGTTGAATTTCACTGCCTGAATACTGAGTAAACTGGCACCATTTTGTTTAGTGGTATGGTTATAGTCAGTGAGATCCAGGGGAAGTTGATAAAAAGGGCAATCTGATACTGAAAAGGGCATTGCTGGACATCCAAGGTGCTGAAGGAGAAGTTAAAGACTGTTGTGAACGTAGGGGCTAGAAAAGGCCAAAGCGTTTGCTAGGTCAGGGAATAAGGTCACTTATTGTCATTTAAGGACACCAGAACTTAGATGTTACTGTGTGGGAGAGGGGAAGACAGAATTCCCTCTCCGGAAAGCACCTTGGGAGTACTTCTGCTTATAACAATGCAGTGACACAGCCCCACTGGTTTCCTGTCCCCCAGCCATATGAAGAGTGCTGTACAAAACCGACTGCCAGATGTGGGCTAAGCCATAGCTGGAGAAATGACAGCACTTCACCCATGGCTTCTGCACAGTGTTATGATCTCTGCATTTTAGATTTGCTGTTAATGTTTATCCAACTCTTTTTGCTCAATAAGAAGTTCAGAAGTGTAGACTGGGAGATTGATGTGTTCTGTTTCTCTATCCAGACCCAGATCCACTATTAATAAAACATTTTTTACAGCTACAGTCTTTTCTGATGCTTATCATTAGGAAATTTTTCTTCCATTAGTCAAAATATCCTGTCTTCATCCTTCAGCCTGATGTAGAAGTAAAGAAAAACTTTCCATTAGTCTTTATGGTTACCCATTTTGTATTTGAAGGCTGCAGTCACATTTGTTGTATGTTCTCTTTTCTCACATTCTCTTCTATTTACACAACCTCAGCCCCTTCAAACTTTCTTCATGCATCGTGTTTTCTAGGAAGGAGATTATTCTTATAGTTCTTGATTTACTTCTGTTTTCTCCAAGTTTTTTCAGGTATTTCTTGAAGCTCAGTGTCCAAAGCTAGTCACTATTTTAGCTGATATACTGAAATATAACAATTACCCAAGTAATTGGTCATACTCCCTATTTATGAATTACTGTATGGTACTTTTTGCAATTGTCTCACACTTTTTATTTATGATTCACTAAATCCCACAAATCCTTTTCTTCAAAATAGACCATTTTTTTTTCGATTCCATGTTTGTGTAGGTGAGTATTCTTAAAGTATAGTGGAAGTTGATACTTGCCCATTTTTTTTCCAGAAAGTTTTATTTATCAGGACTGCTCTCTCTCCTTGTTTGGTAGTGGTTTCTCTTATAGAGGCCTTCTGCAATAACACCTTTGAGAGGTTTTGGATAAATAAATTTTTGGGTTTTCCTTTAAATTTAATATTTGTTTTGATTTTGATGGAATTGTAGTATGTCCCCAAGTTCAAGTAAATTATACCATAAAAGGAGCTAGAGGATGTTATGGCAGGTGCCCTCTTAATTATCTTCCAAAGGTCATGGGAGTCTGGGGAGGTCCTGCTGACTGGAAGCCAGACAGTGTTTTCCAATTTACAAAAAGGACATGAAGGAAGATCCAGGAATCTACAGACCTGTTATTCTAACCTCTGTTCCTAAAAGAAGTATGAAAAAGATTAAATTAGGTACTACTTAAAGGCATTTAAAGGACAATGCAGTCATCAGGCACAGTCAATACAGGTTCACAAAAGGAAACTCCTGTTGACCTAATTTGATATCCTTCTGTAGTAAACTCACCTGCCCAGTGGATGAAGGGAAGATGGTGGATGTATTTTTCCTGGATGTTAGTAAGGCTTTTGATACTGTTCTCCTGGAAAAATTATCCAGTAGTTTCAAGATGTGCTTGGTTGATAAACTGGCTGAAGGGCAGGGCTCAAAGGGTTGTGGTGAATGGGGCCACGGGACCTTCAGGGCCCAATCCTAGGGCCAGTCCTGTTTTCAAAGTATTTTTATCACTGATCTGGATGCAGGAGTTGAATGCACCATTAGGAAGTTTGATACCAACAATAATCAAAGTAGGAGGTGATGTCTGGGACGTGATGACTTGCAGAGGCCTTTGTGTAGTTAATCTAACTCCTGGCAACTTCAGAAATAGGTGAGAGGGCAGGATAACATTGTTGGCAAACTCTGTAGGTTAGTTTGTCTCAATATTTTCAAATGCCAATTTTATGAATCAAAAGATCATTTTCTGGTTTTAGTTTTTCTTTTCACACTGCTGTATTAAAGCCTCTGATAATATTTTCATTTTGGTAACAGAAACACTTGAAAAATGTTTAAATAAGAGGTGTGATAAAGACTATCACCTCTTAAACCTTATACAGTTATAGTTTCATTTTGGAAGTGAAGAACAACTATCCTTTTATATCTAGAAGCAGTTTTATTTGGGCCATCTGCAAACACAAACCAGACGTACAGAATTTCAGGTCCCTTTCAAAATATTCTTCTGTTATCCTGGTCTTACATAATTCAAAATCAGTTTAGGATAATTCCTGGAATGTTTAACTTCTTTGATTTGTTATCTTTCTCATCTGCCTCCTCTTTCAGAGTTCATGTACCTTCTTTTTCAGGATACAGGCTACAAAATGCTACAGCATTCTCTAAATTATGTTGGTCTGCTGATAGAGGTGTTTAAATGTGTTTGGCCAACAGAAGGTTCCTGTTTCTTAAGCACTAGCACTAGCTTAGCACTAATAAAATTTTGCTGTTAGTAGTCTTTATTTAGCTCAATGAAAGATTTCTGGTTAGCCACAACTTGAGTGTGTGGAACTAACATTGAATATCTCCCAGATAGAGAAAGGGAAAAAATAATACTGAAAGGGTGAGCTGGGCTAATCTCAAACCATCAAGAGCTACGTAATTAGTCTTGTCTCACTGATATCTCCATATAATAGACAGTATGATTTTGAAGTATAGCAGTATTCAAGCAGTAATAGAATTTCATTATTAAGTTTGTATTTCTGATGGAATAAAATTCTGATCATTAGATTAGGTAACATTTTTTGAGTATAGAATCCATTAGGCAGGCAATTGAAGATGAGATCACAAGGTAATAGTTGCATTCTCCAGAATGCACAGTCTGGATCTTTCCTAGGATTAGTTTTAAACATTTTTAAAAATGGCAATATCACTAGCGGAAATGTTTTCCACAATGTTGATTTTAAACTTTACTTCCAGTAAATCAGTACAATTATTCCTCATCATAATACTCTGTAAGGATACACACTGTAAGGGTATCTTCTTGTGTTTAGTCAGCCTTTAAAATAAGTCTGGTTTCTTTTCCCCTAATTGTAGTGATGTACATCCATTTCTTACTTTGTGCTCCTCTGTCATCTTTTGGTCTTGACTTCTGTGAATGAATCTGCTGAAATGCTTTTTCTTCCAGAACAGTGTTCTTGTTCATGAGAAATGCAACTTAGAATGCTTTAACCACTCGCTAATTAAGTTTGTAGTCAATGTTTGTAAGAATACCAAAAGGAACATTTAAGGTATTTCTGGATATTTTCCTTATACATCACATAAATGAAATGATGGAATTTAAATAGATACTTTGACATCCTTCTACAGACTTTCTATGAATCTTTGTTTATTGTACCTCCTTGGAGTGCTTTATTTGCAAAATGGCTATCTGCAGAAAAAGGGGGAATAGATTTAAAGCACCAAGTTGCCTAGATAGCTTCTCTGTTAGATCATGGGAACTAAAATCAGATAATTCTCTGTCCCTGGTATGCCATGGTGAATGTCAAACAAATGCATGCCACCATTGATGAATCATAATAACTTTCTGCTTTAGATAAATTTTGAAATGATTTCTTGGCTTAAAAGACCATCCTGTGTTTGCATTACTACCAGCATGTCCCTGAGGTATTTTGTTATATTAGGAAGCAGCAATACCCAGTACAAATAAATTATGTTTCACCATTTATTGAAAGCTCAGGCTTAGGACGATAGCTGACCTTTCATAGGAATGAATAATTACTATTTCCTATATATCTGGTGGGATTTCATGCCTTTTATACCCTCCTGAATATACTTTTAAGGTTGTGCTGATTTTGTTAAGTACTGCTTTGGTTTAGGTTCTTGTTTATTGTTGGATTAATTAACTCACTGGAAGTAAAGATGCTGCTTTTGTTTATAAAGGAAAAAAAATTAAAATATTTCATACAGAGTTTCATATTTCTATTTCAAAGGTAGGTGTCAGGTGCATGCCAGTCTTTAAAATACCATGACTTCCTGGCCCAACTCCTGCCTGGAGTCTGAGTGTATCTCATGGCCCCTTGTTGGCTGTTTTGACACATCATTTCATGAGAGACTGCAAAGGAAACACATATTTTTAAAATATTGGAAATTTAAAATACTCTTTTATGAAAAAAAGATTCTGACAATTTTCTATTAATTTTCTATAGTTTTGAAAATTTTAACTTCAA
Source organism: Rhadina sibilatrix (assembly GCA_013400275.1). Classification (NCBI taxonomy): domain Eukaryota; kingdom Metazoa; phylum Chordata; class Aves; order Passeriformes; family Phylloscopidae; genus Rhadina; species Rhadina sibilatrix. The sequence goes on along the minus strand of VWYO01015260.1, from coordinate 109,169 downwards.
AATTACTGCTTCATATTAAATGAAATTAATCTAAATAGCATTAAGAAAATTAGTAAGTTTATTGTAAGAAGCTTCTGAGCAGAAGCTCAGAAGTAAGCAAAGTAAGAATTTTTATACTGAAAAGGTCATTATGTCCTCTCCAATGGTTTTGCTTACCAAAATAAAAGTAACAGTTACCTTCATTAAAGAGTGCTCTAGCACTTACACCCTAGGCAAAACAGCTCATTCTTCCCTAACAAACACATCCATATCTCAACCAGGCAAATGCTTAAGGCTCTTTCCAAACAACTGGTTCAGCTGCAAATTGAGATCTTCAGTCCCCTCACTGTTTGTGCATCATACACTTTCTTTTTTGCTTAGTGAAATCTATATTTCAATGTTTTTCCAATAAAAGTGGGCCTTGTCTTGCAGAACATCTACATTTTAATCGTATTTTTTGTGTGTCATCTCAAAGGTTATAATCTTGGCCAAAATCTGAGCAAAAAGTGATGCCTTTAAACATCTAAGAAACAGTTCATTCTGTTATCACAGAAGTCACCAGATTGTACTTGTGTGGTTTCTGTATAAGCGGCAAGAGGAGAAGGTTCAGAAATGGACTCCTGTTTCAAGAACTGTGGAATATCCAGTACAGCAAAGCTTTTATAGGATGAAACAACCAGCTGTAGCACTGCAGAAGAATCAGAGTAACCTTTCATTGAGAGGATATCTATTTTAAAATCAATATTGTCTGAGCCTATGATGTCTATGACAGCCAATATAATACACATTTAGTCCAGACTTTTAGCTAGATGAGTTCCAGAGTGGTGAGTGGTACCTGAGTGGGAAAAACAATTTTTAAACCAATATTTTAATAGAAGAGATTATACAGGTGCTTCATGCTGTCCAGCAAGACTGATAACACTAAATTCAATAATATAAAAGTCCATTTTTAATGGAATTCAGATGCCTACCTATTTTTGAAGTCCTGAACTACAGCTGTTATTAATTGTTAAATCAGTACAGACAGCCAGTTACCTGGAAAGTCTATTTGTTCAGGTTTTATGAAAGATAAGTGTTGTGATTTAACCCCACATGGCAACTACATACTACACAGCTGCTTGCTCCCCCTACCTACCAGTGGGATGGAGAGGAGATTCAGGGAAAAAAAGGTAAGAAAAAGCTCAAAGCTCATGAGTTGAGGTAAGAACAGTTTAATAATTTAAAGAAAGTAAACTACTACTACTGCTGCTGCTTCTACTAATTTTCCTGAAGGAAAAAAAAAAAGAAAAAAAAGAAAAAAAAGAAAAGAGAAAAATAAAACTCAAGAAACACAAGTTTCACAGACATAGACAAAATAGAATTGCTCTTCACCTACTGACCAATGCTCAGCCTATCCCCAAGCAGCAAACAGTCCCTTCCAGCCAACTCCCCAGTTTATCTACTGGACATGACAATCTGGGGTATGGAATGTCCCTTTGGTCAGTTTGGGTCAGCTGTCCTGGCCGTGCTCCCTCCCAGCTTCTTGTGGACCTTCTCACTAGCAGAGCATGAGACACTGAAAAGTCCTTGATTTAGGGTAAGCACTACTTAGCAACTACTAAAACATCAGTGTGTTATCAACATTATTCTCATAATAAACCCAGAACACAGCACTGTATCAGCTACTAGGAAGAAGATTAACTCTATCCTGGCAAAACTGGGACAGTCAGTTACTTTTTGTGGTTTGGCTTTGTGTAATGTCCTCAGCAAACTCTGTGAAGCTTCATTGCATATATTACTAGCAGGATGCTAAAGCCTGAGGACATGAGAAGCAGGTGAATAGAATTTTATAAAAATCAAAGCTAATTGTGGAAATTTTTTTATTAAAAGTCAATATATGAATATGGTCCTACTTAGCCAAAGCAGTTAAGACTATCTCTTGGTGACATCTGCCCAGTGTCATCTGGATTGAAAAAACCCTGCTTTGACTTAGCTTGTAAAATCCTCTAAGAAGAAGCTTTTCCTCTTTTATTTGTACCTCCCAACCTGTGGCAGGAGTCAGCTGGGTGACTCAGGGCTTATGGAGATACCACAGTTTACAGAATAAGGAGAATAAGATTTCCTCAGAGCTTCCCTCTTATCAGCCACTATGCCTGCAGAGTAATGAGTTACAAAGCAGCCAATGGCCATTTGTCCAGATCTCCACTGAGAGACAGAAAATCTCAGAATCTCTGCTGAGATTAGTAAGAGTGGTGCATACAAGGATTGAAATAGAGATGAAGCTCCTGTTAGGCTATTTCACATGGCAAATACCTCTGAAAACCTAGGAGATGACAGAAAGGCAGGAGACTTGACTTTAAGGAAATAGTATTTCCTATCACGCTCTGGTTTCATCACATACTGTTTCTTGCATAGGTGATGTGCAGTGTCTGAGACAAGAAATACAAGAATAATAAGGAACTTCCCTGTGGAGTCATGAAGAGCTTGAGACTAAAAAGAATGCTTAGCTGTAAAAATTGCAGTGAGATCCAGATGTGGTGGCACAGATATAGTCATTATACTGGGTCCTAGAAAGGTGTGTGGTTGGTTGTACAGTGTTACCACTGACCATTTCCTATTGTCACTTCAGTGATTTGTTCAAGAGTCAAGAATGTTTAACATGTGGAACACATCCAATGAGAAACTTTTAATTAGTCAAAGGTGTTAGCCTATCTTTTTTGTCTCAACAGAAACTTACAACAATAGCTTATTCTGTATATGTATTCTGTATATTCTGTATATTCTGTATATTCAGTGCACACTGGATGTCATTGTTTCTTCAACACTTTTCATGCAGGTTTATGTAGCCAAGAAATTTATGACTGGGGAAACAGAAGCTTCTGTAATTGCTTCTTAGGCATGTATGATAAGTCCTGCCTAATTTCCTGCTGGGTGTTACTACTTAACAGTTTGGAAAGTCAGTGTTCATTGTACTTATGGAGCCTTTATTTCTGGACTCACAGGCTGCCATGTGAAAACTGAGCCATATTCTTGGGAGTCACTTCGAGGCATGGTACATAACGTTTTTGTGTAATGGATGTGATTCTGCTGTAATGATGTTGGCATACTTGTTTGTGTTCGACTGTTCAAGAGAACCTGATGTAGGAGATGATCCTTCTCACTGCCACTCACAGTTTGTACTTTTGACAGTCAGAATTGCATTGGAGAGAAGACCTGTGAAACTGCTGGGTGGCCCATGGGGCTGTGCAGCTTCTTTCTGAAGCTGGTGAACTTTGGAAAGTATTGCAAAGGTGCACCCAAAGAAGCACCCAGTGTACCTGCTGATGCTGTGATGCAAACTGGGACAGTTCTCTTTTTAGTGTTCCAGTTGTAGCTAGGATGACTGCAGTGTGGCCATTTGTGTCAGCTTGTTTTAGGGGCTGTTTGTAGGAGAAATAGAGCAGCTGTTTTCTGTCTCCCTCTGTCCTCTTAAAGGAAGAAGCAACAGCAGCAAACACAAGCAAGAAATCAAGGCCAGCTGTGAAGGAGAAGGCACTCAATAAAACTTGAATAGATGAGACAAGAGCAGAATGTATGTGTGAAGGAAATAAAAGCAGAAGAGAATAACTGTTTGTTGATTTATAGTCGGGGTTAGTGCTGTTAGTAAATGAAGGCGCAAATGTGCGGCATAGGATTCTATATTTTTGTAAGTAGCCACTTGTTTGCTTGTCCCTTGGTTGTATGTTTAACCTTTATATGAAAAGCTTATCAGTGTACATTGTCAACTGCTTTGAAGTTCCAAGTTACTATAAAACCTGTTTTCCACAATATGAAAAGTTCTTGAAGACAACAAAACCAGAAATTGGCTGCTCAGATGATTACAGTGAAAAAACTTGTCAACAGGATCAGACCCTTACTCTAACCCCAGGTTATCATGGTTCATTGGCAGAGTTTGGCTGTAGCAGAATGAGGTATGTCAGGACAGCACCACAGTGCTTTAGCAACCAGCATCTCTGGGCTGGTGTAGGGACCATGATGAAATGTTCCCTTGTTGATTATTCAAATCACTGTAATATAAATATTTTACTTGGGAGTCTTACTGGAGTATTACTCTTTGGAGTAGGAAACTATATATTTGTGTGCTGGACATTGTTTAGACAAATACTTTCCACTGAGAATAAATATTTCACTTTATTTCTGGGGATCTGTCTCTTCTGTTTGGCTGTTTACATCATTAAGGATTGCTCTTCATCACGTAATCGTGTTGAATATTTTGAGAAAACCTGATTCCTTAGTGTGATGCTGTGAGCCTTTGCATGTGCTCGTACCCACATTGCAAGTTTGTGAGGGGTTGGTCCCTGGGTCAGAGCCCTTAGGCTTGATCCTTCTGCACCTCTTGGTGATTTACGTCAGCAGCTGGAAAGCAAACAGCAAATCCGAGTTGAGATGATGACAGCTGCTCACCGCAGCCACTCTGCCACGGCTGGACCACCAGCTGGGCATCTCAGCTGCAGGGATGGGCCAGGTGCTGTGTCTGGGGATGGCAGCTCTGATGGGCCATCCCTGGCAGTGCAGCACCCCACTGGGTGGGCTTCCATGGGCACTGTGGGCTAGGGGCTGCTCTGGACAAAAATCAGGTCTTGAGTAGAGGGTAACCTCTAATTGAAAGGGCTGAGTTTACTGAGCCCTTCATGGAAGTTGTGACATAAAGCAAACCACCCTGTAAAACAAAGCAAAAAGCATTGCTCAAATAGGGCTTGGACCCATCAGGAAAAAAAAGGTTTTCTTGATGGGATTGCACTTGAAATGCTTTGTTGGGCTCTCCTGCATCAGTGTGTTAGAACACAGTCCTAAACCTGGGTCAAATACAATCAAAACTTGCATGCTTTGAGTTTACTTCCAAATGGAAAATCTGTCTTAAAATTCCCTCCAAGTTCTGCCAGCTATACAAGTCTAAATCAGTAACCACACAGGACGCCAGAAAGTACCTTACAACTTTTGCATAAACAATGTTCAGCACATCTGTCAATGCTTACTCTTAATAAAGAGCAAAAAGACTAAAAACAATTCTGTTACACTCACAAAGGGTGAAAAAGTATCCTTTACATCTCTGGAAGGAGGAGAACTCTGAATTTTGAGGGGCAGACTTAATTTCCAAAGTCATAAACATCCCCCTTTTGTTTCATTTTAACTCTTGCATTTTTTCCTGATATCTAGGTCTGGAACATATGTATATACATGTATGAATCCACATACACTGTGTTTGCTGATGAATTTTATCATACTACATTTCTTTAGTGGTTTGTTTAAAGCAATCAAGAAACTGGATTTCAGAGATGTTACAGTCATCATCTAGACTGAAACCAGAAAGATTTTCATTAGCAAGTGTAGTAAATGAAAAATATTTCATGAAAAAACTGTAATCCTATTTTATGTGTCTAGAAATAGGGAGAGTAGAACACATTATCTTTCAAAGTGATTAAGAGAATGAACTTGAATTTCAGCTGTCACTAGATATCATTGACTGCAGCTTTTAAAACTGAAAACAAGTAAACACAGTTTTCACACTGAAGTAGTGTAAAACACTCAAAAGCATGCACTCCAGCGAGTGGCTGTCAAAAGCTTTAGTAAGTTTTTTGGGGTGTAGAACAGTGTATGGAAGTAGTTCCTAAAGGAAATCAAGAGTAACGTAGTTCAGAGTACATTAATTAGTCATTAATACCTGTATAACTGTATATTTAAGTATATAGTCCTGCATTTTAAAAGAAGATAGCCAGCCCCCAGTACAGAGGACACAGTGATAAGATCTGGTAGCATATTATGTTCTTGTGGTCACATATCACCTTACCTACAGTCACTATGGTCAAAAAATAAATAGCGAATTGTTTTTCATGGTGGCACACAAATTCTTTTTGGCACACAAATTTAGAATGTTGAAATGCAAAAGGATGATTTTTAACTCATCCTTTAGAGCCAGCAGTTTGACCTTGTCATGGGGTTGTGTCCATGCAGTTTGTTAGTGATGCCACAGTTGGCTACATAGCAAATTCCAGGAAATTCCTCTTTTTTCTAGACCCCACAAATTTGTCTGTGAATAATGTAATGTTTCACAAGAGGACTCATGTTCTTACCTTCACCGTAGACAAGTCAAAATACCCAAATTATACCCAGAATAGGCTCAATTGTACAGTCTAGCAAATTGCCATCATTCTAAAAATACAGTCCTTAATTTAGGTGCCAAACTGGATTTTAATCCTAAAAAAATCTTACATACACCTGGAAGATGTGGTGGTCTAGTGGTAAGTAAACACAACTGCAATGTGAAACTTGTGGAATTGCAAAGACATACTGGTGCAAGTCCTACAAGCACCATCCCTGGAAGAGTTAAAAAAACCCCATATGGATATGGCACTTGAGACGTGGTTTAGTGGTGAATGTGCTAGTACTGCTGCTGATGGTTGGATCTGGTAATCTTAAAGGTCTTTTCTAATCTTATTGGTTCTATAAATTGGTGATTCTGTGATATCCCAGACAAACATGGCGAGAAAAAAAACATAATTGGAGCTGATGCTGTTGTGCTGGCAACAATTCCAGCTTTGTAAGTTACTGATCTCCCAGTTCTCATTATTTCAGAGATGAATATTTACATAGTTATCTATATTCTTGACTATCTGATGTTTTATGTTTGACTAAGAATAAAGTACAGGACTGGAAGAAACACTAACAATCAGTGCTGTGTGAAGGGGACAAGAGATGCCTTTTAAGCTGCTATCAGATTGTGCTCAGCTTCTCTCTGTTTATATAAACACACATGCACATTTTCATCTTGAGAGGCCTCATTCATTACAGCAGGAACTTTTTTAAGTTTTAGTGCTACACAGCAACCTGTGCAATTTCAGGAGTCAGGCTGATTGAATTACCCAATTAGACAACATTGCTAGGTGGGGGAAGAGGACGTCTCAGCACCATTTTTTCAATAAAATTCCATGAAATTGTCCAAGGTTTAAAAAACTGTAAGTACCAATGTGAAAGTAAAATGTGCTCTAGTGGTCAATAGCATAGAAGCTCAACTTCTTTGACTCCAAGAAGGGGACTTCCAAAAATATGCACGGACCGGGCAAGATTACAGGGGATGTAATACTTTGAGATCTAACAGGGGGGGAAAAAAAAAAAAAAAAAGGAACCAGGGTTCCTATTAGCAAAATGGAAATAATGTTAATACTGTTATCCACAGGAGTAAATAACTGTTTTCTGCAGAATGGAGATAGTGAGCAAGATTGATTTGTTGAACTTGCAGTTCTTGGTCAGATGCTCAGGAAATAGGCAGGAGGAGTGGATAAAAGACAGCAGAAGGGAAGGTCAGCAGATGGACATGAATGTTCAGAATCCATAGTGGGCTTGCTTTTCTGAAGTCCCTGAGGCTGCTACTCATGCAGTTATTGCCTCAGCAAGGTTTTGGGGGAGGGAATAAATAATTTTTAGCTACTGCACTGAATTAAATAAAATCTTCAGTTTCCAGTAATACCTGTAAGTGCCATTAAAAAAATTATGCAGCTTTTGAATGAAAATTTCTAGGAATTGGCAGAGATCAGGTTTGTCTTGCTGACATGTAGATGTGAGCCATGGTTCTGCCCAGTGTAGCAGTTCTACAGCCATGCTGGACTGGACCCCTCTTCTGCTACTGTACTCCCATCATATAGTAATTTTATGAAGGCTTTTAACCAAAATAAATTTCAGCTCATGAAACTGCATTGCCTTGAGAGTGAAATACCATCTGTTCATTACAATCCTGCTCTCTCAACAGCCTTTCCACAAGTTAGATTACACAACACCTATGACACATGAAGATTTTGAGATTGTTTTTATGACTTTTCATATCCCCACTGAAACATTGTCAGAATTCTCTCATATATATGATAAAAAGGAAAATCTTGAGCAAGGAAGTTTAGAAGAATCCAAATCCACATAAAACAAAGGTTGGAATGCTATTAAGAGTTCCATGAACATCTGGAAAAAGTCAAAGATGGGTTTCCATATCTATTCTATGTCTTTTTGGATAACAATAGGAAAATGATATCACATTTCCCTTCATAGTTCACAGTTCCTGTTATTTTTTTTTTAGCGATAGTAAAGAGTGAAAGGTTCTATAACAGCAGCTGCGGGAATGGACAGTAAATATTGTATTTTATTGGTGGCTGATGCATTAAGTCAGAAGGTAAAAATCAGCTTCTGTGTTTTGCTATGTAATTTTCTTTTGCTTTGTAATCTTTCTGCAGAAGATTTTACATTTTAGGTAGTGGCAGCTCTTGATTTCAAAGATTTCTCAAAACTTGGTTGAAATATCAGAGGTTTTTTTTTCATTTTGGAAATGCTGAGTGCCAGCAATGTAAAATTCACTTAATTTATTCTTTTTTGCAAGAGTTAAATTTTGTTGTACAGTAACACATATATTGTAAACACTGTCAGATATTTATACTTTACTAGGGTATTAAGTAAAGAATATTTAGCTTTAAATAAACATTTCATTAGCTGAGATTGACATGTCCTGGAAGTCATAAAAGTGATGCTGTATATATCATTGTTGGTGCTACAGCAGCACACTGCAAAGATGTACCACTAGTGCTGGGTAAGCGAGAGACAACTGTGTACAGGGTAGCTCTGTGTTTCCTAAATGCACTAAATTTTTCCTTTTTTTTTTTTTTTTTCCCTGAGAAANACTAAATTTTTTCTTTTTTTTTTTTTTTTTTCCCTGAGAAAAAAGGAAATAAAGATTTCTGAGAATAAAGAAAGGTTAATATGTGGCTTGCGAGACATTATGCTAGGTCTCCTAGGATTTGTCAATAGGATTTTGGTATTTAAAATAAAATAAAAGCCTACCAGATCATGAAAAATGGGATAAATACTTCTCACTTGCTCTGCTTCCCTGTCTGTCTTCTGCATGTCACACAGTGACTGCATTTATCTAAAACTTTCACTGTTGGGTTCTCTTTTCTGAGTCAGGATCACTGCCAAAGTGATCTCATGTTTATAGAGGGTGGGTGTTTTTTTTGTTTATGTTGCTGTTTGTGGTACAAATAGCTACTTTCACCTTGGAGTTGTATCTTTTTTTGGCTGTGTTTGATTCTGAGGTAGTAGCCTCTATATTTGGGTCAATGATCACAAAATTTGGCTGCTGTGATTTTCTATTAATATTAATAAAACCACCCATCCCCCTAGCATATGGGATGCAGAAGACACTGCTCAGCAAGCTGTTATAAATCTCAAAAAGGTTTATGAGCTGAAAAAATTGAGTTTGGAGAGGGGAATGTAGAGTCCGTAATTTCCAAATGCTGATGCTAAATCCATTCAGATGTAAATCAAACCCATCAGGAGCATTCTACTCTTTAGATACTTTATCCTAACATGTGTTTGCTCATTATTCCTTCCTCAGTTGGAGGTTGTATATGAAAGCTGTTTAAATGCACTAAATAATGTATTCCTATGAAGAAGATTAGTATATTTTGGAACTCAGAACTGGAAACAAAAAGTTAGGTAATATTTCATTATAAATAACAATGTGAGTAGGTTTTTTGGGGGGCCGGGGGGTTGAAATTCTTAGTTCAGGATGTGGATAGTTAGGTCATAATCTCTCTGGATATTTCCCAGTATTTGGCTACGTTTTAAATGATCTCTCTAACTGGAAACCTTGTGCTTCTTTGTGTCGAGTAGAGTCAAATAATCTTGGCTTTGAAATGAATAGTGTTCACATACGTTTACATATGTTCACATACATTTCATAGGTTTTCATATGTTCACATACATTTCACCTGGAGATTTGTTATAATTGATGTGACAGTATCTCACCTGATGCTTCTGTTTTAAACTTCATCACATTTGTTGTACACTGAATTAGAATGTTAGAATTATGTTAGAATTTTTGTGGCTCCATCTACCCTTTGCTATTTTGGGAGAGCTCTGTGGTCTGTCTCTGCTGTTGCTCTGTCTTGGGAATTTAGTGTTGCTTTTCTGTTAAATCATTGGCATTCAGTTATATATACCCATATTTTTATATATATATACCCATTTTTAATTCTGGTTCTTGGGATTTGTGACAATTTCACTTTGTGCTATCAGGCATTTGTTGATATCTACAGTATCTGTGTGGAAGTTCTAAAACACTGTAGCCTCTGTGGAATGATGATAATGAGGTTGAAATCTCTCATCAAATAATTTACTAAAATCATTATTAGAAGATCTCTTTAAACAGAGTGATAGCTAAACTCTGTTCAAATGCCAAAGTCTAATACTATCTTACACAAATGAAATAAAGAAGATCAGGATCGGGTCTTATGCCATTATCCCAGCTCTTAAGAAGTTAGACTGGATTCTGTCAGCAAATGTCATCATGGCTGTGCAGACAAATACCAGTGATGGAAGAACACATTCAATTCAAGATTGATGTGCTTTGACCATGGAGAGTTCAAACTCCTTGTTGCATGAGAGATTGAGCAGTTGCTGGGATAAAAAGAAGATTTTCAAGTTTCTTTGCACAGATTGCTATTTCCTATTGTGGCCCACCAACCACCTACCCTTGAGCACACCTTGCCTGCCACACCTTGATAGGAAACTTTTCTGCATGTGAATGTTTACTTCTTACTAAGACAAATTTAATGAGCCAGTGACCTACTTTCTAATCTGTTTTCTTACCTTGATGCTTCTATTGGTCCCTGCAAGGGCAGATTTCATAGACCTATCTCAAGGGCCTTCTTGGAGACTTCCTCTTCAATTTATCATGTCCTGATTCTCTGTGTTGCTCAGTGGTTGTTTTCTGGTAGAAGGTACAGCATTTCACCAGCACAAGTCTTATAGGAAGTAAGACTCCAAAAGACTTATAGTGATACACAAAAAAATCAAGCAGTAGGGCACCAATTATATAAACATGTAATGACTTGAATAAACATTATAAAATTTTATCTGAAATACGTATCTATCTGCAGATGTTCTCAGCTGTGGATCTAATATGCTTCTGATGTAGATTCTGCTTGTTCCTAAACAGGAGCTTCCTCTTTCACCAGGGTCATTTTCCAGTTCCTCAGCAAAGGCAGTGAATTGGCCTTTCTCAGCTTACTTGGCTTTTATCAGGTACGAACCTTGACAGAGGATTGTTTTCCACATCCATGTTCATTCACTGGAGGCAGCGCAGTAACAGATGTAAGAAGATGTACAGAGTACATCAGGATCCGTTTCCTTTTCAGTCTGTAAAATCACTTCCTTTTGTGTAATCTTGTACCATTATCTCCACTTGTCATACAATGCAAATTTCTAAGCTGGCCAATTGCTTTATTTGTGTGTCAAACAGAGGGCAACCTCCATGGAGGTGGCATTCATTAACTGTGTCTATGTTCAATTAGCTCAACACATCTTTGCATGCAGTATTCAGATTTCTTCTGAAGTGCATTTCCTTTTACAGTGACGAATGTGTGCTGTGTACACCCTCCCTCATCCTTTGGCTTGTTGCAATAATGGGATACCTATTTTTTCTCCCTTTGCTTGCATTCCTACCTATGGTTCCTGCTTCCTGCTTCCTGAGATCAGCAGGAGGCCTTCCAACGTGAACACTTCTCACATAAATGCAAATGCTACTGCTAGCTTGTTTGTCAATAAACATCTGACCTGCATATTTTTGTGGCCTCTTTCTGTTGACACTGAAAGAATCTCTTGAAAATGAAGTAAATAAAAATATATTTAGTCTCATAATCTTATAGTCCTGATACCACTGCTTGGCAAATCCACTCTTCTCCCAGTGGCTCACTCCAAAGGCTCTCAGGACATTTCCAATGTTTTAGAAGTACAAAGAGGTCCTAAATGTCAGGTTTCAAGGCATTTGGGAACAGCAGTGAAAAAAATCTCTCTTCTTCAGTGACTTCCAGTACAAATGGGGAAAATAGCATGGAGAGAGGAAGAGATGTGCTGTGCAGTAAATCAAGAAGTCATTATTTGTTAATTTTCCCACTTTAGACAAGATTTGAGCTCCTGGAGGAGCTTCTCCAGGACACAGCCATTCTGTCAGGCCAGCTTCAAACAGGAAAGAATAAGAGAGAAGATTTGAGAAATGTGTGTGTTTGTTGGGCCCAATACAAGAGGAAATGGACAGTGTCTATGTCCCTTATGAGCTATCTAAAGAGAAACTTCCTTCCATCTGAGGGAAGATGAGAAACTGCAGAAACACGTTACTGAGCATCATGATTCAGTGTTGTGCCTCAGCTCAGTACAGCCTAGGGTTTCCTTTTCTCTTAGCCCTTCCTAAAATACTGAATTTTAGCATTTCCTCCAGCTTTTGTATCCTGTCTGGATTGCATTTTTCAAGACAATCGCTGTGTACTTCTGTGTTTTTACACAGCCCTCAGTTCAGCTGAATCCCACCATTTCCTGGCCCTTAGACAGTGCTGGTGCCAGGAAATCCCCAGGAGAGATATTTCCCTTGAATTTAGAAAGAAAATTGAGAGAATTGAATTCTTGGCATAGGAACGCACAAAGTGTGAGATATCTTAAGAGCAATGGTTTGTATCTCTGATGAGCTTGTTCATAAATCAAAGCATTGAATTTGTTTCTTGGCTTCCCTTTGACATGTGAGATGGCAACACATTAAAGCCACTCTTTATTTTCCTTTTTATACTTCTAATTTTTCATTGTGTCCTGTGAAATTCAGTATTTGTATTGGTTGGATGCATACTTTTCAGCATACAAGGTAATAGGCAGTTACATGCAACTCTCAAAGCTAAGAGAGAATTCTGCTCACAGCTCCCACATCACTCCACGGAAACTGCTAAGAGCAGCTGTGCGAGAGATGGAGCCCTGAATTATTTAAGAGAATTTAAAAAAAACCCCTTATCTCCAGTGTCACCCTGTCTCTGCTTCACTGTCAAAAGAGAGTGAGTAGGAGATCGGGCTGTCTAGCATCTTTCAGGGTCCATAGTTCACGTGCAAAAACCAATCAACACAAAGTCACTTCTTTGTGCCAGGTTCTTCTGCGTGGAGTATGGGCTATTATTTTTGACATAGTGTATGTATTTACTTGTTCACTGTGGTGTAGAAAAGAAGCCATTAGTTGTTCCCGGTCGAGGTTTGACCCCCTCAGAGGAATCACTTGAGCTGGCTTGTTGCATTTGTTCTTAACTGGCAGCTCCCACCCTTGCCCTTTGACTTTTGGTGTCTGCAGGCTGGCTGCTGCAGCCGGACAAGTCCTGCTGGACACTCTTCTTTTGGGACTGGTGCCGAGATGCAGAGAAGCTGGATTTGGTAGGGTCACTTGGGGAGTTAAGATACAATTTGTCCCACTGGTTTTGGCATGACTCACATTAAGTAGATAATTAGAACCTTATGCCAAACTTTTGCTATTCACATGCTGAAATGGAGCAGTAATTTGTTTTATATGTATTAACTCTAATTGCTTACTAGGTTTGACAAATGTATTACTAATTCAACAATTGCTGCGTTATGAGGCACTAATGGGAAAAAATCTACTCAAAGCCTATAATCTCTCTCATGAACTAATCCTTAATTCTGTATGTAATTTTGACTGAAGCAGTACTTATTCAAAGCTAGAAATTGCTTTTAAATCTCAAGTAATGGGAAACTAATGCCCAATGAGAAAATAAGTCAGATTAATAACCTGCAAGGTTGCTTCTTCTCCCTTTCTTTTTTTGTTCATAAGTAATTTTTAAGGGGCTTGCTTTCTGTTTGGATTTTTTTCCCCGTATACTAGAGTGTGGCCAGTTTTTACCACTTTAGAGAGAATTAAAGTTCTTGAGCAGTTTGAATACAGCTCTTCTTCCACAACTACAATGAATACTTGGTGGTCGGGCTGACCTATTGCAGGGACTTTGACATAGTAACCTTTGTTCTTGGAAAGAGGTGGAGAACTGGGTTGTATAAAATAAATATCTCCTCTGTCTCTCTATCTGGACACCCAACCTCAGTGGCATGAGGGATTTCCTTCGACATTTCTGGAATATTCTTGGGATTCCCATGTGTTTTTCCTCTGAAAAGATGGCCTTGCTTTCCTCAGAAATGTTGACTTTTTGCAGTTCTTGACATGACTAGTTCTTCAAGTGAGGGTCACAACGAGTCCAAATTTGCCCTCCTGCTATAGAGGTGAAATATTAGGGTGGGCTGAGAGCACAGGAAGAGGAAAAGAGGGAATGCAATTCACTCTTCTGTGGATTGAAGATGTGGCCACTAACACATAATTATTTTTCTGTAAAGGGCAAGTGACAGTAGCTGTAAAGACTTATTAGCAGTATCGTTCATTCAAATTCCAGAAAATATAAGGTGAATTTGAGTAGATTTTAAATAGTGAATGAGTTTCTGCCTTGTAAAAATCCCAAATGTTTGGATCATAAAATCAGTTGTGTTAGGTTGGACAGTGACATTTGCTGCTTGTTTTAGGTGCCACAGTTGATAGTAAAAGATAACATTTAACAAATTTTGACAGCAGTCAGAGAATGTTTCACAGAGACCTCCAAAATCTGTTAAGTAGTATTTGCTTTTGCTCACAACTTTTCTAGCCTGACCAGTAGCTTGGAAGCTTTGCTATATTGGATATTTGCCAAGCCTTCCACTGACCCTTTTATTGTTTGTTGCTATTTTGTTAAGAAAGCATGCCATTTCTATAAAATTGATGCTCAAGAAACCAAAACCTATGCAGTTTTTAGGAGGTTTGTCCTTGTGAGGTTACAGATGTCTGAATCTTCTGAAGAGGTTACATGTCCCAGAACTACTTTGTCTCTTTACTTTGAATTTTCTAAGTGTTTGTCCTGGTGATAGAATTTTAATCACCAAACCTCCACTGATATGCCAGTGGGTGCATACCTAGCTATGGATAGATGTGCCTAATGTTGGAGCTTTTCAGGTTTTCTCTGAGATGGAGTGAGGCGTGAGATCTTGACTGTATTTCAGTATCATCTTGCTTTGTAGCCTGATTTCAGATACCAAATGCTATAAGGCAAACATCTGCAAGCACCAACAATTGCAGCATCCTTTTGAAGTGAGTCCCTCTTCCACCACCATGAGCTTTGTTAATAGTACATGGAGCCCTCTGCCCTTTTTCTCTGGAGCTCTCTTCCCCCATAAGCAGAACCTGTGAAGTATCATTTTGTCCTTCTGTCTGTCCTATCCAGATATGGTGATGACATCAAAAGTGTAAAAACTTGAGGAAATCCATCCTGAAAATATAATTCTTAAAGCTGGATGAAATATTACTGAGACTCCTGTGGAAGTCTTTGCATTCACTGGCTGTACAAAACAAATGCACCAAAGTGTCAATATAGAATTTATTGCTAATATTAATATGAATATTATTTCCACCACTGAATTTCCTTTACAGATTAGTAGTTAGATAGGGTGGTATGAAGGTTTTAGACTGTGATTTTTTTTTTCTCATGCAAAGTCTTCAAAGTACTCACTCCAGTTAAAAAGTGAATGACTGAAGTTTCGGTTAATTTAGATCTAAATTAAGTTTAGAGTTAATGCAAACATTTACATTCACATCTGTTTTCAACAGAAGCCAATGTTTTTATGTATGACTTGTTGTTTGTTAGAAATCTATCTCTTCTATACTTTGCAGGCCATTTTCCTATCAATTTTTTCCCTCTCCTTTGTGTCTCTGTTTTCATTTCAGAATGTAACACATTCAGTGCTCCCCAACACTGTGAATAGCTCACATTTCCAATTGCATAAAAATGCTCAATGCATTTCAGCTGGGAAAGACAAGAAATTTTAATCGCATTTATGCTATGTGGAAAATGTTGCCAAGATGCCCAGATTTGTATATTCAGAGTATTAATTTTCTAAAATTGATGCAGAGAGAAGTTTGGGGTGAGACAGTTTAGAAAGTGGGCCAATATCCTTTAGACAAGTTCTCTTGAACTGTAGAATTTTTGTTGTGTATTATTTTGAGCAGAACAAGAATGTTTCCAATGAGTTTTTAATACACCCTTGGAGATGCTTTATAAACTGCTTATTCTCTAATACTGCACCTGTGTTCCATCATTTGATATACTAATCCCACTGTGGGACCTTCCAGTTCTTCAGACCTGCTTGGATTGGAAAAACTTGCAAACTGGCGGCAGCTTTGAGGAGTTGCTGTTGTTGGCCTTGCATCTTTGAAAAGAAGCAAACAATAAAGTGTTATCCTTTTTCTATTAGGCCTGATGTAATATCACCTCTAATGAAGCAGCACGTGAATAAATAAAACATATGATTAAAGAATGCTTTTGAGAATAACAAGTCTAAACAGCCCATGGTTTCTGTAAAATGAAAATCCCTGCGGAGTAGAAAATTGTTACTGCTCATCATTCTCTTCAGTATTCACTCGAAAGGTATGACTCTCTACCCTAATGAAGCACTCAAATTAAACACATTCCAGCGAGGACAAAATAACCACACTTGAAGTAAGTGTGAGAATACTGTTATCAACTAATGGCATGTGAGAATGGCAAAGGTTTCAGTGCTTTTATTGATTTTGTTTGGCTTAGCCTTACTCAAGCAAACTAAATGGGGAGAAATTACTCTTAATACTCCTAATTAAGCCTGTAACTGTAGAAAGAGCAAACTATTTGTAAACTGTTTAAAGCACACAGATAAACAGCATGGAGTGCTTTTAAAAATGGAAATTATTAAGCAACCCAGTGATTTCTTTAATTTGTTGATAGTGCTCATGCTATTTGTGGCACACTAATTAAGTGTTGGGAAATGATCTCCTAGTATGCTGAATGTAATCCTGCAGTCTGTAATAGATGAAACTAAAAACAATCACACAGAGCTTGATCCCTGTGAAACCTGGCTGGGTGCTTCTAGTGGCTTCACTGTTGCTGTTCCACGGGTCATGATCAAAGCACAGATCAGTAATACTCACCAGTGGCTCTTGTGGCTCCCAGCCAGTGGTGGCGGAATCCAGCAGATGTTCCAGGCGTGCAGGGGAGCAGATGGCAGGTGGCAAAGTGTGTGACTCACGTCTCTCCTGGCTTGGCAGGGGGTGCTGAAAGCTGTGTGCTTGTGAGTTGGGAAGGAGAGGTGTGGGTGGGTGGGGAGTCTCTCTGCTGTTGGTGTGTCTCACCAGTTTGAGTTGCCAATCTCTTCCTCACCAGCCCCTTGTCTGTATGAACTCCTCTCCCAGTTGAGTGGCAGCAGTGTTTTAAAAACACCAATGTATAGAAGCAAAGAATTGGGCTGAGTCTGTGACTGGCACTTCATTGCCTTCTGTTTTCCTGTTCTTTTGCTAGTTTTGCTTTCTCTGAGCATCCTTATAGCTGCACAGTCAGCTCTCCCTTGAATGAGAGGAATGGGAAGTGGAAAGCTCAAGAGCTTTGCTCTTTCTTACCTCACAGACTAGAGCTTTGTGAAAATTTGAGTGAAATCTCAGAATTGTAACCTCTGCAACGAGAAAGAAAATTAAACCAGAAGAAACCCTTTGTTCAGTGCTTATGTGTTTATACGTGTCAGCTGAACTAGATAAGGCATCTTCATATTTTCCAGGGAGGAAAAATAACATCTGTTGCTATTGTTGCCCTATCCTGGTTGTCTGTGTGCCTGCTTCATGCTACCGCCCAGAGGAGCACATCCTTCTGCATCCACATTTCTTCTCAGAAGGGATTTCTGGGAGTCAGCCAGCTTCCATGCCCTTAATGTCTTGCTGCCTGATGCAGGCACTGCTGCCTTCTCTTAATGGCATGCAGACAGAAGGAGGGTTTAAAAGTGCTGCTTTCTGCTTCTGTGGAAGGTGATGTGCTAAGTTTGTACACATCTCAAGCCTATTTCCTGAAGTTTATTCTGGATATCATCCTTCACACAGCACTTCAGGTCTTTGTATCATTTTAGTCACTCAAATAATTTTTTGGGTGGGTTTTATTTTGTTTTGGTTTTTTTTTCTGAAAGCTGAGAGTGTGGGCTGGACCTTATGCCTAACAACGTCATCATACTGTGCAAAAATTTCCTTAATCTCTGAGGGCAATAATGTGAATAAAATGGCCTTTTAGTAACTTTAGAGAAAAAAAAAAAAAGAAAAAAGAAAAAAAAAGAAAAAAGGGTAAAAAACCAGAAAGCAATTTCAGAGAAAAAGCATGGTTTACATGGTGTGGAGTATGTTAGTGGAGTCAAAGATGCCACCACTGGAATGCTGGGGTTTATTGTCATAATGTCCCTCCTGTTCCTGTGCAAGATTTCCTAGTTCCCTATTCTTACTTATGTCATCCATAATTTCTTGTGATACTGCACAATTGATGTGCTACTGCAGGCACACTTGTTACTTCCCCTTCCCGTGTGTCTATGCTTAAAAATCTGCAAAGAACCGTGTGCCCACTTCCTCTCCTTCAGATGAAACAAAAATAGAAAATGAGACAATGAAAAGCAAATTCCTTGTGCTGGTACGCTGCACACATTCAATGCTGCAGGAAACTAGGTTGACATTATTATTCATAACAGTATATTATGTTACAATAAAAGTTAAGCAGAGGGTAGCTCTAGAGGTTGGAAGGATGCCCATCACTTACACTCTGAAGTTAAGACCTTGCCTCTAAGATACTCTTTAGCAGACAAAGCAGTGTTGCTTGGGATAGGAGACGAGACAATTTTTTCTGCCAATAAAAATGGAGAAAAATCTTATTTTTTTCAGGCTTATGAAAAATAAAACTTAATACAAGTTTTCTTTTACTTTGAAAACAAAAGCAAAGCCAGTCTTCCATATTTGAAAAAAGAACTCATTATTATGTGTCCTTTTCAGAAGGTCTGGAGTGAATTTTGATCCTCTTAAACTCTGTGACTCTCTGGCTTAAGGTTGGCAATCCCCCATGGCAGCAGCAGGAAAAGTAGCCTTCCTTCAAGGCTGCTCCCCAGAGCCCTGGCACTGTTTTCTGCTGTAGAGAAGAATAAGAGAGAGATTGACCATATCTAAGGACCATCTGACTTTTTATCTTTTATTCCCTTAGTGGGATTCTGTGTTGGTAACCTGCAATGTTCTGCTCTGCACATCATTTCCTTTTCCTCATCCATTTTTGAAGTGGTCTGCAGTGATGGAAAAAGGGGAGGGTGGTTCTATTTCAAAAAGAAAAGTATAAGATGGCAGAATGAATTCAAATCTGAGGTATTCTTGGAAATTTGGGTTAAAACCCACTAACCAACCATTACAGCAAACAAATAGATAAATAAAATATTA
Organism: Rhadina sibilatrix; assembly: GCA_013400275.1. Classification (NCBI taxonomy): domain Eukaryota; kingdom Metazoa; phylum Chordata; class Aves; order Passeriformes; family Phylloscopidae; genus Rhadina; species Rhadina sibilatrix. The sequence continues at coordinate 90,043 of VWYO01015260.1, read as the reverse complement.
AACAAAAGCAAAAAAGCCCTTTCCATTAGCTAGCTGTCTCAGGTTTCATCCGGAATACATTCCCCAAGGATATTCTAGTGCTTTGGGTTTTGCTGTTTTGCTGCCTCATTGAGAAAATAAATTTGAAATTAAATGAGGTTAAAGTAAGAGTGGTTTTAAGCCTGTGTGTGTTGCGGGGGAAGATTGCCTGCGTTTCTGATACATCTAAGCAGGTAAAAGAAGTCATGATTCCTACAAAAATTATGAAACCTTTCATCCTTGTGAAAAAGCTGATTAAAATATATATATATATGAAGCAATTCAGCCAATTTAAATTTGTTTTGTTACCTATGTATCATTTTAAACAAATCTGTCATAAGAGAAAAAATGCAGGAAGTATTTTCTCACATTTTCTTTATCCAAGTCATTAATTTTCCACATATCTTTTAACTTGCTGTCCAATTATCAGGTCATCTTCACATATAGAAACTGATTTTCTTTTTTACTCTTCCTTGTTGCTGTTTATTTCAGCAAACCATCAAAGCCCAATGCAGCCCAAAGACTCAATGCAGGTCTTTGCAGTTATTTCTATAGACTTTGCATCAGGCTCAGAGACACAGGTTTTACCATCAAGCAAGTTGAGCTGGGATCTGCCCCTGCCTCCAGCAAGATGCTGGATCAGTTATATCCCAGGTGCACTAAGGGGTATTTCACATGGTGCTGTCTATCTTAAGTTACGTGGTCAACTTAAAAAAACACAATGCTGCCCCAATCTCCCAGTTTTAAGGGCTAGTCAAGGTACTGAAAAAAAACATAATATGGATTAGGCCTGTGCAGCAGCTGCTTCCCCACTTCTCTTTGAGAGCTCTGCTGACACCTATCTGGACCCCCAGGGCTCCCAGGGAAGCCACAGGCTGGAAGAGGTGACTGTTCACATACAGCTGATAATCACTTTACCATAGCTGTTGTCTTCTTAATGCTCACCTTAAAGCAATATGCATGTGTGCACACACAAACGTCGTGTCAGTACTACTGCACTTTGCTCTATATTCCTCCTCTGCTCATTTTATTAGTAAAAGTTCCCACTCATTAACATCTCCTTAGAGGAGAATTAGCATTTCTGATGATGATTATTTTTCCGGTTAACATGGAATGAGTCAAAATTTCTTTTTTATTGGAAAGCAATTTTTGTATCTCATGATAGTAATTTATTATTTTCCTCAGAGGAGAAAATACTCAGTAAATCTTTCCCATGACATTATTGTGGAGGGATCAAATCTGTGCTCTTTATTCAGTAAAAAAATCTGTTGAAAGCTGGTATGTGTGGAAGGCAAGTAAAGACTTGCAACATCTGATCTTTCTTCTTGATATGACTCTTTCCTGGTATGTAGTCAGCAATCACTTTCTTCATCTAGACAGAATCCTGGACCATTGGCCCTAAGCTTCTATTTTATTGGTGGGTTTAGTCTCTTCAGCATGCACAGCTAACTGTAGCAGCCCAGATTTTCCCTTACTTCTTCTCCTTGAGAAGTTACTTTAAAAATTAAATAATCTGCTGTCTTGCCTTACACTTTTGCCTTCCTGGGGTTTTACAGGGAGTATGACAGTGCTGAGCATCCAGTCCTACTCTCTTTGTACATCAGAGCAGTAGAAAGGCTCCTGCTCACTGCAGTGGTGGGATAGAGACAAGGTAACAAGGGTGAGCACCCTGACCTGCCCCTTTATCCCTCAGGGTGACTGTAACTGGGAAGCTTTTCTGGGAGCACTCCAGGACAGGCACAGGGAGAGATGGAGTGAGCTGCATCTGTCTCAGCAAGCAGCACAGTGTGATAGGGGTGAAGAATTTGATGCAGAGTCCTTGACTGCCATGTTTTGATGTGTGGAATAGCTCTGCTCTGGCCATGCAGACAGAAAAACAGCTGGTGGCTGAAACACAGCAGTTGGGTCCTTGGGCTGTGCTTTAGTTTCATGTGAAAGGAGTCCAGTTTGTGCACTTGGAGATGGCTCTGTTGTGCAAACCAAAGCATGGTAAGAGATTTGCCCAAGAAATACTCCCTGTTCCGAATTAAAACACCAGCATGAACACAGCAGAGTAGTAGTATGTCATACTAGGATATGTCATGCTAAAAGAAAGTGTTTTCATTATCCCAGATGGTAGACTGCTGATAAAATTACGAAGTGATGAGTGCAGGGTGCAGGCTAAGTAATTTGAATCAAGGGAAGAGGAAGTGTAAGAGAGCTTTATTTCCCAAAAGAGACAGACGGATGCTAAATGCCAATGTAGCATTGTCTCATGCCCTTCCCATGAGAGAAATGATTATTTCTGTAAGAGTCATGTTGCATGTAACTAACTATTGGATAGCCAGTGGACAGGTAAGTAAATATTAGCAGTACCTCTAACGGTACTGTGCAGCAAGTAACCCTATGCCGCCTACATTTCTCTAGTCAGAATTACTGTTTGGTTTCATAAAACTTGTGGTTTTATATTTATTAAATAGCAAAAACATAGGATTTCTGAAAAAAATGTAGTTTTTTAGTTTTTGTTTGGAAGAAGATAGAAGCTTGCTACTAGGAACAGCCACTGTAAAGGCTGTTATTAATACATGAAACTGCTGAAACAAATATGTTCCAAATATGGCAGTTTTTATCACTGCCATATCACTGCCAAATGTTTTGGTAACATTTCAGCTCATTAGTAGTGGTAACACTTGTTAGTTACTTGTTACTTAGTAGTGAGGTGATAAAGGAGAATATACAGCAGAGCAGTATTTCCCAATCCGTTTTAAATAGACTGCAAACCTTCATGGTTAATACAGTATGTGTGTCTCCACTGAAAAAGAAGCTGTAGCAAACAATGTGTTCATCCAATTTTCTGAGAGCTTTAAGGTGTGCATTCAAGAAACTCAGGTCCCCCAACAAATCTGGCTGGACTGAACTCTGAAAACTTCTGCCCTGTTCTCTGTTGCTTAAGAACCTGTAATGGAAAGGTTTAGCAAAATGTTTCTCTCCATTTCTGGAGTATTCTGTATCTCTGTTTTGTATGTCTTGAATGTGTGAAAGGGTTTTGAGAACACCAGTAAGTGTCACAGGCTTAAGATGAAAGTTTTGATATTGATAGGAATATTCTATTCATTACAAATTCAGCTGTTCTTCAGAAATTCTTTTCCTTCAAAATGTTAGGATAAAGATCACTGAAGTTACTATTCCAAGAATATCTGCCTGTTTCTGAAGTATCATGACAGGTTTATGTACGTCACACCTGCATGTTACTCATGGGCTAGGTATGATGGGATATGTCTGGTACCTTGCTTGTTCCTTCAGAGTGTGGGTGACTCTCTGTGATACCCCACTGACAGGCTCTGAAAAACCATTTTTTTACTTTGGATTGATGGAATTAACAGATTTTTTTCCTATCCCAGTCTTTGGAGATCTTCATATAATTCCGATTGTATACTTGAATTTTGACAGGCTCACTTAATGCTTACTGAAAAATGTCAAACATCGTTTTTTGGTTCAGTTAAGTTTTTTTTCCCCTATTTTTCCCCTCTGGTCCTTATGCCAGATCACAGTGAGAAAAGAATGCAAGAATTATTATTCTTGCTGTTAGACAGCCTCAAGAGCAGAGTCAGGCAGCAGCATGTAGTTCTTACATTAGCCACTAACTCTGGAGAAACGAGAAGGCAGCAAACTGTTGGTAATCACTGCAGATAGCCATGGAGACTGCAGGATCCGCAGGGACCTTCTTGCATGTGTGCATGGGATTGGCATAGGAGACATGAGTTTCAATTACAACACATGCCAGACTTCTCCCTCAACAGCTACGGGTCTCTGCAGCAGTGGCAGATAGGGCATGATAGGGTTCAAGGTGAACAGCTGTGCAACCTCCGTGAAAGGATGAAAATCACTTACCCAGTATTCTTCCTCAACACTGGTCACTTTTACCACCCAGCTAGTCAGGGTGCTAGAGCATCATGTCTAGCCTGTACTTTTGTCCAAGGTTGGACCAGATGATCCTTGGGGTCCTTTCTGACCTGGAATTCTATGATTCTGTGATCCTGTGAATATGTTATTGTGTGTTTTCTCTATGCCCACCAGCGCACTTCAGCAGCAAAGCACCTTCATGTTTTGTAAAGGGGAACAACCTAGCACTGGTATGTGAGTCCTCTCATCCATAGTAAGTTCATAGTAAGCAGAGAGTTGTAACCATGCCAAACTAAATATGGCAACTGCCATGTGAATGAAAGCCTACTTGTCAAAGAAGGCAACTTTTCACTCAAGAAAGGTGTTCTGGATTTTATCTTATTAAGTCTAATGTTCTTATACTCTCATTCTTATGGTAGGATTTCACTGAGCACATATATGAGCATGGTATGTATGCATGTTACCATTGGCAAAATTAAATGTGAGCAGAAATTATGGAAGTGCATTATGCTTCATGTCTTTGAAGAATTTTAAAGCTAGAGCTGTTAATGTGAAACAGAATTTTGGAATAAATGAGAATGCTTGGGTACTCTGGAGCAAGTATTTGGAATAAAAAGCTTAATTACATGGGTATCAGATTAAGGCATTCTTATAAACAGTTATGGTATTTTTGTTGTGGTGGTGAAAAAAAAGAAAGAAAGCAAAGTGAAGCCACTTCAACTCTGTGATTCAAGTGTAGGAGTTGATTGATTCTGAAAGTCAACAGGTGAATATTTCCCCCAGTACCAGCAGAGAGAAAGACTGAATTGAATAGCCAAATTCCTATTGATTTCCTTGGGAGCAGGATCAAGTCTTTAATTCTTGATTAACTCCTGTTTTGATTTTAATGAGAATTACGTGACTTAAATCCTGTTTTATGTTTTGGAAGCAACGGGTAAGGTTTAAATCAAATAGTAGGTTTTCTAGACTTTTAATAGCGCTATTCTTTTTAGTGCTTCTGTTACCTCAGGGTATTTACTTTTGGCTCTTAGTGTGGTGTAGAAGTTGATACTATTGTGAATAGAATTGGCAAGTCTTAAAACACAATGTTTAGATCATAAACATTTTAAAATAAGACTCCATAAAAAAGATTTGGTTTTTTAATATGAAATGTTAGTTGTGTTCTTGGCAGGCTCTGCTTCAGAGGAATCAGATGCATTTCAAAGAGTATTCCAGTGGCCAGCTGCAGCCAAAAGATTATTTCAAACCAATGGAGACCCAATTCCCTTTCTTCTACATCTTTTTCCCTTTCTTTCTCTTTCTCTCCCCCGCCCCCACCTTCTTCAGTAGGACTCTTTATACATTACAAATGAAGTGTAGCCAGTTATGGGGTGAAAAATTCATACACAATTATACATAACAGTGGAAGGCAAAGAAACTTGGACTAAAGATGCCAGTACTGGTCTTTGCTATAGGAAGTGCTGTTCAGATTTCTTTTCTTCGACACTCTTCAAATCTTCAACGTTCAAAAACCATTGGCTACTCTTCAAGAGCCAGTAGTATTGCATAAAATATATATGGACAATTGCTTGTGTCTGCCCTGCACTTACCTGTGGAGTGGCACAGTCATCTTTGTAACTATGACTTGATTTATAGATGCTGTGTGAAACCAGTTACACTCCAGAGATGTACAGAAGGTAATGGGTTTGGGGGATGCATTAATGGAGTGGGTCTTTATTTATACCCACTGTTCATGGCTCATTGTGCTAGACATTATTTTCATTTTTCACATTTATTTGAAATAAATGTGTGAGAGCATTTCTTGTCCTGCTTTAGAGATGCCTTTAGAGGACTTCTTTTCATAAAATATTAAGTCAGTGTGATGAGAGGTATTGCCTTAACTAGTTTTGCAGGCAGAAGTCTTGCCTCACCTCAGGTAAATACAGGTGTCACAGTAGAAGCTCTCACTACTCATCAAACAATCAACATTGCTCAGTTATTCCAGAACAGAATTTTACTTCTTTTTTTCCCCGCCATATAGTGAAGGTAGAGCTTTCTCCACTTTGCTTTTGAAGTCTCTTTCTGCTGTGTGTTTTGCTGGACAGGGGCCTGAAATCGCTGCCTGCTTTGCACTGAATAGGGGCAATTAAAACTTCTGCTTAATGTCACTCACAGGGAATCTTTTTGTTCCTAACTTTTATTTCCCTACAGGTGATGGAATGCATCAGCAATAGGAATTATTGTCACTTCTCTGATTTTGAGAATTCAATGAATGATGGAGATGAATCATTCAAAAAGAACTGTAGTTGCTTACATGGCATGCAGTCCTGTTGCATTTCCCACAGGAGCATAAAAGGACAGAGAGCAAACAATGACGCAGCTTCATGTCCTCCCACACATTTGCCAAGCAGACCTGCATGACTTGAGATATTTGTGCTCTTAGTAGCCTGTGTTTATAATGACCTCATAATAATTTAAAAAAAAAAGACTGGCAAAAAGCAAAAAATCTGCCAAGAGCTGAAAACTGAACACCTAGTGCTTGCATTGTGTGTGGGGGGGTTATTTTGGAGAAAATTTAGGTAACATTTGTATTAAGTGCATCAGAAATACTGAGGGCAATTCTTTGGATGAGTCTGCACTTTTGAGTAGTTTGTGGGGCTGAGTCCTTGATCATTTTGAGAAAGAGTCCTTTGCAGCTGTTTGTATGAATATGAAGGGTTAAACAATAAAGAAGGAATACATGTTCATGCTTTTGCTTAAAAATAAAAGGGCTGGATTTCAGAAGGAGCTATAAACCTTTCAGCAAAAATCGGACGAACACTACAGTAAAGTGAAAAGCTGAAACGTGAAGAGTGCGTGATGTGAGATGCCAGCTCAGCGCTTCCAGGTCACATTGCTCTAGCAGAGGAGACCACCCTTGGAATTGCAGTGAACTGTAGCTGCTCTGCAATGTGAAGTTGTATAGGCTGATACCCCTCTCACTGTTGGGTCACCCAGTGGTAGCCACTCTCAACGGTTCTGCACTCTGGGGAAAAGATGTGTTATTTACAAGTACTTCTCTAGGGGTGGAAAAATCTCCTTAATATACAGATCCAGCTGCACAAGGAAAGGAAAAGAGTGTTCATACAAAAAAGGTTCTTTACTCAGGGTGTTTGTTTTTTCTCCTCTTTGTGCAGGTTCGACATGGGAGAAAACATTGCGGCAGATTGGTTTTGAAAGGTAAGCCATACATTTCTTTCCGTACCAGTGCAAAAAGTTAAGGAAGAAAAACTGCGCAGGCAAATTTGCACAGTTATTTATTTTAGTTGATTGACCTCAAATTCAAAGTGGAAGTCATGCAGTGTCATGCACATATGTATTCAGCTTTTCTGGTTTTGTCCTCTTTTCTTTCCCCAGTCAATCTGAAGCAATTTATTCATCATACAAACTTGGCTCATCATGTTGTTTGCTAGTGACTATATAGCATGCTAGTATTAAAAAAAGGGACACACCTTTTGGCCACAATGGCCAAACTTATGAATGAAAATATTGCTCTCACTCATGTTATTTTTTCCATGAAACTTCTAATCTCTGACATACGAGTTGACAAAAGTAAATGAAGTTGAAAGAGGAGCAAAGCTGGTAGAGAGCTGTTCAACATCAGAGGAAAATTCAATATGCAACATTCCTCAAGTGCAAGAACTTCTTGCAGACAAACTTAGCCACAAGGTCATCATACCAGAAGCACATGTCTGTCTTGTAAATGAGACTAGGCCAAGTCCTGTAAACAGTGACGTAAAGAATTCAGATGCTTAATGCCATCTTTATTCTTCTACAAATGGTAAGCAGAAGAATCTGTGCTCTGCTTTAATTTTTGGATATTGTTGAAAATTAAACAGTCTCAGTTGCTAAGTTTGATGTCCTGAAAAGTTGGGGTTCTTTGTGGTTTTTTTGTTTTGTTTTGTTTTTGTTTTTGTTTTTGTTTTGTTTTTGTTTTTGTTTTTGTTTTTGTTTTTTTTGATTGGTTGGGGGTTTTTTTCCAAGTTACATCCGGTTTGGTTCCTGATGAACATTTCATTCAATGTGATACCACAGATGTCTGCAGGGCACTACAATAAACTTGATTTTTTTCATCACCCAAATTATGAAGCAGCACCTCTTGGTGCTGCTTGTCTCCATCAGAATTTTAAAAAAAGTTTTGAGGAGTTCTAGGATGAATTGATACTCTGTGTCTGTGTTTTGAAAGTGAGAATGGAAAAAAGTTAGTGTCTTTTTAGCTGAGTTCATTAGAAGTTCTGTGGTGGCAATTTCCAACTTGTGAGATGTTTCAAAACAAGGAGGAGAATCCACATTAGCTGTGTATATGCAAGGTGTGTACCACATGAAAGATGGAGAATTTCTAATAGACTAAATTACAGCTGAGAAGCCTTCCTGAGATGAGGCAAATATGTAGAAGGGATTTCTGTGCAGATCCCATTATTGCCACTCCAGTTTGAAAAGCAGAAAGGCTTTCAAATGTCAATTCTGCACCCTGAGAGATTGATTGTCACCCTGGGGTAACTTAATCTGAAGGATCACATTAGTTAGCACACATGAGGTAAAAATCCAAATGTACTTTGCTTATCCCAGTCATAGAATCAGATGTGTTCTCTTACCATCTTTTTCAGAGAACCAGCAAGGAGAAAAAAAGGAAAATTAAGTTCTTCATACAGATATCATAATTAAGATTTGTGGGTTTCAAAATAGTAATATTCATTATCTTACCTGTATTTTTAACACAAGATTTTTTTAATGACAGGAATATATCAAAGAATCATAGAATGGCTTGGTTGGAGGTACCTTAAAGATCATCTAGTTCCTAACTGCCATGGGTTGTTCAGAGACCCATCCAGCCTGGCCTATAACACAAGGTGTGGGGCAGCCACCTTCTCAAATTGGTTGACTAAAAGGCTAATGAGTAACATGTATGTGAAGTTCAGTGTTAACTCCTTTATAGCAATATTTGCTTAATATCATATCTATTATTGCTTAAGATCAGTAATTTTTGTATCTCAAAGAATAATTTCCAAAGCAAACACATTCTTGTACGTAATACCTGGATGCTGGAATCACACTTAACTTCACAGTCACAGAAGTAGAAATCCCAGGTCTGCAGATTTCTCAAAACTGAGAGATTATTCTGGGGATATATCACTACATCCTTTCCCTAATCTTATTCTCTTCAGTAGTAATCCCTTTTTGGCCACCAACAGAGACAGGTTAGTGGGCTACATTTATATTACCTCTGATCCCACAGAACTGTTCTTGTGTTATTTATATAAACTCTAGGGAAAGAAGTAGCAGAGGCATGTCTCTGGCTATTTAAAATTATATTCTCTGCAAGCTTTTGACTTAGGCACACCTTAGTCAGCTGTGAAATATCAATAGCATTTAAATGTGTTGTTTGAGCAAGGACATTCTCATTCAGGAGAGAGGAAGCAAGAGTTTTAGATACAGAAAAGGACAGACATGAAGTAATGCCCTAAGGAGAAATTATCTTTGCTTTAAAACTAGAAGGTCCATATAAATTGTTCTCAACAAAGTGTTTTAGAGTGGGTTGAGGAACAGGATATATAGACAGACAGTTTACATTGCAGGAAATTAATCCCATATAATTTACAGGTGATGTCTTCACTGCTTTGTGGCTACATGGTGTTTATTCTGTAATAGTAGAGTGTTTACATTACTCTTGTCTTCATATCCTGAAAAACATTGTGGCACCAAGAGATCTGACTGCAAGGCTTTTATGTAAGCATTACTTGTGAGCTGAGGATGCTGCTTTTCATTGCAAGGGAAATTAAAAATGCTGAAGCTCGAATAAAGTAGCTTTATATCCAGGAAATGACTGGAGTTAAGAGCTTTTCAATTAAAAGGAGTATATGTGGGTTTGATAGATATAAATTAAGGTCTTTATTTTATTGATTGTCTTTTGAGACATTACAAATAAGCTAATTGTAACATACTATGGTAGTCACCACCTTTGTCCAGCATGATCTAGACTGCAGTTCCTGACTGTATTTTCTGAAGAGCATTAAGGATCAATTTTGAGATTTAAGAAAAATATTGTTTTCTATTGTGCTGTCCTATAAGAAACATGATCTAAAATGCTGAGAAACCGTGATACTTTCATGTCAAGCAAGCTGTCACCTTAATGGTTTTTTAAAAATCTTTAGTAATCCAAAGCAAGTAGACTTATAGATAAATAGGATGAATTTTGCAACTGTTAATGTGGGGAGTATGGTCAATTATTGCTGCATATTACAATGGCACCCACATATGCATAAAAATGTCTGGAAAATAGTCAGCTCTCTTGTACTTTGTTCCAAACATGACTAAAAAAATTTTTAGAAGACATTGTTCACCTCAATGGCTTAAGATTTTTTCAGTTATATTCAGGACCCAGTGAAAATCATAGGATCATGGAATCAAGACGGTTGAAAAAGACGTCCTAGATCATAGAGTCCATCCTTTAAGTAAACACCACCTTGTCAACATAGCATTAAGTCACAGCTTTAAGTGCCACATCCACTTGTTTCTTGAACCCTTCCAGGCTTGGTGACTCCACAGCTTCCCTGGGCAGCCTGTTCCAGTGCTTAACCACCCTTTCTGTGAAGAAATTCTTCCTGATGTCCAACTTGAACCTCCCCTGGCACAGCTTGAGGCCATTTCCTTGTGTCCTGTTGCTGGGAGGCTCACTCAAAATCTCAAGTGGAACAGTTATTAACAATTAACAGTGACTGTGCTTGTTTCCTGGATACTCCGGTAATTAAAGAGAGCTTAATGCACAAAGCCTGTTAAAATTCAAAAGGAAAGAAGATCACTTCAGTCAGAGAGCTGGTCTTCTCCTGTAATGCAGTCAGTAGTGTCTTTCCAGTTCATGGCTGGGGTGAGGCTTGAAGTGCAGAGCCTGCAAAGAGCCACCACCAGCACTGAGGAAATGCTGCTGGGGAAATGTTGCCACAGTGCGGAAAATGAAAACCAAAAGAAGGCCTTTTTTAAACACCTAATTTTCTCTAATTTGAGCTACCAGATGATGAAGTTTTTGTCCTTGTCTAGTAGGTTCACTAGTGATTACAGGAATATCTTCTGTTTTTACATCTCTGTTGACCTATAAATTATTTAAAAATTTTAAAACTTTAAATGAATGATGTTGGACCTCTTAAAATTCATTGTCCTGCAGGGTTTCCAGACTTCCAGTACTCCTCTTACTATACTTCTCTTAGTTGTAGTTTGTAATGTGACTAGTAAGTTACTTAGTACTAACAACACTTCTACTCCCTCTTTGCATTTGTTCCCATGGTGCTTCTCCTATGTGTGTAATGCTTTATATCATGGTTCCACAAAACAGACTTAAGAAAGATTTAATAACTGTTATTACATGTGAAGTAAATATCAAATGTTTTACAAAATATATATTTGAAGGATAACAGATGTGTGGTTATTAAACTTTTGGCAGCCTTCAATAAATATGTTTTTCATAGTAAATTGTTGTTTCGATGGTAGAGAAAGGAACTTTTGAGCACCAATTTCATAGTATAATGAAATTATCTTCATAAAAATGAATGAGTTTTCCATTCCAAAGATACAAGTTTTGTTTGGTTGATAGCTTCAACCTGATTCTAAAATTATTGTTATTTTCATGGTATTCAAAAACTTACTATTACATATATATATATATATATGTATATGCATGCAAAAGCAGGTGACTTCCTCCCTGCATAATGCTAATAAGACCTCTCTACAATGCACCACACTTAGTACAGCAGCAACATCTATGTAGAAAGTGCACCAGCAGGATCCCAGATTGAGTCTAAAGTAATGCTGAGAGCGACTGGCCGTAAAAGCTGCTTCTGTTAGTAAAATACTGTGTATTGAGTTGTGGACTTGTTATGCTTTTTTGTAATCCTTTTGCTGTTTCTGAAGAATGAAAGGGTGGTTGGATATTGCTAGCTCTCACACTGAAAGGGTAAGTAGGTAAGAGCAGGAAAGGGAATAAAACTCCCAAGGAAAAAGACCTGAAGATTTCTATATCAAGGCTAGAACTTGGATACGAAGATTGTCTCTTATTAAGATAGATTTCAGATCTTCTATGTACCTCAGTATCTCCTTCAACTGCCCTCCTAAGCACAGGGTGATAAGGAGGACAGTCTGCATTGTTTTTACATGCCGCAAAGTAAATGCAGCAGCCCTGCTTGCCACAGGTAGGGAGACACAGCTAACCCAGGAGACGCCAGGAGCAAGTTAGCTGTCATCGCTCAGAGATGCATTTTTGTTCCTACACTGGTCTCTGAGAGCAGACGGATGTCTGCTTTTGCAGCTGCTCCACATATGCCCCTGCTCAGTCTAGCCAAAAATACTGTGTATATCTTCCCTACCCCTTGCAGAGACTGAGAACTCAATTTCCGAAACCACTCATGACATGCGGTGAGCGCTGGAATGCAGATGCATCAGAGGCACTTCCCAAGCGTCTCCTTCTAGGTTTAGGTTGCTAACTACAAGCCTACTGGCGAGCTGTTCTCTCTCCTTCCCCATGCTTGCTTGGATATTTGATTGGTGCTTGGCCAGAGTTTCTCTGGGTGACAGGAATAAACAGAAAGAAGAGAATATTACTAGATTCTATAAACATTCAGTATGCACAGTTCTGGCTTGGAAATCAAAGTACCATATGGTTTTCCAAAGTGACATCTCCCTCTTCTCCCCATGCTCTTGGGTGATTTTGTGTAAAGAATAAATATATGCTTGAAATATAAAGTCTTATCCTGATACCATGCTCCATAATTTTAAGCCCTTTCTTTACATACAGCTGAATCCTATAGTCTTTTCTTGGGCAAAGCTCCCATTGACATAATTTTGGGAACGTTGCCTCAGCCAGGGGCTGCATGAGACTGTACGGTCTGATCCCTGAGAGGTTATTTTAAAGGCAACAGTGCAGTTCGAATGCATTTCACAAATACTGAATAATCTGAGAAGACAAAGAGGGTGCAGTGGTGCAATCAAAGGGACGTGGGACATCTTTCACCATTTTGGAAAATAGCTATATTAGTCTGTATAGTTGTTTTGGTCTCCTGTCCCACAAAGCATTTAAGCAACTGCTGAATTTTTCAGTGCCCAAGCATGTTCCTTTACTTTGGCAGGATTCTCTTCCACAGCATATCATCCTTGAATAGCTTCAAAATGGAGAAATTAGTTTAATTGATGGTTTGTTTATACTTTCTATTCTCAATATATGATACCCATCACAATTTTGTAGGAGTTAATGAATGTGAATTTATTCTGCAGTTTTGAATATCCTATAGTTACATGTGCTATTTCAATAATATGGCAGATAAATGTAAAATAAGGAGCTGAGAGACAGAACCAGTTCCACACCTTCCCTTGGGAAGCTGTGAATAAAAGAGCAGTTTATTGCTTGTAGCAGAAGTGTTATCTTCTGGGTGGTATTTGATCATTGGAAAAACATGTCTCTGAGGGCCTCATCCTCAGCCCTAAACTGCTTTTAGGGTTTTTAGGGTTTGGGTTCAAAGAGCCCCAAAGGTTACAGCTCCAGGAACACTGGAAGGCACAACAAGGGGTGCTGCACCAACTGTGAGCCCTCCACACCTTTTTCATCTGGGCCAAACATGATACCGGCTACCTCAGCCTCAGCCCCAAGTTACCAAACCTAAGTGATAGGTGGGGATCTGGAGACAGAGGACTACATCAGAAACTGATGTCCCTTCCAGCTGCAACACTGTGCTTCTTTTCTTGTAGTGCAGCACCAGATGAACAGCAGATGATGGGGCTTGCCACATGCATGCACTTGTGTCCAGGCAAAGGGCAGCACAGGGTGCTGAGTCCTGGGAAGACACAGGGACTGAGGTTGCTTTAATTTAATTCTCAAAGCGTCTCTCTTTGTGTTACTTCGTGGTGGCCAGGACTGTGGAATTTCTGCATGTGTGTGCTGAAGTATTTGTCTTGTTTATAGTGTAGGAAATGGGGAAGAAATGTGTTTTCAGTTTTATTTGATATATTCTGCATGCCTGAGGTTCTATCTTAAATTGAGTTTTCTTCGCTGCTCTGACAAAAAGTAAAACTTTGAAATAAAAGTCTGAGCTACAGAGAAAGCCAAAATAAAAATTGAATAATATTTGAAAGAAATAAACATTGTTTAAAAATATATGAAATAGTTTTTTTCACCAACACTGGGTCAACTGAAATCTTTTACTCCCTATTAAATAGTGAAATAGAAACAATTTAAACCTAGTTTTAAACCAGTCTAACTTACCTTGGATTTTATTCCAACGTTGACTTTTATCCAGTATTGCTGTGTGTAGTTAGTTCAGTGTGCTCCCTCTGATTCCCTGTTAGCAAACAATACTGTGCATCGGGCATGCTGTAGTGGCCCATGAAGAAATTCTGGGAACAGTGCAAAGCTGCACCCATCAAGNCTCTCTTTTCATGTACTTTTTAAACTTAAGCTAGAAGAAAAGCTGATTTTTGACAGATGTAATTTTTGTAAGTTTTTCAATACACTATCCTAGCTTTTGCAAAATAAACACATTTCTTCCTAGCAACCACGTCATAGAATATTTTTTAATATATTGCCAGTGGTGGTTTTGTAGCCTTTGTGTAGCATACCTGTGAGACTTTTTTTTTTTTATAGAAGCTTTTTAGGAGATGATCACCACATGGCTAAAAACACTTAGACCAGTAAGTGCTTCCTTACTTGTTGGATTTTCTCAAAGCTGTCCTTATTAAGAAAAAGTGATAAAAATATCACAAAATATGTAAGCATTCACTAAAGTAACTTCATTTGTTTTGAGCAGATTTTTGGGCTTTAACCCCTCATCCTTATGTTTAAATAGTTGTCTTAATGGTAACATAAACAATCTCTACATAAAATAATTAAAGTATTTATGGCTATTCTCTAGTGTACATCACTATAATATGCCAAGAAAGGATTTTCCTCTGGGTTGATTGCAGCTACTTTGACATCTTTTTAAACAATGTAGAAAGCAGCAATATGAATCTTCTAGATGTCTGAATACACAGTCCTTAATTATATAAGCAGTTCATTAGATTTCAAAGATATGTCTCATGAGAGTAAACATTATGGAACCAAGGCAAAAATTCATTGTTAGTGATATAAATAAATAAACCGGTTTTAGGGAATATAGTCAATTCTGTAGAATTTACAGAATTCTAAACTCTCTAACTTAGAGAGAATTCAAGTATTAAAAAACCAAGGTGCACATCACACTGGGTAGTCCAGAGGAAAATCATGTTGCTATACAGGTAAAGCACAGTTGTGTGATGACTGGGTTTTAATCCTCTGCCTGTACAGGCTGAAGTTCAAGAAGCCACTTATTTGTGGGAAGCAGGACAGTCCTGCTTCCTGTACAGCCTCCTGTGCATCCACAAAGAGAGCTGGTGTGCAAACATCCTGGAGGCAGATGAATCTCTTAATCATGTGATGTGCCTGTGATAAATCTAAAATTCAGCTGTGTGTAGATGAGAAGATGAGAAGCACTGTAGTGTTATTTACAAGATGCTTTATGAATTTTGGTGGTTGACCAGTTGGATGAGATGTAGGGTCCATTGTAGGTCCCTTCCAATTCA